>OZ024747.1:10341758-10496758 GCA_964016885.1 Eledone cirrhosa
ACCATGCCCAGCTCATACATTCTAATTCTTGGTATGGTTTCTATGGCTGGATGTCCTTCCTAACACCAACCACTTTACCGAGTGTACTGAGTGTACTCTGTCATGGCAGCAGCACTTGTCATGTCCTCAACAATACTAAAGACCTCACTTTGTTGTTATTTGGACATCAACCATTCTATAGAGTGTGGCCTCAACACTTTAACAATATTATCCCACCATCCCAACCATACTTTCTAAAAACTGAACAACCAATCACATTCCATTCCTTACCAGTCCAAAGATCTTTCCAGGAATATTGTAAGCGCACTCGGCATTTCTTTTGGTAACACAGTACTCGATGAATGATTCCCAAGCAGCGCCTGTTGATTGAATAAAATTTAATTAGAGAGAGAAAAAGAGAAAGATTTCTTATGTCAGTCATGTTGCTACAATAAGAAGTTCACTTTCCAACCACAAGTTCCTGGGTTATAATCCTACATTTGTCTCAGTAAATAGTTAATTCTCCTAAATTACTCCTACATTTAACCCTGTATGTTGTTTGTACATATATACTGAATATTTATGTATAATTATATCCTAGAAATAGATTATTAAAATATCCTCCTTATCTTTAATCACTTCCACTGGTCAGTAATCAACATAAACTATAGGGTTTCTCTTATGTAAACTATTAATTTATCAAAACGTCAATTTCTCAGTTTATATGATTGTTCATATATTCAGTAATCCTGGTATATATGGTATACGAATCCTGGACTCCAAAAATTAAATACATTCAATGTTATTACCGTCATTATTGACGGCACTGGTCTACTGGTAAATAAATAAATGACAAATATTTACAGGTGTAATAAATATTTACAGGTGTAATAGATACTTACAGGTGTAATTCTGAAGGAAAGTTCTTCATTAAATGACATAGAATAAATTCCACCATCAGATCTGGAAAGAGATTTCACAGTAAATTACATTGGTTCTAATCCAAAAGTTATTTTAGACTAGGTACTGAATGAAGGCATGTCCCTTAAGGGTTAAAGTGTTGAGTTCCCAATCATAAGGTTGTGGGATTTGATTCCCAGACCAGGTGATCATTTTACAGTAAATGTCATTGGCTTAAATCCAAAACATTTATTTTAGACAGGGCACAAAATGAAGGGTTAGGGTATTGAGCTGATGGTCATAAGGTTGTGGGTTTAATTCCCAGATCAAGTGACTCATTATATTCTTGGGCAAGGCATTTCAATTCACATTGCTTCAGTTCATTCAATGAGTACCAGTGGCTGGTGGGGAGTTAAATCTGTGATAGACTAGCATTCCATCCAGGGTGGAAGGAAATTTTCTATTCTCAGTCATTTAATACTTATGAAACTGGGATAAACTCTAGGCTTCATCTAATCTGTACAAGTATAGAAATAGGGAAACAAAACAACAATTCTACTACACAGGGACAATTCTTATAAAGAAGGGAGTAAAATGAATCAACAACAGCTGTCAATAGCACCACCACCACCGCTGCTGCCACCACCACCACCACCGACCTCGGTTTAAAGAGAAACTACAACACAACAAAAATAAGATAACTTACCAAGAAGTGCACAGACCAACGGACGGCACAGAGGGAACTGATCAACATTAACCTTTCGATGTCGCATTGGCTGTAAAACAACAGGGTAAAGACTGTAGAGTTTGATAGAGAGGTGGGTTATAGAGGTTATATACTGTGTAACACAATGAAAAAAATCAATAAATATACCATGAAACTCACCATTCTGTGCAGTGGGACACGAAATGTCATATTATTATCGGTCATTAAGGAATTGGCATACTGATCCTGGAATCACAAGGAAATTTAACAATGTTAACATATATAGACATATAAGCCCCTAAAGATGGAGATATAGGGGGTATAAGCCCTTAAAGATAGAGGTATGGGCTGTATAAGCCCTTAAAGATATAGAGATATGGGGTGTCATTTTCCCTACTAAAGCAGGGGTTAGCCTTGTGGGCCCCATGACAGGCTTTATAATCATTGTAGGGTCCTTTTTGAGGAAATATTTTACAGTCAGATGGCCTTGCCAACCATTTTACTCACCTTTCACACCATGCAGGGATATGGTGTATATAATACTGTGAGTGTATGGTGTATATAATACTGTGAGTGTATGGTGTATATAATACTGTGAGTGTATGGTGTATATAATACTGTGAGTGTATGGTGTATATAATACTGTGAGTGTATGGTGTATATAATACTGTGAGTGTATGGTGTATATAATACTGTGAATATAATACTGTGAGTGTATGGTGTATATAATATTGTGAGTGTATGGTGTATATAATACTGTGAGTGTATGGTGTATATAATACTGTAAGTGTATGGTGTATATAATACTGTGAGTATATGGTGTATATAGTACTGTGAGTGTATGGTGTATATAATACTGTGAGTATATGGTGTATATAATACTGTGAGTGTATGGTGTATATAGTACTGTGAGTGTATAGTATTTATAATATTTTGAGTATATGGTGTATATAGTACTGTGAGTATATGGTGTATATAGTACTGTGAGTGTATAGTATATATAATATTTTGTGTATATGGTGTATATAGTACTGTGAGTATATGGTGTATATAGTACTGTGAGTATATGGTGTATATAATATTGTGAGTATATGGTGTATATAGTACTGTGAGTGTATGGTGTATATAATACTGTAAGTGTATGGTGTATATAATACTGTGAGTATATGGTGTATATAGTACTGTGAGTATATGGTGTATATAGTACTGTGAGTGTATAGTATATATAATATTTTGAGTATATTTGACAATCACATAGATTTTATCTTTTACAAAAGGAATGAAAGTCTGATATATTTATATGAAGATTAATCTAGTAAATATTAGTTGATATAACAGAATATATCTTAAAAAGAGGTGCTCCAGCATGGCCATAGTCAATGACTGAATCCTTTCTTGAATTTTCTTTGTGTATTTGCTACACATACATATATGGACACACACACACAGTGTTTCATGAACCGTCATGCTGAGAGGGTTAGGGTTAGGCTCACAGGCCCCATTGAGTGTGAAACAAGCTTAGTGAGAGTTAGGGTTAAGCTCACAGGCCTGTTTGAGTGTGAAACAGGCCTAGTGAGGGTTAGGGTCAAGGCCTCATTGAGTGTGAAACAGGCTTAGTGAGGGTTAGGGTCAAGGCCTCATTGAGTGTGAAACAGGCTTAGTGAGGGTTAGGGTCAAGGTCACAGGCCCCATTGAGTGTGAAATAGGTTTAGTTAGGGTTAGGGTCAAGGTTAGGGTTAGGCTCACAGGCATAGTTTTACCACAGCCCCTACTTACCTCCGCAATGCAGTTGAGTATTATTAAACATAGTTTAGCATTGTTATATCTGGTTTCATCTGGAATAAACATAAACACAGAGAATCTCAAATACAGTTTAAAACAAGAAATAACCTCATTTGGACCTACTTTATAAACATTACAAAACAACAACAGCTGCCACCACACCTCGATAACCATCACCATCATCATTGTTTAAATCATTAGCATTTAAACCGGCCATATCCGGCCAGAACTGTCTCACTTCTGTTCAAACCGGTTGTAACCAGCTCATACTGACGTTAAGGTATTGTTCTCAAAATAAATGATAACAATAGAACTGTAGATTGTAGGAATAAAAGTTACCTTTTGTATCCTGCATAACAATAGAACTGTATTCTAGAAATGTGACCAACAAATTGGTTGGTTGTTTCGTTGGTTCATCTGGATTTAATGTGGCATCTGAAACTGGAGATAGTAACATGTGGTGTAATGTAGTATCTGGGAGAATATAGTAACATGTGGTCGAGTTGTGTGATGTAGAACAGTAAGGTGTGGTGTAATGTAGCATCTGGGAGGGGACAATAACATGTGGTGTAATGTAGTATCTGGGAGAATATAGTGACATGTGGTCGAGTTGTGTGATGTAGAACAGTAAGGTGTGGTGTAATGTAGCATCTGGGAGGGGACAATAACATGTGGTGTAATGTAGTATCTGGGAGAATATAGTGACATGTGGTCGAGTTGTGTGATGTAGAACAGTAAGGTGTGGTGTAATGTAGCATCTGGGAGGGGACAATAACATGTGGTGTAATGTAGTATCTGGGAGAATATAGTGACATATGGTAATACTGAGCATATAATGGAGAAAGAAGATGAAATAAACCTACCTTGTTCTTCTGTTGGTAATGAGGTAGGGAATGCTGGAGATGCTGGGGGTGTAGCTGGCGTAGAAGGTGTGTGTGCCTGGTCAATCAGAGTTTATATTAGTTTATTATTGAATATTGAACGATATACCATGTTTATTGATGATATCATATATTTCATCACAATATAACATACATAAATATTGAATGATATACTATGTTTAATGACAATAATATATATCTCATTACAATATAACACATATATATATATATATAGTAAAAGCTGAAGACCCTCTTCAGTCACAAATGACCATGGGAGTTGCATCTAGAAAGTTCCCCTCTGAGGTACAATTCTGGGTAAGGTTGTTTATGGAAGACCAGCTGTTACTCATGCATACCAGTCTCTCATCTCCACACCACAGATATTGTTTAAGGGAAAGGCAATGGCTGATACAGCCTGGCACCATTGACGTCACAATGCAATACCTAGTCTGGGAATCAAACTAATATTTCTTGCTTACATATGTTACCGCATTCTGCTGAATGCATTTTATTGTGGCACCAACACTTGGTAAGTTGTTATGACTTATACACAATAGCTCAATGTCTTTCCTATCTCAATTTACAGAGTGTACTGGGTGCATTTATCATGTAGATCACCAACATCAAGGAGGTTGTTATATTTTTGACTCAATGGAAAACAAAATCAAACAGAATACTAACATGTGTCAGAGCTGTGATGAAATTACGGTTTAAGTGAATAGCTTCATAAAGTGCCAGCAAGATGGAATCATTAGCTCTGAAAATGGAAGAAAACATAAAAATTAATTTCCGAGTTGTACATGACTGGTTAGTAACTTGTTCTGAGACTGTGTTGAAACTAGAACAATTACACCATGGGAAAGTCATTTTAGCTACAGTTGTACATGTCTGGACTTGATCTGAGACCATGTGTTGAAACTAAAACAATTACTTATATGTTTCAAGCCAACCTTATCTAACCAGAAAATGTTTTGCATTAAAATTTTCACCTTTTTTTTCTGGCAAAATGTCATACAAATTTTTAGCTTTTAGCAGTCATGTATACAGTTCACACTTCACTACTACACACTCTTAAACAAGACTGGACATAATAATGAAATTATTGTGTACAGTGCTCAGGTGCACTACAACTCATCAAAGGTGCATGTATAGTACATAGAATAATGTAATGTACAAATGTCAGGAAAATGAACAGTGTATGAGTTATCAAAAAAGTGCATGTACAGTACATAGGGCAATGCACAAACATCAGTAAAATGAACAATGCACGAGTCATGATACACACGTGTGCATGTGTATGGAAGGGGTACATCAGGTGTAGTTTTGGCGTATTTCGGGAAGCATGAGTGCATGTTAGATAATGAAGTCTTAGAGACACTATGACTGATAAAAAATGACAAGATGTCTGCCAGATCAATGTTGATCTGGAACTAAACAGCAAGAACAATTATAAAATAGGGTTTATTTCCCTCAGAAATGTTTTACTGGAAGAATATTCACCTGACAGATTCCACCGTCTTCTCTTCTGCAACAAACATGTTACCAACCTAAATAAACAAAGAGAAACACATACACAAATATTTCTTATTTTCAAATAAATTCAAATAAATCTAACCAACAAGTCTGACCTCTTCATTAAACCAATTTAACAGTCGTTCCCGCTTCTTCTCATCATCATCATCACAACCACAGTTAAACAACCAAACGTCATGGTTTTTTTTTTAGGTGTTAATTTCAATAGGGGGCTTAATTCCTCCTGTAAACCTGTAATTTACTGAGGTGTCAGGTGATGCTCATGAGGGTGCTTGGTTGTTTTGGCGCCTTAGCCTCGCCATCACTCGCGGTAATGCTGCGAGCGTATTGGCTTGCCTCAAAATATTCCATTAAATATATATAATAAATTAAAAATCACTGAATTAGAATTAAGGGCCAAAACTCTCTCGATGGGTTTTCTGAAGAACTTCTGCTGTCCAACTCTCGACAGCTAACAACCGAGCAATTGTAGAAAACATCAGGTTTGTGGTATGATGAAGAAGAAGAAGAGGTGGATTCTGCAAAAATGAGAGATTAAAAAAGAAAAAAAAGCTCACCATGTTAGCTATGGCAGAAAACCATCCAGTTTGTGGTTCAGAATTTTTAGTCTGGTATTCTCTGTAAATATAGAACAAGTAAAATGAAAATAGCTAGAAATGTTAGTAACTTCACAACATTTCCTTTTGTTTTTACAGCTATTTCTCCTATGGCATTTATTTCTTTATTCTTCATCATCAAAATGATTTAATGTCCATTTTCTCTGCTAGTAAGAGTGTTTTCACAGACTGAGTCAGTACTCAAGCAGGGCTACTGACTTCTCAGATGGACTAGACGCCTGCATCTCATATATGACCCCACACTCCGCCAAGTGCATTTTATTATGATACTAACCCTATTACATCAACCCCAATACATGACAGGTACTTTATTTTATCGACTGTGGAAAGACGAAAGGCAAAGTTGACTTTGGTGGAGTTTGACCTCAGAATGTAGAGGGTTATAACTAAATACTGCAAAACAGCTCTGATACTATGGGTGTGTGGTTAGAAGGGCTGAGGAAAAATGAATCGCTGGACAGATTTTATGGGCAAAACTAACCAGCAGGTGACCTGGAGGTAGATCCCCGAGCAAGATGGTTGGATAACATCCATGAACTCAGCTGGTCATGCTTGGGAATCGAGCCGGATCAGTAGGAGATGGTTGCTACTAACAGGACCTGCTGGAAGGAGAGTTTGAGGACTTTGCCCCCACATCTCTCCCTGGAATAGCTGGGTGAAGAATAAGATATATATATATAGATAGATGCATATATATTTTGTATATGTGAATACTCACAATATATATATATTTACATAAATATATATATATATATATATATATATATATATATATATATATATATATATATATATATATGAGAATGCTGAGGATGGCTCTGAGCATTAATCAGTATACACTGAGTATGAAAAAATCAGAGCTGTATGGGAGCCTCCCAAGAGTCAGCTCAAAAGTGACAGAGGAGACTGAGGTTAGTTGGACATGCTCACCGACATCCAGAGTTGACATTGCACACAGTGCTACTGTGGGAGCCCCTACATGGACATACTGGAAGAGGAAGACCAAGGTTAACGTATGTTGATGCCCTAAGGACAGACACTGGTCTGTTGGAGACGCAGGACATGGCAGCGATAATGAGGGACAGAGACCGCTGGAGAGAACTCGTCCATGGATCTCGGGAATTTTACCCGCCCTAGAATAGAATACATGCATATATATTTTGTGTATGTGAATACACAATATATATACATACACATATACATATATATTTTGTGTATGTGAATACACAATATATATACATATACATATATATTTTGTGTATGTGAATACACACACACATGTAACCACATAAACACATTAGTCAGTAATTAAGATATAATTTATCCACTCTACCTGTTAAAGTCTGTAAGAGATGATGACACTACTTGAGCATATCCCTGTAACAAAGTAAGATAAAAATGAGAAAGAGAAGCAGAACATTAGAAGTTAAAGTGACATTCTAAATATTTCACATCATTCATTACATAAAGAATTTTTACTGTTCAAATACAAGTCAGGTTTACAATAATATATTCCCTCAAATATACACATTTCCACATATGCAGGCAAACATGTATTTATAGACACAAAGAATCAACCTCAGTACTGGACTAGTTTTTATTTTGTTGATCTCTGAATATTTCTTACAAGTATAAAAATGTCTAGCTACATTACAAACACTGTAATAACACCAATTCATATCAGATGATGGTTTAAATTTAATTGGGAGAACTTTAACCCTTTTGCATTTAAACTGATTGTATCTGGCCAGAGTTCTTTCATCTCTTTCTGTTTAAACTGGCCACTAATACTGGCATTAAGGTATTGTTCTCAAAATAGATAATATTAAAATCTCGTACATTTAATATTATGTGAAATAAAGTCTTTACCATGAAAATACAACAGTAAATATAGAGTAATGTAAATGTTAAAGAGTTAATTCTTTGCCAGTGAGATGGAAGATTTGGTTTTCTGGTTAAACAACCAGTTTTTAACTTTACAGTCTACAATTATTTTCTTCCTTTTAAATATTTGGTGACAGTTAAAAAGGAGAGAGACAGAATGTAAATGGCAAGGAAGAATATACTTACTGTCAAAGCCAGCTCATCGTCTAAAATTGATAATTTCACAATGTATGGGTTAGCAGACTGTGGAAGAGAAGAACACAGCTTTTGGTTTTACTTGCAAGATATGAAATTTTATAAATGATTATATCTATTGGCAATAATAATAATAATAACTCTTATATGATTTCTTACAAAAGCATGTGGCCAGGAATTTAAAGGAGAGGATGTAGTCCATGCGTAAGCAAGATGCAGGCTCCTAGCCCATCTAAGGGAGTTAGTAACCAGACTGGGTCTGTAAAAACTCGTCCAACCAAGTACTTGACTGGTACTTTAGTCTTTTATCCTTGGAAGGATGAAAGACAAAGTTGACCCTGTATTTAAGAATGCTATCAAGTCTGTCAGCCATTACCTTAATAATATGAGTGATGTTCCTAAGAACTGTAAAGTGGTTGATAATAGGAAGGCCATACAGCCATAGAAAACTTGCTTTACACTCTGTAAATAGACTGGTGCTAGGGTCCTCCAGTAATAGAAAGCTTGCTTTACACTGTAAATAAGTTGGTATTAGGAAGGGCTGCCAGCAATAGAAAGCTTGCCAAAAAACGGATCATATATGTGTTCTCTTGACCTTTCTAAGAGGCAGTAATTCTAAATATGAACCAACTTCACGTTCAGGGTGCATGGGGCACTTCAGGTTTGTGATGGGGTGGGTGCCCTATCTGTCCCACAATAAATCCAGCACTGCATGTCTAACTTACCTCGTATTTCCTATATTGCACCAATAATGTTAGCAGCAGAACAGCATCATAGCCAAGGGTTGGTCGATAAATGGAATTGCCCAGAATCTACAACAGATGGTTGAAAAAAACAAAGGTTTTTTGAAGAGGTTCTTTAAACACTTTAACATTGATGATGGTAGTCACAAACATGGCTGTGTAGTTGAAGTGGTAAGGTGATCACCACCATCTTACCACTATCACCACCACACCACAACACCATCACTCAGAATGTAAAGAGTCATAACTCTATGCTTCAAAGCATGGTGTCCGACGCTCTACCGATACTGTTGATAATAGTTATAGAAATGTTAGAGATGAGTAACTTACCAAAATAAGTGATTCAAAGACACAATTGATGAGAATATATTCTAGCATGGTGTTCTGGGAGATGTTATCAGTGGCCTGAAATATAATGGTGACAACTATTATTACATAAAAACAATAGATTAAAGTTTTATTTTATTATATTTTACTATATTAACACGGCTGGGATGGTATAAGGTTTTTGTTCCAGGTGAGTCCTGATCAGACAGACATACCTATAATTAAAGGTGCTTCAATCATGACTATTATATTGTTTCACTTGGTTGAATATCATTGTTTGCTTGGGTTCCTTTAGTAGAGTGAAATATTACGACATGCATGATAGCAAAACAATTAACTTGCTCTGGTGATTATATATAAATATTACATACCAAATAGGCTGCGTTTAACCTGGTTTTTAGGACATGTGTCCCATATCCTGCATGTCGTATGAGGCAACTAAAAGGGTTGGTGTCAGGAGGAGTATCTGGCTATAAAACATTGTCTCAAACCATCCTATCCAAACCCATGCCAGTGTAGACAAGTGGACATATAATAGATGATGATGATGATGATGAAAATAAAATAAAAGTTGCTAAGACAGACTTACTGTGGCAAGAACAAGAAGCAGCTTCAATGACAACTGTTTAAGACTCATAGAAAAGTCCCCGGTGAGAAACTTGTTTAAGCTTTCTACCAATGACTGTAAATGGGATATAGAAAATAATACAACTTTATAATTTGTTAATCTATATATATAAAACTGTGGTTGTCTGTCTGTCTATCGATTTTTGGCACACATCTCCTCTTAGAATCTCTCACGGAATTGCACCGAAATTGCTATATTTTTACATTGAGCCCTAGCGAAGACATCGGAAAAAAAATAATTTCAAATTGACCCACCCTATGTGACGAAATCGAATATAATGTATCGATTTTTGAGCGTAAGTTATCAGTTATTTCCCTTTGTTCTGTTTACATTGAGCGTCTTACGTAAAAAATTACGCTGGCTTTCTCAGCGTTTAAAATGACATTAACACAATACACGAACAGATCAGTTCGAACACTAAGCTTCCGTTTTGCTTCATTTCCATTTAAAAGCATTTTAAAACAAGTCTATTTAAAGACTACGTAAAACAAGCAAATATTTCAGGCGTGCAGACAGACAGTCGTGCAGAGAGGTGATATAGGCGTGCAGACAGACATAACTGATAATTTGGTTACGCTAATGTTTTTCTCTGCGTTGCAGTGTTTACATTTTCGATCTTTGTTAATAACCAACATGACACCCAGGTGTAGGCCATGAACAATATGGTTGGATAACATCCATAAGATTAGGTCTTGCTTGGGTGGTGGAAGACGAGGAAAAGAAAGAGAGAAAGAAGTAGGTAAGGGAAGAAAGGTCTTACCTGCATTAATGTTTCAGCCATATCAAAGCCAATTAGGATGTTAATTATATCAAATCCATAATTATTGCGAGTTTTCCGGAATACTCCACGGATTAATGCACACAACGTCTGCAATAATGAAGACAACATTTTAATTACTGGATTAAATAAAATACCTTGCCTCAATAAACTGTTCCCTTTCACGGCAATCAAAGCTGGTTCAATTCTTATATTTGTACATTATTCTATGTACTATACATGCACCTTTGATGAGTTGTAGTGCACTTGAGCACTGTACACAATAATTTCATTATTATTATAACTTTGGTTGTTATATACACACAAAATATAAAACAATAACATTTTTGCTTAATACATTTAATTGCTGACGTAATTAAATGTATTTACTTGTTTAAACATTGTGTATGCTCTGATGATTCCAGACAGTTGTCTGGAAGAAACGATCGTCAGCAATTAAATGTATTAAGCAAAAATTTGATTGTTTTATATTTTGTATTTCTGCTCTGTAATACATCTAATAATTTACATTGAGCTATTTTTCTTACTGGTAATTGGGTAATACAACATACTACCCTTTCGTATTTATAATTGTATATAATTCATATATAAGTATAAATTATTATTATTAGCATATATATATATATTAATTAAAAAGTTATTTTTCTCTAATACTTAGGCATCTCAATGAAAGGATAAAATGTACAGATAAGATATTACTGAGAGAAGTAATTTTACATATTAAACTTATGCTAATATCTCAACTTATACTCCCATAAATTGAGATTTTGGCATAAGTTTTATATATATATATATATATATATATATATATATATATAGCAATAATAATAAATGTGAAGACTAAAATCCGTAGTTTATATATATATAATTCAAATTATAAGGTATATATAGAGAGATAGAGAAAGAGCCTTATATCATTAGAGAAACACAGTATTTTGTGTGGACTGGACTGGGCACATTATATAAATATAGTTTTAAATACATTATATTTTAAATAAAGATAGGATAGTCAGTAATAGAATGTCTTTGACCATAGCAACAGCCCAATCATGGCTGACCTAGGAGTAAACAGTTACTTACATGGATAGCATTCACCACTCGGAATGGTGCTGTTTGTTGTTTTAACGTCTCCACACATTTATAAAACCAAAGATTGATATTGTCCTGCAATATAAACAGATAAATAACCACTAAAATAACACATATAACCACTAAAATAACACATACAACAGCTAAAATAACAGATATATAACAGCTAAAATAATAGATATATAACAGCTAAAATAATAGATATATAACAGCTAAAATAACAGATATATAACAGCTAAAATAACACATATATAACAGCCAAAATAACAGATATATAACAACTAAAATAACATATGTAACAGCTAAAATAACAAATATATAACAGCTAGAATAACAGATATATAACAGCTATGTAACAACTAAAATAGCAGATATATAACAGCTAAAATAATAGATATATGATAGCTAAAATAACAGATATACAACAGCCAAAGTAACAGATACATAACAGCTAAAATAACAGATATGTAACAGCTAAAATAACAGATATATAACAGCTAAAATAACAGATATGTAACAGCTAAAATAACAGATATGTAACAGCTAAAATAACAGATATATAACAGCTAGAATAACAGATATATAGCAGCTATGTAACAACTAAAATAGCAGATATATAACAGCTAAAATAACAGATATACAACAGCTAAAATAATAGATATATAACAGCTAAAATAACATATGTAACAGCTAAAATAACAGATATATAACAGCTAAAATAACAGATATATAACAGCTAGAATAATAGATATATAAACGTATATGTAACAACTAAAATAGCAGATATATAACAGCTAAAATAACAGATATGTAACAGCTAAAATAACAGATATATAACAGCTAGAATAACATATATAACAGCTAAGTAACAACTAAAATATCAGATATATAACAGCTAAAATAATAGATATATAACAGCTAGAATAACAGATATATAACAGCTTTGTAACAACTAAAATAACAGATATATAACAGCTAAAATAATAGATATATAACAGCTAAAATAGCAGATATATAACAGCTAAAATAACAGCTATATAACACTCTTTTCTAATATCAAATAGCTAATTTTACATAATTCTTTTATTTGTTTCCGTAAGTAGACTGTGGCAATGCTAGACCAATGCCTTGATTTAGTTAATCATATTAACTCCAGTACCTATTTTTCAAGACACGCACTTATTTTATAGAATTCTTTTCGTCAAATTGCTAAGTTACAGGACATAAACACAGATGGACACAACTGTTAACACATACACACACACATTAATATATATATATTAGGCTGGTGGATTGGCAGTATCGGTAGAGGGTCAGACGCCATGCTTTGCAGCAAAGAGTTACGGCCCTTTATGGTCTGAGTTCAATTCCCGCCGAGGTTAACTTTGTCTTTCATTCTTACGGGGTCGATAAAATAAAGTACCAGTAATACACTGGGATAATTGCTGGCCTTGTGCCAAAAGTAGAAACAATTAATATATATATATGTGTGTAAGTGTCTGTGTTTGTGTATATTTGTGCATGAAGCATGGCCACAGTGAAAGAATACATATTCTTTTTTAAAAGACATTAGTCAGAAGGATGAGAAATGTTCTCAGCTGTTGTAGGTTTTCCAAGATATTAATGAGGTTGATTCTCAGACAGAACAACTACAGCAACATCTGTAGTAAACAATACAAAGAGCTAATGGACAACATGTCTTGAGTAGATGGAGTTAAGAAACAGAACCTTCTACTTTACAGCTTCCATTGCTTCCTATTTTTTAAAAATCTATTTGTTATGCTTATTTTGTGGTGATCTGTCTAACCTAATGAAGTATGGAACATAAGACATTAAACAACAATGATGATGATGATGATGATTGTGGTGGTGATGATGATGGTGGTGGTGGTGGTAGTGATGGTGGTGGTGATATACAGCATGTTTCACTCATATATTACCTTACCTTCAAGGATACCAAAGCATCTTCATTTAATTTGTCAAATTCTGCTTCAATGTAAGAAGATTTCACCTGGAATAGAAAAATAGGAAGAATTAGGGAGAATGTTAGTGTTGTGGTCAGTGTGGGGGGTGAGGGGGGGGGTTGTGGTCAGTGTGTTTGTGTGTGGGAGAGTGTTGTGGTCAGTGTGAGGGGTGAGGGCGAGTGTTGTGGTCAGTGTGAGGGGTGAGGGCGAGTGTTGTGGTCAGTGTGGGATGAGGGTGGGGTGTTGTGGTCAGTGTGGAGGTGAGGGGGCGGTTGTGGTCAGTCTGGGGGTGAGGGTGGAGTGTTGTGGTCATTGTGGGGGGTGAGGGTGAGTGTTATGGTCAGTGTGGGGGGGTGAGGGTGTTGTGGTCAGTGTGTGGGGGTGAGGGTGAGTGTTGTGGTCAGTGTGTGGGGGTGAGTGTGAGTGTTGTGGTCAGTGTGTGTGTGTGTAGGTGTGTGTGCCGTGGCCAGTGTGGGGGGTGAGGGTGAGTGTTGTGGTCAGTGTGTGGGGGTGAGTGTGAGTGTTGTGGTCAGTGTGTGTGTGTGTAGGTGTGTGTGCCGTGGCCAGTGTGGGGGGTGAGGGTGAGTGTTGTGGTCAGTGTGTGGGGGTGAGTGTGAGTGTTGTGGTCAGTGTGTGTGTGTGTAGGTGTGTGTGCCGTGGCCAGTGTGGGGGGTGAGGGTGAGTGTTGTGGTCAGTGTGGGGGTGAGGCGGGCGGCGATGATGTGTAGTTACCTCCCTAGTGTTGGTGATCTACTTGATAAAGACACCCAGTATACTCTGTAAAATGGTTGCTGATAGAGCATTCAGCCATAGGAAACCTGTCGAACAGAGGGCCAAGAGGATTGTTTAGGTGAGTCAAAGATATGTCAACTCCTAGTGCTGGTGCCATGATAGAATGGAGCACAGGAAGATATGTGGGTTTCCAGCCCATCTCAGTTGTTAGTCTTGAGTACTGACTCAGTCACTGCCAACCCCTTCTAGCAGGGTATATGGACATATGATGATGATGACTGCATTGCCTAACATATCTTTACTTTGGAAGATTTGGCTGGTATTTCTAGCAGGTCAAACAACCAAATAAAGGTTCCTTCACTGGCATATACCAATCAAGTACTGTAGTCAATTAAATCAATTAGACCCTTTATCCTCAAATATAAATCAATCCTAATTATTTTAGAACTGGTCCCACAGAAATTCTTATAAAAAACAACAGCTAAAAATAAATAAGAGTCCATTAGTTTACTAATCCAAAGGTCACTAGATAGTAAACTACTATGGAGAAAATAGTGAAGAATATGGGTCAAATTTGTTATTAATGACAGCTCAAATCGCACAGAGGTTAGCTTTGCCTTTCATCCTTACAGTTATTTTGTTATTTATGGCATGTGGCTGTTTTAACAGCTATTTTGCAGTTACTGATGGCTTGTGACTGTTTTAACAGTTATTTTTGCTGTTTATGGCATGTGGCTGTTTTAACAGTTATTTTTGCTGTTATTTATGACATGTGGCCATTTTAACAGTTATTCTTGCTTTGACTTTTCAAATTATTTCTAAGAATCTTTGTTTATTCTGGCAGAATCTGAAAAAAGACTTTTTACAATCGAGAAGTGTCAATTAATCAACAACGATAAAATGAAATGGAACTTACTTTTAACAAAAATAACTCATCCCAAAAATTAGGGTTGCCCGTTGAAGGATCCTCAAGCTAAATAAATATATAAATGTATGTAAAATGTAAACAGAAATAACAGAGCAAACGATACAGTACAATGAAGAAATATATTAGTTTAACACTTTAAATAACAGAAAAAGTGATACACAGTTTGGAAACTTCTTGTTAAATACAACCACATTATAAAGTACAACAACCATCTTATAAAATACAACAACCATCTTATAAAATACAACAACCTTATGAAATACAACTCACCTGAAAGAATGCTTCATATATCTGTACAAATTTCTCTTTGAGAGGAATCTTATTGGTGGAACCTCTGCGGAGTAACACAGATGTTGGACTTTGTTCTTTCATTGTTGGTGTCTCTTGTGACATGACAGAGTGGTCAGTGTTAGAGTTACTGTGGTCACTGTAATATAGATATGGTAGATGTTGAATGACATGACAGAGTGACCATAGGACATAACAGTGGTCAGTGATTTATAGTGACTGCAATCACTGTAATATAGAATATAGGACATAAAGTGACAGGGGAACCATAAGACATAACAGAGGTCAGTGTTACTGTGGTCAGTGTAATATAGAAGATATGGTAGATTAGAGGACATGACAGAATGACCATAAGACACAACAGTGGTCAGTGTTATGGTCATTAAAATATAGAAGATATGATGATAAATGTTGGACATGACAAACAGGACAATGTTATAGTCATCCTCATATCTGCGTTACGATGCTGACAGATGATGGTCATGTTAGGGTTGTCTAAAGAGCTGCTACCTAACTCATCATTTAAACCTGGAGTCATATTTACAAGTTTCAGTTACAAAAAGTGTTGTTTGTTGTAAAGCCATACACTGATAATCAATAATAATATTGATGAACCAAAGAAGGCACCTCTATGCAGCCAATCACTCTGAGACCAAACCTGACTGTTTTTTCAAAAGAAAGGACACATTGGATAATGTATATCTGAAATGTATTGTCTTGATTCGGGGCTGACGTAAGCTAAACAACACTTAACAGTAATAAGTTGGATGAACTGGCAGTATCGGTAGAGAGTCGGACGCCATGCTTTCCAGCATAGTTACGTCTCTTTACGGTCTAAGTTCAAATCCTGCCAAGGTTAACTTTGCCTTTCATCCTTACGGGGTCGATAAAATAAAGTACCAGTAATGTACTGGGTAATTGCTGGCCTTGTGCCTAAAGTAGAAACAATTATTATTATTGTTAGGATGGATTGGTAGAACTGGTAGAATGTCAGATAAATTCTCTTTGTGATATTTGTTCTGAGTTCAAGTCCTGCAGAGGTCAACTTTGAAATAAAACAGTCCTAAAGTGGATATAATCAACTTTCTCCACCCCACATATAGCTGGCCTTGTGTCTACATCAGAAACTAATAATATGATGATGATAATGAAGTGACTGTAGTTTTTCTACTTACTGATACACACAGCAAAGAAGATGAAATTTGGGGAGAAGTTGATGATGAGTGCACTCACATTGGAGTGGTCCAACACCTCAACCTCCTAGTGTGTCAGCCACACAAATGCCGTTGTGGGGCCGTTGTTGACAAGTTTGGCCTGGTCCCACAGCCACGCCACCAGGGTACAGGGCAGTTCTCCCGACATGCTGCTCTCAACGACATACTGAGAGCACAGAGACTGCAAGCGCCCCGATGGAATTATCCTCTTTCCATTTGAAGGAGGTAAATCCCTCATCTAGGACACCACATGTTGTCACATGTTCTCCACCTCCAACTTAGTCGCTTTGGCCACAAACCCTGGTACTGCAGCCCACAATACAGAGGACAGGAATTCAAATAAATACAGGGGTTTGTCCGGCTGCTTCTTCTTTGCACTGGTTGCCGTTGAGACCTCAGGCGTCCTTGGACCCTCTACAGCCAAGGCCCTTGGCAAAATTGGAATGTCAGCAGCCTGTCTGAGGAGGGAGCCCAACAAGGTAGGATGGCTGTTGCAGTGGGTGTCTGTGGAAATGCCTTTGCAGTTATACCAGTGGAGTGCAGCCCAAACACTGCCCCGCCCTAGGCCCAGAGCCCATCACCTTCTCCCCTTCCTCCAGTGGCCCAAAACTCCTTGCTTTTCCCCTCATTTATGGCTTTTATAGTCCTTTCCTTTCCCATACAGCCAGATCTGCCCTTCTGTACCCCTTCCCCCCTTTTCTCATTACTTAATTTTGTTTTCATTTTTCTTTTTAGACCAGGGACCAGTAGATGTGTTAGACTAGGGACCAGTAGATGTCTGTTAAACCAGGGACCAGTAGATGTCTGTTAGACTAGGGACCAGTAGATGTGTTAGACTAGGGACCAGTAGATGTCTGTTAAACCAGGGACCAGTAGATGTGTTAGACTAGGGACCAGTAGATGTTTGTTAGACCAGGGACCAGTAGATGTGTTAGACTAGGGACCAGTAGATGTTTGTTAGACCAGGGACCAGGATATGTCTGTTAGACCAGGGACCAGGATATGTCTGTTAGACCAGGGACCAGTGTGTGTGTGCTTTGGGTAAGGGGAGGGTCTTATGAACGTGTCAGTTAAGATCAACACCAACACAGATTTAAGGTTAACAATAATTGTTTCTACTTTTGGCACAAGGCCAGCAATTACTCAGTACATTACTGGTACTTTATTTTATCGACCCCGTAAGGTTAACAATAATGACAGTTAGAAACCTACATTATGTCTTACATTTCTCCTTCAGAACTGTCATCAAAATAGATTCTAGAATTTCTCTCTCTCTCTGTACACACAAACACACATATATGTGTGTTTGTGTATGTGTATAAACATATGTGCGTACGTGCACATGTTTGTGTATATGTACGTAAAAAGTAAACAGAAATAACAAAGCAAACGACACAGTACAATGAATAAATATATTAGTTTAACGTATGTAGTTGACGAACGAGAGAAAAGAGTATTCAATACCGAAGTAGGGTTTAAATATTCATGTACATATATATATATATATATCAATGATATTAATATCATTGATATTATACTCCAGAAAATTTGTCGAGTGCTTCGAATCAGTTATAAATATATATATTTGTTGAATTACCAACAAATTAAATATTCCTTTTGCTTTTATATATATATGATATAAAGATCCCGAGCTGAAGATCCGCTAAGGTGAAACAATTGTTCTCGGTATGGTGAACTAACTGTTGTGTAACCACTTCTACCTAACTCGTCCCTTGGACTAAGTGCTCTACCACTACGGATATTACCTTCCAGTGTTCCACCACTATATATATATATATATATATATATATATATATATATATATATATATATATATTTATTAATTAATGCTGGCCTTGTGCCAAAAGTAGAAACAATTAATTAAAATAACAGATTAAAGTTTAAGCAAAGAATCGCTGCTTTCACCCTTAACAGGATCTTCTGAAGATCCCGCTAAGGGAGAAAGCAGCGATTCTTTGCTTAAACTTTAATCTGTTATTTTAATAAATATTTGCACTAGGGTTCTTATATATTTGAAATATATTTATCCTTATTGAGGCCTCTTTAGATTTTAGTCTTCAAATGTATTATTATTACTATATATATATATAAGAAAAGATATATATATAGAGAGAGAGAGATATGGTGGTGACTTGGCAGCTAAGGTAGTAAGCAGCAGGAGGACTACAATATTAAATATCAAATAGTTTGTGTGACCCCCCCCCCCCTCGACATTGTCTTTCGTGGAACTATACACGAGTTATGGTTGTTATAAGAAAATCTCTTTAACTATATATGTCTCCACCACTGTGCCTCGTCAACAGAGATCTATATTGAGTATTTGCTTGCACACACACACATATATATACACATGCTCATTTCTAAATAATTACGCATACACACACATATATATGTGTAATTAAGGACACACATATATATGTAATTATGGACACACACATATGTAATTATGGACACACACACACTTGTAATTATGGACACACACACACTTGTAATTATGGACATACACACACACACACATATATATATAGAAACGACCCCTTTCCCCGCAAACACTGGGTTCAAATAAAGTCACACCGCCCAAAAAACCCTCCCCCTCTGGCCTGCGATTCTTCTAATGTTGGGAATGATTGCACAGATATGTAACAGATAAACAAAACGCTAATTAATTATAGGCTAATTAAGCTCTCTTAATTAAAAGAAAACCAAAAACAACTAAAAAAAATTGATTATAATGAAGTTTGGTTTTTGTTGTTTCTAAAGTGGTTTGTCAAGAATGGAACACAAATTACATGATTCTAGTCTGGAGACGAGGTTTCTAGTTTCAGGGTCCTTGCTTTTCATCATTATTGTTACCTTGTTATTATTTTTAATTTTATTTAAACATGGTGCCTTAATGTCTAACTTATAGCTATAAAATACTTTATAATAAGCAATATTAATTATTTTAAATAACATTTTCTGTGGGGTGAAAGATCCATTTTAACAATAACATCGAACTTTAGATAGGGGCGGCGGGGATGGGTTATAAGTAATGAGATATGTCATAAGCTTACCTTCTTTGATATAATTATATGTACGGGAGAGGAATCATAGTAATCCGTAGAGATTTAGAGATTTTTTGGGGAAAAAAGGAGTTTATAGAGGAAAAGAGAGAATGGTTAGTGTAGAGGAAAGAAGTCAGTACAACGGACAGCTAGAAGAAAATTATAGGGTGTGTAATATTATAAGAAGCAACATAACAAATCAATGTGTTAAGTCGGTTCAAATTTTACGTAACTGCGGCTTCTAACAACTACTTCCGGTGACTCTTGCCACTACTTTCTCCACGTTCAATCAAATTCGATGGAAATAAACAAGACGGCTTCTTCTGCTGTTGTATTCACTGATTGACAGATTACACCTGTTAGATATCACAGCTAAATTCCTCCTTAAGTACACATTGTCATGTTAAAAGGTAGAGATATACTATTATGTAGAAATAAAATAAGCTAGCTAAGGGAAATAACTCAACTGAGCTAAGAGAAATTTGAGTATATCGTACTAAAGAAACTTTTAGTTAATTTCCCATATTGTTGGCAACTTTCATAGAAAAGGGAAGATAATTTCGCAAACTTTAGAATTAATTTCTGTACTTTACATGCCTAGGGATTAGATAATTTGATGTTTGTTCGTGAACAAAAGACAACTATAGACATGCTTCCGTCTATTAAACCTCATCAGTACAATGGCTGGTTCACTTGCCTTATTTTTCTTTGTTTATTGGCAAAAATTATTCATAACTTCTGTGGGTAAAAATATATTAAATGATTTGCAGTTTGGTTAGACTATACTATGTTGATGAGGTCTAATAGACTGAAACATGTCCAAGCAAAGATCAAATTGTCATTTCCCTTATGTTTGAGAAATTAATTCAAAATTTCTTAAAATTTTCTTTTTTCTTTGAGAATCATTAACAAAAGCAGCTAGAATTTTGCTTTCTGTAACTAAGAGGGAAATTTCAAAAAGTAAGAATGTTTTGCATGTGACATTCACCAGCTAAATATCTCACCTTGCCCATGTCCAACTTCCATACTCATTCTCCTCCAACTCTCACCTTCCTCACCCCGATACACCTCTTTTCTCTGTGCACACAAGTATGGAAAGCTGGACATGCTCCACATTTGGTCCCTTGTGATGCCACTGTCATGACAAAAAAAAAAATCACTATGTCCATCCAGTATGGTGATTAGGTGTCATGACAAAAACACCCAGTCCACAGTGTAAGGTGGTCATGCTGGTGACACAAGAGGCTCCCAGTCCACTCTGTATAGTGGTTGCGTTGGTGACATGACAGAAGAAAAAAACCCCCCAAAAAACCACCCAGTCCTTGCTGTAAAGTGGTTGTGACATGACAAAATCAAAGCACCCAGCCCATCCTGTAAGGTGGTCGTGTTGGTGACATTATGAAAAAACACCCATTCCTCGCTGTAAGGTGGTTGTGCTGGTGACATGACAAAATCAAAGCACCCAACCCACCCTGTAAAGTGGTTATGTTGGTGACATGAAAAAAAAACGCCGTCTTCCCTGTTTTGGTACCATGAAAATTCCAGCAGAGAGCAGCACTGCTCTGATGAGAGCCATCAACATTTCAATATTCATAGCTGGGCTTTCAAAATGTTTATTAAACATATTGTATATCTTTAGATATACGAAATTCACATACAAATATTATTACTATCAATATTATAATTAATAATGGTTTCTGCTTTAAGTACAAGGCCAAACATTTTGGGGGAGGGGAAAGTCAATTAAATTGACCCAAGTTCATTACTGGTACTTTATTTTATCCACCATGTAAGAATGAGAGGCAAAGTTAACCTCGGCAGGATTTGAACTCAGATTGTAAATAAAGGGTCATAACTATGCCACAAAGTAATAATAAAAACAACACACGTTTTCTTCCCAATTTCATAAAACATTTTTAATGTTTCTCTTATACAGACTAATTTGTTAGTTGATTATAAAAAACAATAAAATATTTTTAGAGGACATGCAGAAATTAAACATATATTACTTTATTTTGTTTTTTTTCTGAACAAATTGTAAAGTAGGTTATGGAAAAACTTTCAGGAGTTACATTAGAGAACCCTTCATTTTATCTTGTTGCCCAAGAAAATAACAACAACAACAACAATAATAATAATATTTAACCTTGAATACATTTATGCATGCTTTCAAACATGTACAAAATTCTTTCTCTTTTCAGAAAGGAAAACTCCTGAGATATTTCCCAAACCACGAATAATAAACATTGTTTCTGATTTAGGGACAAGGCCAACAATTGGGGTGGGGGGGTGTCGTCGATTAAATTGACCCCAGTGCATTACTGGTACTTTATTTTATCGACCCTGTAAGGGTGAGAGGCAAAGCTAACCTTGGCAGGAGTTGAACTCAGAAAGTAAAGGTCCGTAACTTTATAACACAAACCATGTTTGATGCTCTACCGATACTGCTAATCCACTAACGAATATATTGGTTTCTGATTTAGGTACAAGGCCAAACAATTTTGGGTTTGAAGGGTGGTGGGTGGAGGGCAAAGTCGATTAAACCTCCCCAGTGCATTACTGGTACTTTATTTTATCGACCCCCGTAAGGATGAAAGGCAAAGTTAACCTCAGAGGGATTTGAACTCAGATCGTAAAGGGACGTAACTACGCTGGAAAGCATGTCTGACCCTCTACCGATACTGCCAATTCACCGCACCTAATAATAATAATGGTTTCTTATATAGGCACAAGGCCATCAATTTTGGGGGAGGGGAAAGTCGATTTAATCAACCCCAGTGCGTGACTGGTACTTTATTTTATCGATCCTGTAAGGATGAAAGGCAAAGTTAACCTTGGCGGGATTTGAACTTAGATCATAAAAGGCCGTAACTATGGTGCAAAGCATAGTGTCTGACCCTCTACTGATACTGCCAATTCACCGCCCTAATAATAATGGCTTCTACTTTAGGCACAAGGCCAACAATTTTGTTGTAGGGGAAAGTCGATTAAATGGATCCCCACTGCGTTACTGGTACTTTATTTTATTGACTCCTTAAGGATGAAAGGTGAAGCTAACCGTGGCAGGATTTGAACTCAGAACATAAAGGGTCGTAGCTGTATACTGCAAAGCATGCTGTCTGATGCTCTACTGATTACTGCCATCTGACACACATTTTTAGTTGGAAGAGGAGACTATTTGATTTAATCAGTACCAATATTTAATTAGTCCTTATAGTTTATACCCCAGAAATATAAGCATGGCAAGTTTGACCCTGGTGGTTTTCCACCTCAGAATGTAAGAGTACATCACTAAATAATGGAAGGTACCTTGTCTACTGTTTAACTGAGTCTGCTATCAACACCTTAATAATTCTTTCATTGACACAAAACCAACAATTTCGAGGGAATAGGAAGTTGACAATATCAACACCAGTACGTGACTGGTACTTCATTTTATCAATCCCTGTAAGGATGAAAGACAATGTAAACCTTGGCAGGATTTGAACTCAGAACATAAAGGGCAGTCACTAAATCTTGCAAGGCATTTTGTCCACAGATCTAATTTGGCCAACCCACCACCTAATAATAATAATAATGGCACAAGGCCAGCAATTTTGGGGAGGGGAAAGTTGATTAAATTACCCCAGTGTGTAACTGGTACTTTATTTTATTGACCCTGAAAGGATGAAAAGCGAAGCTAACCGTAGCGGGATTTGAACTCAGAACGTAAAGGGACGTAACTATATGCTGCAAAGCAGGGTGTCCGATGCTCTACCGATACTGTCAATCCACTGCCCTTAATAATAATAATAATTGTTTCTACTTTAGGCACAAGGCCAGCAATTACCCAGTGCATTACTGGTACTTTATTTTATCGACCCCGTAAGGATGAAAAGCAAAGTCAACCTCGGCGGGATTTGAACTCAGAACGTCAAGGGACGTAACTATGCTGGAAAGCATGGCGTCCGACCCGCTACCGATACTGCCAATCCACCGCCTTAATAATAATAATAATAATAATAATAATGATGATGATGTGGACTTCTGAGAGACAGAAGGACACAGATGTATAGAGGAAGGAGTGAAGTATATTTAATGGAACCCAATATTTGAATGGTATTAATTTTATTGACCCTGGAAGGAGAGATGGCAAAGTCCACTTTAGAGGGGTTCTAAACTCAGATGGCAAAGAGAGATATAAAATACAGGCAAATTATTTGGTTGGTCTCTGTTGATAGTATGTTCAGCTACTGACCGACAGTGTTGTGTTCATGGCAAAGTCTCAACTGGCCCCATGTCCACCTGTCCATTCTGTGGTTGTTGGTGCCATGACAAAAGCACCAGTCCATTCTGTAAAGTAGTTGTGTTGGTGCCATGACAAAAGCATCCAGTTCACTCTGCAAGATGGCAGTGCTGGTGACAAAAAAGACTTCCAGTACATACTGTAAAGTTGTTGACCTTAGGTGAAGGGGACCCAGCTGTAGAAAAATCAAACCCAAAAATGAATATATGAGCAAGACATGGTCACTGGACCTGCCTGGCCTAATAATATGACAACCTGTCTAACCCATGCAATCCTAGAAAACAGACAACTTTTTAGCCCGATACCATATCAACTTTGCCATTCTCAGACTACCCTCAACTCATATTTTAGTTTTATTAAACTCCTTTTTATATTCTTTTCTGAAGTCAGACTTTGCTAAGATGTGATGGAAAATTGGGTGGGATTTCTTTTTATTGTTTTATTTGTAAATAATTCATACTTTTATTGTTATTTCTAACTGTAAATCTATATGTACACACATACACACGCACATACATACACACATTAACCAAAAGGTGTGGCATGTTATGCCATCTAATTGATGTAAAAGTCTGGTAATTTTCTTGGACTCGCACATTCGTTAGGCAGCTAATTTAACAAGAGGTCATTCTCATTTTTTTTAGATTCCTCAGGTTTTGGTGAAACGGGTGGTGCTTCAACATCTTCTGGGAGGGTCTCCTGAGAGAGAGATCTGTCTGCTACTGTAGGTGGGGCTTTTAGAAAGTTCTGGAAAGAAAAAGTAAAAGAAAAAAAATTAAAAATCACAAAATACAAACCACCAAATTTCCCTAAAATTAAATCCTACTGTTTTGAAAAGGAAGAGATGGTCATGATTAGAATGTCTGTAATAGGTCTGCTTGATCTGGCTTGATATTGACCTGCTCAATCAGACCCGATATTGGGCTGCTCAATCAGGCCCGATATTGGGCTGCTCAATCAGGCCCGATATTGGGCTGCTCAATCAGGCCCGATATTGACCTGCTCAATCAGACCCGATATTGGGCTGCTCAATCAGGCCCGATATTGGGCTGCTCAATCAGGCCCGATATTGGGCTGCTCAATCAGGCCCGATATTGACCTGCTCAATCAGGCCCGATATTGGGCTGCTCAATCAGGCCCGATATTGGGCTGCTCAATCAGGCCTGATATTGGGCTGCTCAATCAGGCCCGATATTGGGCTGCTCAATCAGGCCCGATATTGGGCTGCTCAATCAGGCCCGGTATTGGGCTGCTCAATCAGGCCCGATATTGGGCTGCTCAATCAGGCCCGATATTGGGCTGCTCAATCAGGCCCGATATTGGGCTGCTCAATCAGGCCCGATATTGGGCTGCTCAATTAGGCCCGATATTGGGCTGCTCAATTAGGCCCGTCATTAAACTAAGTAAACAAATCATGATTATGAATGTTTTAACATCCACCTGACCGTGTAGACATGGGTTTGATGGGTTTGTCATCTCATGTAGACATGGGTTTGTCATCCCATGTAGAAGACATGGGTTTGATGGCTTTGTCATCTCATGTAGACATGGGTTTGTCATCCCATGTAGAAGACATGGGTTTGATGGCTTTGTCATCTCATGTAGACATGGGTTTGTCATCCCATGTAGAAGACATGGGTTTGATGGCTTTGTCATCTCATGTAGACATAGGTTTGATGGGTTTACCATACAACACACATTGTTATTAGTGTCAATATTGTGGGTAAATATGTGCACGTGTGTGTGTGTACATGTCACACTACATGTGTGTGTACATGTATCCAATTATACATGCCTATGTATGCATGTGATACGGGTGTGTGTGTGTAAATGTATCAAATTAAGTATGTCTATGTATACATGTAACTGTATATACATGTGTGTGTACATGAATCTAATTATGTGTGTGTGTGCACATGTAGTTATGTGCATGTCTGTGCACATGTAAGTCTATATACAACACCACATGCATAGTGTGCATATGTGCATGTGACAATGTGTGTGTATATGCATGTGACAGTGTATGTGCATGTGACAGTGTGTGTATGAGTGTGTGTATGTGCATGTGACTGTGTGTATGAGTGTGTGTATGTGCATGTGACAGTGTGTGTATGTGCATTGACAGTGTGTATGAGAGTGTGTATATGCATGTGACAGTGTGTGTATGAGTGTGTGTATGTGCATGTGACAGTGTGTGTATATGCATGTGACAGTGTGTGTATGTGCATTGACAGTGTGTATGAGAGTGTGTATATGCATGTGACAGTGTGTGTGTATGAGTGTGTGTATGTGCATTGACAGTGTGTATGAGTGTGTATATGCATGTGACAGTGTGTGTGTACCGTGACAAAGTGACTTATTATAGTCTCAGGCTGACCAATGCCTTGTGAGCAAAGTTTGGCAGATTGAAACTGTGTGGAAGCCTGTCACATATGTATGCATATGTGTGTTTGTTTTCTCATGTATCTTCGCATTGGGATTATTTGAGTGCTGCATACTGCAATCTACAGAATGCACCAATATATATATATACATATATATATGGTGGGGTGCGGGGGTAGGAAGAGCATCCAGCTATAGAAACCAAGCCAGAAACAGTTCTGTATGAGCAAGACATGGTCATCTGATCTGACTTGTCTCACAACAGGAAACGACATCTAACCCATGCTAGTGCGAAAAAATGGACCTTAAAGGATGACGATGATGATGATATAACTATTTGATGAGAAGAGGGTGAAAGTAATATCTCTGCCAACAATACATTGAAGTGACAGATTATAAAGCTTTTGTAGTGAATATTTCCTGCTGGTTGCTGGTCTTGTTATCTAGGGAACCATTGAAGATTTTACAAAAAAGCTGTGCAAAGGATACATGGAGGTGTAAGGAGACATATTAAGGTAGTGTGTTGTTTCTGACCTGAATAAGAACCCATTATATTTTTGGGGGACAACACTAAACCATGGGAATCTACCACCATTTAACATTTTGTCCAGCGGAAAGTACCGGCGCCTGTGAACAGTAGTTAATGATAGATAACAGTAGTGGTGGTGGTAGTAGTTAATGATGATAGATAAAAGTAGTGGTAGAAGTAGTAGTAGTTAATGATATATATATAACAGTAGTAGTAGTAGTAGTAATAAATTATAATATATATAGAACAGTAGTTGTAGTAGTAGTAAATTATATATAGAACAGTAGTTGTAGTAGTAGTAAATTATATATACAACAGTAGTAGTAGTAGAAGTAATAGTAGTAGTAATAATAATTAATTATAATATATATACACAGGGGCAGGGACTTCGTCAGTAAGAAACATTAAATGGTTTTCTTTACAAAATAAATATTAGATGTTTCGTTTTTAACAATTTCTTAAAATCAATATTTAAGGTTTTCCTATATCAATTTCAAATGTAAAGGAACAAAAACCCACAAAAAACAGTTTAATTTGAAAATGGAGATTTTTCATTTCATTTTACGTCCGCCTTTTCCCTGCTTGCAAGGGTGGGACAGTAGTAGTAGATGAGATAATTAATTGAACATTTCTGTTTTTATCTCAGAAAATTTATTTTATTCTCCTTTTGTAACTTAATATTACCAACTGATAAAACTGAGGGTTTTTCATTAAATGAAATTATTATTTTTTTTTTTAAATTGTTGTAATTTTTGCAGACATTTTCCTACATTAACACAAATAAGTTGATTTTTTTGATGGAGCATTTATTGTTGCTCCTGTTTAGCCATATAATCTACCCTGACCCCTAACCAAGTTTAGCTCTATATCTACCCTGATCCCTAACCAAGTTTAGCCATATATTTACTCTGACTCCTAACCAAGTTTAGCTATATATCTACCCTGATCCCTAACCAAGTTTAGCCATATAATCTACCCTGACCCCTAACCAAGTTTAGCTATATATCTACCCTGACCCCTAACCAAGTTTAGCTATATATCTACCCTGACCCCTAACCAAGTTTAGCTATATATCTACCCTGATCCCTAACCAAGTTTAGCCATATATTTACTCTGACTCCTAACTAAGTTTAGCCATATATTTACCCTGACCCCTAACTAAGTTTAGCCATATAACCCTGTGATAAACAGATGAAACTCCAGAGTAACAAGACTCACTATTTAGCCTTAATAAAATGAATATTAAAATTCTACTTTGGTATTGAGTACTCCTTTCTATCAGCCGTCAACCACATACGTATATCTATATATAAAGTTGTAGTTCCTGTCTGTTTGTTTGCTCACGAACTCCTCCTATGATTTTGGAGATAGAACCCCATAACCATATATATATTCTGAAACTACATTGCCCAGGGTACTTGGATAATCAAAGGGTTCCCCAGGGGCACAAACCCCTGCTGAAAATGTTTTCCCTTCGATTTAAATGAAATTTAAACCAGAGGTAAATGAGAAGATATGATGTCTATTCACAAAATTTCAATAACATTAAGACACCCTAATGGGGGTTAAACTCCCTATAGTGAAAATTTTGGAAGCCCATAACTTGACTATTGGAACGTCTATTATCACTGGGTTTTTCTGAGTAATAGTGAAATGCAGAGGTTTTCTCCATAAATTATATCACTGATTTAAAATCAATCATCATTTTCTTACAAAAAAAATGTGTGAAATGCAGCAAGGTGCAGGTAATTCAGCTAGTGTATATATATATATATATATATATATATATATATATATATATATATATATATATATATATATATATATATATATATATATATATTTATATATATATATATATATATATATATTTATATATATATATATATATATACACACACACACTTCACAAAGATTTATTGATGAATTCAACTGACCAAAAAATCTCCGGACCACATTTCTTTCAATTCTCCTCGACAACAAGCTGGAATGACAGCGGCTAAGACAACAGTGGGTACAAGGTAGAGAAGTGCTGGTTGGCCAGATTCCATAAGAGTTAAAGCAACAAAGGCAAGAAGCAATCCAAGTAAATAACCTGAAATAATAATAATAATAAGAAAATGAAGAAATAGTTTATTCTTTTATTTGTTTAACAGTAGACTACGACCATGCTGGGGCACCTGATTAGTCAATCGTATTGACCCTAGTACTTATAATTATCAATCTCATTATTTGTTGAACTGCTAAATTATGGTTTAGAAACACTCATATGCACAGACATACATACACTTAAGCACGCACACACCACCACATCCACAACCACCACCACAACCTCAACCACCAACACCACTACTACCACAATCACCACCACTACCACCACAATCACCACCACTAACACCACTACCACCACAACCACCACCACCACCACCACTACCACCACCACCACCAACACCACTACCACCACAATCACCACCACTATCACCACCACTAACACCACTACCACCACTACCAACACCACTACCACAACCAACACCACTACTACCACCAACACCACTACCACAATCACAACCACCAGTACCACTACCACAATCACAACCACCAGTACCACCACCACCATCAAACTATTAAACATTCAAAGACAACAAAATAAAAAGTAATAAATTCTTACCAAAAATAGACGAAATAAGATAGAGTTTCTTAGCATGGACATAAATATCAAAAATATGACTGTAGACAACCAGTACACCTGTAATAACAACAATAACAACATCAACAATATTTCCTACATCAATAGAGCAGCTAACATCTATTTTATATTGCTTCTTCAAATAAGGGATTCTTACCCATATTTTGATCCATTAACCCTTTAGCATTTAAACTCGCTGTCCCCGGCCAGTATTTTCTCACCCCTTTCAGTTCAAACTGGTCATAACTGGCCACTCATAAGGTATTGTTCTCAAAACAAATAATATCAGATTCAATATTATGTGAGATAAAGCCTTTACCGTGAAAATACAATAGTAAATATAGAGTAATGTAAATACTAAAGGGTCAAGACAGCAGTTCTTACACTGACAAGTACCTTCTCCACCCCCATATCAGTGACATTTTTTCTCCCAACCCCCCAATTAAAAGATAAAATGGAGTTATATATATATATATAAAAAAAAAATTATTGCTCCACATGGCTGAATACAATGTAATCTGAGCAAGAATGAGGGATTCATTCTACTGACATGGCTTTAAAAAAGAGGCTGTTTGCATAATTGCAAATGAATCGAATATCATTAATATTCGAAAAACTCAGATTACATTTATATATATATATATATATATATCTCTTTGGATTGTAGTCTCCACATGTATTATTACTATATAAGTTTATCCCGGGTTCAATCGGGGGTAACCACAGTAAGTAAGGTACTCAATACAAAGCAGAGTATAAATATTTAATATAGAAAAGGCTTCTACAGGACTAGAACTGTTTCATTCGGGAGAAATCATTAGGAAGCCAACTGTCCATATTACTTGGACAGTAGGATTCCTGATGATTTCTCCCGAATGAAACAGTTCTAGTCATGTAATAATAATGAAATTATTGTGTAAAGTGCTCAGGTGCACTACAACTCGTCAAAGGTGCATGTATAGTACATAGAATAATATACAAATGTCAGGGAAGTGAATAGTGTATGAGTCATGATATACATGTGTGCATGTGTATGGAGGGGGAATATTAGGTGTAGTGTTGGCGAATCTCAGGACGTATGGAGGTTTTAAAGGATGCAGTGTCTCGACAGCTAACAACCGATGCAGGTAGTTTGTTCCATGCTTCAGCAACTCTGAGCGTGAAAAAATGTTTCTGAAAGGCATGGGAACTGTGCTGTTTTGTTACTTTGTGGGCATGCCCACGTGTGTTAGATACATGGAAATCAAAAAGGTACTCAGAGTTGTTGTTGGCAAGATGGTTAGTAATTTTGTGGGTGTTTACCAAGTCAGTTGTCAGACGTCGGAGCTTCAATGTATCCATGCCCAGGGAAGCAAGGCATTCAGAGTATGGTAGATGCCTGATGGAGGGTATTCGCTTGGTTGCACGTCTCTGAACAGTTTCTAGGCGGTCAATATTCTGAGCAAGATAGGGGTTCCAGACTGGTGATGCAAATTCTAAGTGTAGCCGCGCCATAGCCACGTACAGCTTTAAATAGATAGCTGGAGAGTGGCTGACAAAGGTCTTGCTGAGTGATGCTAAGACACCCTCGGCCTTCTTGACAATTTTAGAGACGTGCTTCGTCCAACGCAAATCGCTGCTGACCATAATGCCCAGATCACGTTCACAAGAAGACTTCTTGATATTAGTGTTGTGGAGGGAGTATATGGACGCTGGGGTTTTACTCCCAAAATGCATGGTGGTACACTTGTCCACAGCTAGCTTGAGTTGCCAGTCTGTGATCCATGTAGAAGGTTTTTCTATATTAAATTTATATATATATATCATCATTTTACGTCCACTTTTCCCTGCTTGCAAAGGTGGGACGGGTCCTATTCAGCACAGAATCTCTCCACTTGTCACGGTCCTTCGTCATCTCCTCCATGACAAGTGTGTGTGTGTTATATAAATCTCAATATAGAATTTTGTCTATAATATAAGCCAAAGCAGTGAAGCAGGCTTGAGAAGGAAATAAACACATTACCTGGTAATATGACGTCGCCAAATCCCAGAAGCGATTCCTGTACAAAACACACAGAGGCCGGAGATGGAAACAAATGAGGCACTCGGAAAACTAGAGGGAGCTGAAAATAAAAAGAATTAACTTTACAAATCATATATAGTAATTGATAAAGTACCAATGGAGAGCCACCACCATTTTAGTAGAGCTGCAAGATGGCAGACTTTGAATATATATATATATATAGATAGATATAATGTATAATAAACAATACAATATAATTACCTCATTACCAGAGGTTTCCCAAATAAGACGAATACGAAAAACGTCCTCATTCGTTCGTCGGACAAGGCAATATAGATATATATATACATACACACACACACACACACACACACAATATGGGGATAACTGACAAGGGGTGTATCACGAGATGAAAAAAAATTTCCCGAGGAGGTTTTTGAAAATTTTTTTTTGAAGAAGTTTTTTTAATATTTTAAAATTTTTAAAAGGTTTTTATATCATCTGATGAGACCAGGCCATCAGAATTGGTAGGATGCACACTATCTAGCTGTGGTCCTCAGAGAAATATGTATCACAGGGATATATATAAACCTAAATCAACTACATATGACCTCCAATCTTATTAATGCTATATATATATAGTAACAATAATAAATGAAAAGACTAAAATCCACATAGGGCTTGATAAGGATAAATATATATCAAATATATAAGAACCCTAGGGCAAATATTTATTAAAATAACAGATTAATTTTAAGCAAAGAATCACTGCTTTCACCCTTAATGGGGATCTTCTGAAACACCAGAAGATCCCATTAATCTTTTAGCATTCAAATCTGCTGTATCTGGCCAGAATTCTCTCACCTCTTTCTGTTCAAACCAGCCATAAATGGCCACTCAGACCAATGTTAAAGTATTGTTCTTAAAATAAATAATATCAAAATCTCATAAATTTGATATTATGTGAGATAATAATGTAAGATAAAGCCTTTACTGCAAAAATACAATAGTATATAGAGAATAATGCAAATGCTAAAGGGTTAAGGGTGAAAGCAGCGATTCTTTGCTTAAACATTAATCTGTTATTTTAGTAAATATATATATATATATGCAAGAATCTCTCTATCTATCTATCTAACTATATATAGCTGTGGTCAGGGAGAAAATATGGGCAAAATTTCTCTAGTTTGTAGTCCCCCACCAATGGATGTTCTGGTATTAGATAAACTATGTTATATATATGCGTGTGTCCAATGAAGAAATATATTAGTTTAATGTTTGAAATACTAGGAAAAGATTCTTAATGCTTCAGACACTAGTCCTTCAACAGAACATAGAATGAGAAATAAAAGATGAAATAGTAAGATAGAGTGTGAAAAGACAAAGGAAAGAAAAAAAAACCCACGTGTCAGACATTTACATACATTGTAATCTGAGTTCCAATCACACTCAGTTTCATCCCTCCGAGGTTACTGAAATAATTTCTACTTAGTAACGAGAAGGAAGTAATTGACTATACTATAAAAGATGCTGTCCCAGCATGGCCACAGTTCAACACTCCTTCCAGCAGGTCCTGTCAGAAGTAACCATCTCAACTGATCCAGCTGGATCCCAAGTGAAACCAGCCAAGCTCATGGATGTTTATAAGCTCTGAGTTATAATTACCATTTTTCTTCCACTCTTAAAATTCTTCTCTCAATATTTCTATCTGTAAGTGTACACATTCAGCTTAAATTTCTCTTCAAGTATCTCTAAGTGTATTTTTATTATATATAAAAAAAAAATATATATATATATATATAGGAAAGACTATATATACATATGTATATTTTATGTGTGTATGTATATAAATCTACATATACATGAGGGTTTGTATGTATTTGATACAACTATATAGTTACATCCTACTTGTCACATATATATATATATATCATCATCATCGTTTTACGTCCGTTCTTCCACGCTAGCATGGGTTCGACGGGTTGTCTTGTTGTGGGCAGTGTCCGGTCAGCTGACCTTGTCTTGCTCATATGGGAACTGATTTTGGCTTGATTTCTACAGCTGGATGCCCTTCCTAACACCAACCTCATTTACAGTGAGTGCTGGGTGCTTTTTTTCTGTGGTGCCTACACCTTCACTTACAGTGTGGGCTGGGTGCTTTTTTAGCCGTGGCACCTCCACGACCACTTTGCAGTGGGGGGTGTGGGGGCATATTGCCTATATGCTTCAGCTTGTACCCATGGGGGGTCGGGTCTTCTGTATTACTGCGCGACACCAGAGGTCACGGTTGTGTGTCATCGCCTTTGAGAGGTGTAATTGGGTAAGGTCGGCTTTTATCACCTCATCCCAGGTCTTCTTGGATCTCCCCACTCCGCAGTTTCCATCGACTTCTAGTGCTCTGCACCTTTTTATGCAGCTGCCATCCTTCATACGCATCACATGTCCATACCAACGCAACCGCCTCTCCTGCACACAGCATTTGATTCCTCTTATGCTCAGTCTCTCCCTCAATTCATTTATACTTTGCCGTTCGCGTATATTACTATTACACATCCATCGGAGCATGCAGGCTTCGTTTCTTTCTAATCTACACAAGTCTTCCACAGTCTGCCTTTCATTTTGAAGAAAAAGCCTTTTGCAGCTAGTAGTGGCAGTAGCTCCCTGAAGCTGTCTATTGTTTCTACAGAGCCCTCCCAGAGATTGGTGGTACTTGTTTCCTGTGGCTGTTTGCTGCTTGCTGTCCCAGCATAGGTGCTACATGTGAAGCCTACATTCTTAGTTAAGCTTCCTGTGATCCCGCTACATTTCTGTGTATCCATTGTTTGCATTTGGGGCAGAGAATGGAGTTCCTACCTACACCTTTCCTACATACTGAGCAAGGCCATTTCCCTGAGGGGATCTAGGTTCTGTTTTCTCGTCTGCTTACAAGGACCTTAGTCTTTGTCAGGTTGACTTTGAGACCCTTTCTTTCTAGTCCCTGCTTCCAAGTTTGGAATTTATATATATATATATATATATATATATATATAAATAAATATATATAGTCTGTATACATGCTTCAATCGCTGTAGAGTCAACAAATAGTATTGGATTTCTCTAACATGAAGGAAAATTTATAGAAAAATATAAAACATTGCACAACAGCTGTGTTAGTCTAGAAGGAAAAGTATTGTTGTTAAAGTACCAGTAATGCACTGGGTAATTGCTGGCCTTGTGCCTAAAGTAGAAACAATTATTATTATTAAAGGCGATGGTTGGCAGTATCGGTAGAGGGTCGGACGCCATGCTTTGATGCATAGAGTTACGGTCCTTGCCATTCTGAGTTCAAATCCTGCCGAGGTTTACTTTGCCTTTCATCCTTACGGGGTCGATAAAATAAAGTACCAGTAATGCACTGGGTAATTGCCGGCCTTGTGCCAAAAGTAGAAACAATTATTATTATTAAAACAAACAATAGACATATAAAGAAACAAATCATGTTAAATATACAAGACCATTTTCAAAATAGCACTCACTTTATTTAGCATGAGTAAACACATTTGAAAATTAAAGAAACCTAATAATTTGAGAGGTAGAATCAACATCTATCAAAGCTAGTCGAAATAAAAACACTGCTGAAGACACAACACTCTTCATTTGTTTAAAAACTGGGGCTAAAATAAGTAAAATATTAAAGACTTGAGAAATGTTATTTTTTTAAAAAGGGTCCAGCTGCAGAGAACCTGATTTTCTATATTGTTTATTGTCCTACCTCTATCTTAGTCACTGATAAATTGGAAAATTTTTAATTTTCACCCTGCCAGTCTAGATGTAATTTTTAACCAATCAGATTCAAATATTTACAGCAGCTGCAGTTATAGGTTTGTAAACAATATAGTAACTGTTTGTCTATATAGCATTATAAGTGAACAAGTTAGAAAGGTTGAAAATTGAATTAGAAGATAGTGTTACAGAAAGTGACTCATTTAACTCTTTAGCATTCACAACATACAATTAGCATTAGATATGGTGATATATTCAAAAAGAAATGATGAGACAAGTAGCACCAAGCACTGTCATATATTCAGAGACAAATGAGATAAGAAAACATTTCATTTTAAAAATAAAAACCTATGTGCAGGTGTGACATTTCTTACCATTTCATATATTTTATTTTTGTTTTGCTATCAGGAGCAAATATGTTAACATATTATTAACATACTATTTCAAACCATTAATCTATAGATTAATGGTTTGAAATAGTATAGTAGCAGATTTTAACTAGTTTCAATAAATGCTAATGGGTTAAAAGTCAATTTCTGGTAGTTTATGTACGATCAGAAGAAGCAGAAGTTTAACAATACCACCAATAACAGTAGCATCCACTGCATGCCAAAATACCAGCAAATCAATATAGAGCAAAAAAAAAACAACAAAAAAACAGAGCTAGTTAGAGACATTATCATTTATATATTTATATATATGCAGACAAACCAAAGTGCAGGATATAAAAACCGTTACCTTTCTTCTACCTACTTCTAAACCGTGAAGGTAAGTTAAATACTTACTTGTTCCGTCTTAAATTGCAAGCATAGTTAGGATTAAAAGAACAGTCGCAAAGTAAAAGAATTAATAGTTTAATCATGGTTATTTAAATATAAAGATATTATAGTAAATTTCATTCTTTATTCACTAAATTTAAAAGGAAATTATTCACAGATATTAGTAAATGCAGAAATATTTCAGTCAACAAATATATGTATACACACATATATTTATATATACATACATATATAAAATATATATACATGTATACACACACACATATATATATATATATATACATATGTCCCACCCTTGCAAGCAGGGAAAAGCAGATGTAAAATGATGATGATGATGATAGACATACACATATATAAAATGTGTGTGCGTATATATATATATGTATACACACACAACAATCATTTTAAGGCAATATTCCTGGTAAAGGATTAGTTAGGTTAAGGGTTTCACAAAAACAGTATGCCCCCTCCCCTCCATTATTCTTCATGCAGATTGTATCCAATAATAATTGTTTCTACATTTGGCACAAGGCCAGCAATTTCAAGGGAAGGGAAGGGAAAGTCAATTAAAATTGACCCCAGTGCATAGCTGGTACTATATTTCGACTCCATAAGGATGAAAAGCAAAATTAACCTCGGCTGAATTTGAACTTATATTATCCAATAATAATTACATTTGTTTAAGATAGTAGCGTGGGATATGGAGGAGAGTTGACTATTATTTCTAGCCTTGAAGCTTCCTTGTTGAGTCAACTCAACAGAGTGATCCAATGATGCAACGATATATTTGTCTAAACTGTCTTCACCTAATGACATAATTACAGATGTCAAATTGACCTAAATACACTGACGTCAGTACAGTGACCTACAGATGTTGAAACTGAGCATTAATCAATCACATTAAATCTCATCAATATAGGAAGGTTTATAGTAGTCATGGCAACAGTCCACTTCTAATACATCCTCACCCCACTGTCCACTACTAATATGTCCTCACCCCAGTCCACTACTAATATGTCCTCACCCAAAAGTTCACTAATATGTCCTCACACCACTGTCCACTTCTGTCCTCACCCAACTGTCCATTTATCTCAAGTCTCCTCTCTTTATTAGTATGTTTAATTTAAGCTAGCAACATGTTTATCAAAGGAACAATAAGAACATCCAAGAACCATGTACTCAGCTCCAGACAACCATGTACTCAGCTCAAGACCACCATGTATTCAATTCAAGACCACCATGTATTCAGTTCAAGACCACCATGTACTCAGTTCAAGACCACCCTGTACTCAGCTCAAGACCACCCTGTACTCAGCTCTAGACAACCATGTATTTAACTCAAGACAACCATGTATTTAACTCAAGACCACCATGTATTCAACTCAAGACAACCATGTATTCAACTCAAGACAACCATGTACTCAGCTCTAGACCACCATGTACTCAGCTCTAGACCACCATGTACTCAGCTCAAGACCACCATTATTCAGCTCAAGACCACCATTATTCAGCTCTAGACAACCATGTATTCAACTCAAGACAACCATGTATTCAACTCAAGACAACCATGTATTCAACTCAAGACAACCATGTATTCAACTCAAGACAACCATGTATTCAACTCAAGACAACCATGTATTCAACTCAAGACAACCATGTATTCAACTCAAGACAACCATGTATTCAACTCAAGACAACCATGTATTCAACTCAAGACAACCATGTACTCAGCTCTAGACCACCATGCACTCAGCTCAAGACCACCATTATTCAGCTCAAGACCACCATTATTCAGCTCTAGACAACCATGTATTCAACTCAAGACAACCATGTATTCAACTCAAGACAACCATGTATTCAACTCAAGACAACCATGTATTCAACTCAAGACAACCATGTATTCAACTCAAGACAACCATGTATTCAACTCAAGACAACCATGTATTCAACTCAAGACAACCATGTATTCAACTCAAGACAACCATGTATTCAACTCAAGACAACCATGTATTCAACTCAAGACAACCATGTATTCAACTCAAGACAACCATGTATTCAACTCAAGACAACCATGTATTCAACTCAAGACAACCATGTATTCAACTCAAGACAACCATGTATTCAACTCAAGACAACCATGTATTCAACTCAAGACAACCATGTACTCAGCTCTAGACCACCATGCACTCAGCTCAAGACCACCATTATTCAGCTCTAGACAACCATGTACTCAGCTCCAGACCACCATGTACTCAGCTGGAGACCACCATGTACTTAGCTCTAGACAACCATGTACTCAGCTCCAGACCACCATGTACTCAGCTGAAGACCACCATGTACTCAGCTGAAGACCACCATGTACTTAGCTCTAGACAACCATGTACACAGCTCAAGACCACCATTATTCAGCTCTAGACAACCATGTACACAGCTCAAGACCACCATTATTCAGCTCTAGACAACCATGTACACAGCTCAAGACCACCATTATTCAGCTCTAGACAACCATGTACTCAGCTCTAGACAACCATGTACTCAGCTCCAGACCACCATGTACTCAGCTGGAGACCACCATGTACTTAGCTCTAGACAACCATGTACACAGCTCAAAACCATGTACTCAGCTCCAGACCACCATGTACTCAGCTGAAGACCACCATGTACTCAGCTCTAGACAACCATGTACACAGCTCAAGACCACCATTATTCAGCTCCAGACAACCATGTACACAGCTCAAGACCACCATTATTCAGCTCCAGACAACCATGTCTTCAATCAGCTTTAGATTAATGAGAAGTATTCAACAGAACAGAGCCAAGCAACATTACTATTTAGACCAACGGTTGCCACCCTTTTCTACCTCATGGACCACTAAATTCATAATTTTAAATCACACGAACCACTAATATAAATTTTTTTAAAAAGATAAATACATTTGCAAAATAATGATCAGAGAACTTTCATTTTATTAATATGAAATTCACCTATTAATTATAACAAAATTATAAATGCTTATGTAATCATAAAATCTTTAAAGCTTGTTTAATTGTCACAAAATTATTAAAGTTACTTTATTACAAAATAATCGAGGCTTATTATTACACATTTTTAGTATATTTGTTATCAAAGCCAAATAAAATAAAAGAATTGGATGAGAATTGGTATTTGTGGAGCGGAGTGACTGCTGTAATGGTCGAATACTGAAGTATATGTGTGTCATTGTCGATAGATGATACATATGTGTAAAATTGTTAGTTCTTTACTGAGGAGAAACATTTTTTAAGGGTGTTATAAAATATATATTTAACCGAATATTATTTTAATTTTATTATTAATAAAACATAAAAATTGCAAATAATATCCAAAATTTTCTGCAGACCACCAATTGGCAAACACTGATTTAAATGACTCAAATACAACCGTTTTCTCACAAATTTAAGAAATTATATCTGATGAAAAATAAAAAAATAGTTGTGTTTTTTTATTTTAAGGAGAGGATGACCAGTAGCACAGCCAAAATGTGTTCCACCTGGGGCAACCCTTGAGTTTGCCTCTCCCCATATATAAATATGTATACAACAGACCCAAAAGTGTTGCCTGGGGTGGACATCTTCCCCTTCCTCACTGCTCCAGTTACTTTTGGGTCTTGAATAATTATTCCACCCTCACACCCATGCCTATTATTTGGGATTTGAGAGTACGCTACTAAGGATAATAATGATTTGTATTTATTTTAAACAGTTTATATTGATACTTTATCCGTTAGTTTATAGGATTGGAGGAATAGATTTCTATCATAATTCTATTTGTATATCTTGGGTGCTTCATAGGAATATTAAACCAAACCCATGATATGACTGGTACTTTTCTCAACACTGAAATGATGAAAGGTAAAGTTGAACGTGCCAGGATTTGAACTCAGAATGTAAAGGGCCATAACTAAATACCACAGGTATTTTGTCTGGCACTCTACCAATTCTGTCAATTCATTGCATAGATAAGAAAGACTGGGAAAGAAATTTAGAAGAAACTGTGCAGTGTGTTATATGTACGACAAACCTATTAATGCAACCTCTACAGAAAAACCAAGGTTTACTGGGTGCAAGAAATACTTACAACTTCCCTAGTAGAGCTTACAACTTCTTTATTGTCTGGTATATTTAATGATCGAGGCATATCGTTACTGGGTTCCTAACAAAAACAGAAATAAAGATCACAGTGGGGTCATATTTGAGACAAACATTCAGTTATACGAGTAAGTGCAGAACTTGTGTAGGTACTCCTTTACCATTCCTGACCCTTCAAACCCAACAAATGTTTAGGTATACAACTAAGTACTCCTTTACCATTCCTGACCCTTAACACCCAACAAATGTTTAGGTATACAACTAAGTACTACCTTAACATTCCTGACCCTTAACACCCAACAAATGTTTAGGTATACAACTAAGTACTCCTTTATCATTCCTGACCCTTAACACCCAACAAATGTTTAGGTATACAATTAAGTGCTACCTTAACATTCCTGACCCTTAACACTCAACAGATGTTTAGGTATACAACTAAGTGCTACCTTAACATTCCTGACCCTTAACACCCAACAAATGTTTAGGTATACAACTAAGTACTCCTTTACCATTCCTGACCCTTAACACCCAACAAATGTTTAGGTATACAACTAAGTACTCCCTTACCAGTCCTGTCCCTTCAACTCCCAAAATATTGTTGAACCCGAAGTTATTATTCTGTCCAACAAATTCCACTCCTAAAATATTGTTCAACTTGAAGCTATCAAAGAATATACTTGTTTAATATTTGAACATTAGAATTTGAGGAAGAATAATTGTAATTGGGACCATTAAGTTAACTTCAGTAAAACTGTAAAGCATTGATAGAAGTGTATGATAAAGAGAAGAGAATTTGGAGATACTCTTCCAAAAGAATTCTTCTCCTTGAGACATAAAAGGCTAATTTTTTTTATAAAACACCTGTCCCCCAGTTGTTAGACCCCCCCCCCCCCCCCTTTTGTGTGCTTTCAACTAATCTGATCCCTAAAGCATTGTAAGCAACTAATTAGGTTACCTATGTAGCAGAAGCTATCAACCACTTCTATGAAACCTTCCTGGAATTAGAAAAGATTTATATCACTGATACTCTAACTACCAACTATCCCTGTACCTTTACCACTGTCTGCCTGCTGGCCCACCACACCTCTTGTATACTCAAGATTTATAGTGTCTACATCATATACAGTTTCTATCTACTTCTTTTCTATATCTCAAGCAAAGCCACTTCTCTAATGGAATCAGGGTACTGTCTTCTTCCTAGATATTTTGATTCTAAGTTCTCTTTCCACAGCTAAAATTTCTTCTTTAGCTCTTCTACAGATTCAGATATAAAAGCCAGGTCATCAGCATACAATTCTCATGGACATCCAATCTTAAACTCTGTTAAGGCCTGAAAAATGTGAGCTGAGGACTGAGCCCAGATGAACACCTACCAGCATATTGAATTCTTCACTAAATTCACAATCTACTTTCACAACTCCCCTCTACACGACTTGCATTGCTCGCATCTCCTTGATTACTTCTTTGACCCAGTAGCTGTCAATTTCGATAGCTGTTCCCTCTGTTGGGACAGCTGGAGATAAGTCTCTCTCTCTCTCTTCTCTTCTCTTCACACTCATTCTCCACATTCATCAAAATTACACACACATATATATATATACACACACACATACACACATACACATATATGGTATGACATGGACACACAGCTGTAATAGTTAGATCTGATATCAACCTATACCAACGTATATTATGATGATGATGATTCTTCTTGTCATATGAGAGGCAGGTGAAGACCGATGAGCCAGACCATGGTGTCATTTGCAGTACCATGGACTGCCTCCAGGCCACCAGAAAAATGGCATCATGATGATGATGATGGTGGCTGTGATAGTAGTAGTGATGATAATTATGGTGACAGTAGCAATGATACTGCTGTTGATGATGATGACATTTAAACGTGTTCATCTAAACCCATGTATTTCAAGAAGTTTTTTTCTTTTTGTGTGTGATGGGACTGAGATAAGAGTTTTGTTCCTGTTATTTTCTAATCGATGTCTAAGTGGGATTTAACCAACAACAGAAGACCTGTGCTAATAACCAAAAGAGAAAGAAATTGCCCTTAGTTATATCCACTTCCTCTACAAGAACAAGTACATCAAAACAACCTCAGTATAATTTCCTTCTCCCCAATTTCATCCCGAAGTTCCAATAAGACTATCAAATGACTTACTTTTGTTCATAGAATCTCTTGGACTAGTGTGTGAGATAAACAAGTATACACTCTTATTATTATGCTCTAGATATATACATTTAACTACAGTAGATGTGTGTTTGGAGCAACACTTTATACAACTGAATCATCATCATCACCGTTTTACGTCCGTTCTTCCACGCTAGCATGGGTTAGACGGGTTGTCCTGTTGTGGGCAGTGTCTGGTCGGCTGACCATGATATATAATATATATATATTATATATAAAATATATATAATATATATATAATATATAATATATATATAATATATAATATATATATAATATATAATATATATATAATATATATATAATATATAATATATATATAATATATAATATATATATAATATATATATATATATAATATATATATATAATATATATATATACAGGAACTGATTTTGGCTTGATTTCTACAGCTGGATGCCCTTCCTAACACCAACCTCATTTACAGTGAGTGCTGGGTGCTTTTTTCCGTGACGCCTACACGTCCACTTTACAGTGTGGGCTGGGTGCTTTTTTGTCGTGGCACCTCCACGACCACTTTGCAGTGGGAGGGTGTGGGGGCATATTGTCTATATGCTTCAGCTTGTACCCATGGGAGGTCAGGTACTCTGTATTACTGTGTGACGCCAGAGGTCACAGTCGTGTGTCATCGCCTTTGAGAGGTGTAGTTGGGTAAGGTCGGCTTTTATCACCTCATCCCAGGTCTTCTAGGGTCTCCCCACTCTGCGGTTTCCATTGACTTCTAGTGCTCTGCACCTTTTTTATGCAGCTGTCATCCTTCATACGCATCACATGTCCATACCAATGCAACCGCCTCTCCTGCACACAGCATTTGATTCCTCTTATGCTCAGTCTCTCTCTCAATTCATTTATGCTTTGCCGTTCGCGTATATTACTATTACGCATCCATCGGAGCATGCAGGCTTCGTTTCTTTCTAATCTACGCAAGTCTTCCACCTTCAGCGCCCAGGTCTCACTACCATGTAACATTGCTGTTCGGATACACGCATAGTCTGCCTTTCATTTTGAGGGAGAAGCCTTTTGCAGCTAGCAGTGGCAGTAGTTCCCTGAACTTCTTCCATCCCGTTCTTACCCTAGTTATTGTACTTTCTGAACACCCACCTCCGCTGCTAATTCGGTCACCTAGGTAGCAGAAGCTGTCTACTGTTTCTACAGAGCCCTCCCAGAGATTGGTGGTACTTGTTTCCTGTGGCTGTTTGCTGCTTGCTGTCCCAGCACAGCTGCTACATGTGAAGCCTACATTCTTAATTAAGCTTCCTGAGATACCGCTACATCTCTTGTGTACCCATTGTTTGCATTTGGGGCAGAGAATGGAGTTCCTACCTACACCTTTCCTACATACTGAGCAAGGCCATTTCCCTGAGGGGATCTGGGTTCTGTTTTCTCGTCTACTTACAAGGACCCTAGTCTTTGTCATGTTGACTTTGAAACTCTTTTTTTCTAGTCCCTGCTTCCAAGTTTAGAATTTCTTCTCTAGTTCTACCATAGATTCAGCTATAAGTGCGAGGTCATCTGCATACAGGAGTTCCCATGGGCATCCGGTCTTAAACTCCTCCGTTATTGCCTGCAGGACTATGATGAACAGGAGAGGGCTAAGAACAGAGCCCTGGTGGACACCAACCTGTACGCTAAATTCCTCGCTATACTCATTGCTAATCCCAACTTTGCTGACTGCTCCCCTGTACATGGCTTGTACAGCTTTCACAAGCCATTCATCTACTCCTAGTTTTCTAAGAGCCCACCAGATTATAGCACGTGGAACTCTGTCAAAGGCTTTCTCGAGATCGACAAATGCCAGGTAGAGTGGCTTACTTTTAGCTAGGTACTTTTCCTGTAACTGCCTCACAAGGAAGAGGGCATCAGTGGTGCCTCTTCCTGGTACAAACCCAAATTGCATCTCATCTAGTTTCACCCGGTCCCTAATCAACTGTGCTATAACTCTTTCTGTAACTTCCATGACCTGGTCCATCAACTTTATACCTCTATAGTTTCCTCTATCTAGTGCATCACCTTTACCTTTGTAGCAGTTGACAATGATGCTACTGCACCAATCTTTTGGTATGACACCTTCTAGTATTACCTGGTTAACAATACGTGTGGTTATAGTGTGACCTACAGACCCAGATGCCTTCAGCATCTCGGCAGCTATACCCGATGGACCGGTTGCCTTCCCCATCTTCATATCTTTGATTGCCTTACTTACTACGTTGCTGCTGACTTGTACTGCTGGCCCCTCTATAGGGTCTACTTGGGGTAGGGTCTTGGCTATCTCTTTCTACTGCTCACCACTAACAGTAAAAATAGTAATTGAAAAGATGGATTTGTGGCTTTCTCAGGGAATAACAATAATAACTACAGTGAGATTTGAACTTGATCCTATTGTTAGAAACCCAGTAATTTAACTTGATGTCCTATTGTTAGAGGCCCAGTAATTTAACTTGATGTCCTATTGTTAGAGGCCCAGTAATTTAACCAGACAACCACTGTTCTTCTTATGTGTTATTTAATGTGAATTACCAGTTGTCTTAGAATTTATTCAGTATACCTGACAGAATTACAACGGAATGTCTAAGAACCAATAGATTGTTTTCTGAAAAGAAATATTGAATTGTCCGAAAATAAATGTCGAAAATTTTCGACAATAACAATAAAAACAACAACAAAAACAATAACAAAAATTAAAACAAAAAGAAACGTAGATTAAGTTTGAAGTAACACCTGATACCTACCTCTTCTGAATGTTGACCACTTTTACCTGTTGCTACATCAACCATCACACTTTCACCACTCTAGAAATAAAGGAACAATGGAATTAAATGAAGGAGTATTATACAGCTGAAGACTAGGTCTTGGGATTTGGGTTGGGCAACAGTCCAAGGTTTGGAGAAGACACAAAGAAGAAAGAGAATGGAAGATAGAAGAGAAAGAAGATAAAATGTAGAAGAATGTAGGAGAAATTGATTGTAAAAGTTGTAACTAACCTTGGTTAACAGTGGTGTGAGGAACACAAAGAATATATCGTAGAGGAAGAACATTCCAAGAAGCAGGGTACCAGCCTATCACAACAGAAAAGGGGGCGAAATTGGTAAATTCTTCATAAATATGGTGCAATGTTGGGGTTAGGAAATGTATGTAAGGATCTGTAACTCCTGATGGAGTTGTACGGGCCTTGTAGTGACATACAGCATGTTTTGAGTAATTTAAATCTAGCAGAGCCCATCTCCTCTCCAGATATGAATACAGTTGATTCCTTCCAGAGAGAGAAAGGAAGAGAGAAAGAAATACAGAGACAGAGTCAACCCCAGAACTAGACTGGTATTTTTTTTATCATCCGTGAAAGAATGAACGGCAAAATTGACTTTGGTGGGACATAAATATAATATTTATATAGATAATATAATATATATATATATATATTTATATAGATAATAAAATTAAAATAAAACCAACTCCTCCTCACCTTCAAGCTTGGAATTCGAAGATTTTTCAAGACATTGATACAGAACAATACTCCCAGAAAATCTTGCAATATCCAGGAATATCTGAAATAATTTTATTAGTTTAGAACTTCAATGGAAGAAACAATAAAAGGTGATCTTCAGAGAAAAAACATTTGTCTTTTAGTCCCAAGGTAGGTGGAAAGGTTCTGCAAATTTATACTTTCGAGTAGTGGACCTATATTTTTTAGAATTGGATGATGTGTTTTTCTTTCTTACAATTAACCTCCCAATCATATCTTATCTTATCCATTGCCCTTAGGCAAGACAGCATACACAACTTCACTTATCCATTGCCCTTAGGCAAAACAGCATACACAACTTCACTTATCCATTGCCCTTAGGCAAGACAGCATACACAACTTCACTTATCCATTGCCCTTAGGCAAGACGGCATACACAACTTCACTTATCCATTGCCCTTAGGCAAGACGGCATACACAACTTCACTTATCCATTGCCCTTAGGCAAAACAGCATACACAACTTCACTTATCCATTGCCCTTAGGCAAGACAGCATACACAACTTCACACCAACACTTTCAAATGGACCATCATCATAATGAAGAAAAACATGAAATATGATTAATGTTATGTGTGTCTTGGTTTTTGGAATAGATACATTGTATCTCAGCATGTCGTAAGAGGTGTCTAAAGGGGTTTTGACATCAGGAAGAACACCTGGGAATGGTACAGTTGTTAGAGCCATAATATCTAAGAAGAGCTGAAGAAAACAGAATGGTAGGAACAATATCAGTTGGTTAGAATGGAGACAAGTTAGATGTTAGGTATATGTTAGAATGGAGAGAAGTTAGATATTAGGTATATGTTAGAATGGAGAGAAGTTAGATGTTAGGTATATGTTAGAATGGAGAGAAGTTGGATGTTAGGTATATGTTAGAATGGAGAGAAGTTAGATGTTAGGTATATGTTAGAATGGAGAGAAGTTGGATGTTAGGTATATATTAGAATGGAGAGAAGTTAGATGTTAGGTATATGTTAGAATGGAGAGAAGTTAGATGTTAGGTATATGTTAGAATGGAGACAAGTTAGATGTTGGGTATATGTTAGAATGGAGAGAAGTTAGATGTTAGGTATATGTTAGAATGGAGACAAGTTAGATGTTAGGTATATGTTAGAATGGAGAGAAGTTAGATGTTAGGTATATGTTAGAATGGAGAGAAGTTAGATGTTAGGTATATGTTAGAATGGAGAGAAGTTAGATGTTAGGTATATATTAGAATGGAGAGAAGTTAGAGGTTAGGTATATGTTAGAATGGAGAGAAGTTGGATGTTAGGTATATGTTAGAATGGAGAGAAGTTAGATGTTAGGTATATGTTAGAATGGAGAGAAGTTAGATGTTAGGTATATATTAGAATGGAGAGAAGTTAGAGGTTAGGTATATGTTAGAATGGAGAGAAGCTGAAAGTAAAGGGCTTGCTAATGTTCTGTAACTTGAAATGAGACCAACAAAATGAGATTCTTATGAAACTAATGAACTCTTAGGTCTTCTGTTGAAACCAGTTGAAAACTTTAGAATATGGCAAATGATTACTCACGATTTATGTCTTAGGACAAGCCATGTGATGCCAGCTGCAAAACCCAACATCAGTAAGACAATTTCTTTATACATTATGTCTGCTTTACAACAGATACATAGATTAAACTTTAGTCTATAATAAAAATGGACAGCATTAGTCAGTCAGCAAGAAGATATTTATCAAAAAAACATTTGTCAAAGAATAGATGAGGGGCAGGGTGGGTAGATGAGGAGCAGGGTGGGTAGGTGGGGGAGGATATAAGACTGGTTAAGAAAATCTCTGTAGACTCTATATAAGAGTCAATTACATCCTAAATTACAGTTTTGTCAACTAAGACATTTTCAGCACAAATATAAACACAAAATACTGAAATAGAGAGAGAAAGAAAGGACCTTTTTTTTCTGATAGACAAGTACTCACTCACAAACAACTTTTCATTGAAAGGCTATGGTCACTCTCTGTTACTACAATGGTCTCTGCTCCTCTGAATTGAATTTTTCCATTGTATACCCTCCATGTGTGAACCTAATCCATGCACCCACCCCTCCTCATCCTATTTATTATACCTATGTGCTTCACTCTTCTATACCATACTTCATACTAATGCCGGAGCATCCTACATGGTTGTTTGACTTGTTAGAAATAGCATCTCCAAGTCATCTTTAAACGACACCATAATGCATAAAAAGGAAGGGCACTTTGGACGTAGTCTTGGACATATAAAGAGATGCAATCAGTTTCACCATAGATCTATCCAACCAGAGCTGACCTGGGGCTAAACAAAAACAGTAATACAGACTACCCGACCTCCCATGGGTACAAGCCGAAGCTGAAGCATATAGACAATATGCCCCCACACCCTCCCTCTGCAAAGTGGTCGTGGAGGTGCCACGGCAAAAAAGCACCCAGCCCACACTGTAAAATGGACGTGTAGGCGCCACGTAAAAAAAGCACCCAGCACTCACTGTAAATGAGGTTGGTGTTAGGAAGGGCATCCAGCTGTAGAAATCAAGCCAAAATCAGTTCCTGTATGAGCAAGGCATGGTCAGCCGACCAGAAACTGCCCACAACAGGACAACTCGTCTAACCCATGCTAGCATGGAAGAATGGACGTAAAACGGTGATGATGATGATGATCTAGTCTAATAAGAAATAACAGTTAAATGTTCTACAAATCACAGCCTAATATCTTTTAAAATGAACAACCATAATAGGTTATGTAGTGTTAGATACCCTATGTCTGAATAAAAGACAGAGTTTGTACAACTGGAACATCTGTGACCAGAGGTCATCTGGAGTAAGGTTGATCTAGATATAAAGAACATCCCTAATGAGGGAGACTCAAAATCAAGGCTGGTCTGGGTATAAAGAACATCCCAACAAGGGAGCCTCAAAGTGGTTGCTGCCTCAACTAGAAGCAGTAGCCAAATTTTGTCAAAATCAGTCCCTATCAAAACATCTATGATCATAGGTTTTATTTATTAAGGATGATCTGGGGGCTAAAACAATAAAATCAACAACTAGAAGCAAAGTTGGAAGTCTTACCGTTTTTGTCCTGGAATTATATAGTTCCATAAAGGCTGGAAACATGAGTAGAATGCAAGGGAAGCAGCAATCATGAATATAACAATCACAACATATACTGAAATGAAACAACCAAAGATTGAGCAAGATTTTTGTACAGAAATACAGTTTTTGTCCATGGAAATTAGGTGATAAAACATATTGAGCTTAGTTGAAGGTATTGTGTCCTACGTTGTAATGATTCTGCCAAATGTCGACCATGGATGACTGAGTTGATAGGATGTACGACCAGCAGCTGAGAGGTCGGTGAAGTGTAGTGTGACATCAGAACTGCATTGTGTCTATAGACATAACATGACATCATTTTATGTCTGTTTTTCATCCTGGCAAGGGTAGGACAGGTTGTTACAGACCATGTCAGTAATTATTCAGAGATATTATCCTCTTAAATAGGCCAGGGTCTTGTCTCACTTAATACATTTCATGGTTTCTACAAATGGATGCTCTTCCTAATGCCAATCACTCGGAAAGAGTTCAAAATGACTCCATCCTGAAGAAATGATGTCATCTGGGGAAGATATAATTTCTTCTGGGTCAATCTACCTAGCTGGTAGTGTGGAAATATAGACTTCCAGACAACTTGAGGGTATAACAACCCCTCTAGTATTGGTAATCTACATGATAAATACATCCAGTATACTCTGTAAAGTGGTTGGTGATAAGAAGAGCATCAAAAGAAAGGGCTGGAAAGATTCTTCAGGTGTGTCAAAGACATAACATGACAGCTTCTTTAGTGTTGGGGCTGCAATAAAATGCACTCAACAGAGTGCAAGAATGTTTGTAAGCGAGACACGGGATCCTGGCCTGTAGGAACATACAAGAGTATGATGCTGGTCACTGACCAGCCTGAAAGGCCAGTAGCTCCACTTGAGTACCAAGCTGGTCTGTGAGGATCTGTCCAATCATTGCTAGTAGGGAAAATGCATGTTAAGTGATGGTAGTGGCGATGATGATGAAATTGCTGCAGCTGATCATAAGGGGAAATTAAGAGATAAATATTACATATCATACTAACAAGTGAAACAATAACACTTTAGAATTGATAGTGAATTTACATAATTGTAATATATATATATATATATAAATAGAAAGATAAATAGGTACATACAAACACATCATACATATACATATATACATATATATATATATACATGGTATAATATTGAAATATGATTGAAAAAAGGTTAAAAGCAGATATTTGGAAGAAACGAAGACTAAGCAATATTGAAGAGATTAATGCAAGCTTTTGGGAGGGAACACTGATGCAGGTCCATCATACATGTTACTGCTTTTATGTGAAGCCCTATAAAATAGGGTGGTGGGCAACTGGGGAGAAGAGGCAAATAAATTGACGGAATCAAAAACCCAAAACTGATTCCTATTGAGATTGGTATCAAATAATAATAATAATAATAATGAAATTATTGTGTACAGTGCTCAGGAGCACTACAACTCATCAAAGGTGCATGAATAGTACATAGAATAATATACAATGTTTATAATTTCACCAGAGACAGAGTAATTTGCTGCTAGAGAGGTTAATATGTCAGTTTAAACTTAGTCATTCCTTTAAAATGGTGATTTTAGTTCTAATTGAAGTCTGATGCAACTGAAGAGAAATGTGAAAACATCTATTTTGTTTCATAGTTTAGCCCCAGATAAACCAGGATCAAGCAGATCTATTGTCAAATATATTTCAGCTGGTAGTTTTCTTTTTTTCTTTAACCATATGACCATGTAGTGACTTCTACATTGGCTCAAGTAGAGATGTGTTGTCAATGCTTCTAACATGACTCATGTCCATAGGAAGATGTAACCAGATGCACAGTGCTGTAACCAGATGCACAATGCTGATCTCTTGGTTGCTTGTTTGATAACCCTTCAAATTCATGCTATCTGTTGTGCATTAACTATATGGCAAGGTTAAGGACATTGTCCCAGGGAGTGGAGATGGGGTGATACATTAGCTGAGGGAGGTTAAGGACATTGCCCCAGGGAGTGGAGATGGGGTGATACATTAGCTGAGGGAGGTTAAAGACATTGCCCCAGGGAGTGGAGATGGGGTGATACATTAGCTGAGGGAGGTTAAAGACATTGCCCCAGGGAGTGGAGATGGGGTGATACATTAGCTGAGGGAGGTTAAAGACATTGCCCCAGGGAGTGGAGATGGGGTGATACATTAACTGAGGAAGGTTAAAGACATTGCCCCAGGGAGTGGAGATGGGGTGATACATTAGCTGAGGGAGGTTAAGGACATAGCCCCAGGGAGTGGAGATGGGGTGATACATTAGCTGAGGGAGGTTAAGGACATAGCCCCAGGGAGTGGAGATGGGGTGATACATTAGCTGAGGGAGGTTAAGGACATTGTCCCAGGGAGTGGAGATGGGGTGATACATTAGCTGAGGAAGGTTAAGGACATTGCCCCAGGGAGTGGAGATGGGGTGATACATTAACTGAGAAAGGTTAAAGACATTGCCCCAGGGAGTGGAGATGGGGTGATACATTAACTGAGGAAGGTTAAGGACATTGCCCCAGGGAGTGGAGATGGGGTGATACATTAGCTGAGGGAGGTTAAAGACATTGCCCCAGGGAGTGGAGATGCGGTGATACATTAACTAAGAAGTTGAAAGTGAAAGTAGCATCATGTATAATGTAACAGCTGCAAGACAACATATAGAATTGAAGATGACAGTAAAATTAAAGCCGTACAGTATACATAGCATGCCCAACATCATAGAACATTATTATTAAAATGGATAGATACAGAAAGATTCAATATTTAAGATATAAAACTAAAATAAAACAGCCATAGATCATAATTGAAATGTCAGAATTCAGATGGATAACTTCATCTTGTGTGTGTGCATGTGTGTGTGTGTGTGTGTGTGTGTGTGTGTGTGTGTGCGTGTGCATGTGTGTGTGTGTGTGTGTGTTGTGAGACAAAGTATTTAAAGAACATAGGAGCGTTGAAAATATGTTCCTGAGTTCAGAGAAATGCATATATTTTAGAGTAGATCATAGAAAGACAATAGTAACTTAGACCAAGTAAAGTATAGTGTACAACATAAAAATAGGAAAAGAATTCAGTTAACAGTTGAAGTAATTTATATAATTATTGCAATGATGCAGCTCAAGAAATATATACATTGTTATATCTCATAGTAGTTGTCTTGTTAGAAATAATACAGAATACAAAACACCTGTATATTATATAGTCAGCAGGTAAAATAATAATGTGTTATGTTATTAAAGCTCTCTCAAGACAGATGGATAATCAAGGATTGAATTTCAAATCTATTTTGGATAATTCGTTGGTATGGTATAAGGAACAATACAACATGGTCACACAATTTCTCAGACAAAAGTCTGGGTCACACAATTTCTCAAAAAGTCTGGGTCATACAATTTCTCAGACAAAAGTCTGAGTTTGACAATAAACAAGTAATAATAATTACATATGTAATACAGACAAAAATATAAGTTTTACACATTGAATTATATTCTGTTGTATAGTAAGACCACCCCTTCATCCCCCACCTACCAAATAATACTTCCATTAGTGACCCTAGTGACAAATCATTAACCAATACAGTCAAATGTAGTAGACCAAATGTTAAACAAGATTTTCAAATACCAAAGTTTATTTGCATAATTTTCTTATTAAAATTAAATAAAGATTTTTTTTTTAATTAGTAATTTTAGAAAACTGTTTTAGAATTTCTAAAATTAACAGAAAAAAACTGAAATTAAATGTTTTTTTCTTTCAAAAATCATAAAACAATAAAAACATTTAATGACATTTTTCAAAGACATAATTTAAAATTAATTAATTAAAGCACTCAATGAATTTAAGATTAAAATAACAATTAAATAAATAATAAGATAAACAAAAATTTATGGGGAAAGAAGTGGAATTATGAAGTTAGAAAAGAAGAGGAAGAAAATGGGAGAAGACAGTTGGGGGTAGAATTGGTGACAATTGGGGGACAGATGATAGATTGGAAAATAACAATAATAATGGGTTCTGATATAGGTAGTCATAGAGACCAAGGAGAGGAGAGAGACAGAGGGGGAGAAGTGAGAGAGGTAGTTGAGTATTCCTGGGTACTCACCTAGGTAGTCGTAGAAGAAGTAGAGACCAAGGAGAGAGAGAGAGGGGGAGGTGGTTGTGTATTCCTGGGTACTCACCTAGGTAGTCGTAGAAAAAGTAGAGACCAAGGAGAGAGAGAGAGGGGGAGGTGGTTGTGTATTCCTGGGTACTCACCTAGGTAGTCGTAGAAGAAGTAGAGACCAAGGAGAGAGAGAGAGAGGGGGAGGTGGTTGTGTATTCCTGGGTACTCACCTCGGTAGTCGTAGAAGAAGTAGAGACCAAGGAGAGAGAGAGAGAGGGGGAGGTGGTTGTGTATTCCTGGGTACTCACCTAGGTAGTCGTAGAAGAAGTAGAGACCAAGCAGAAAGCAACTCATGACAATAACCAGGAAGATGACAACTGGTAAGGAGATGGAGAGGAGTTTCTGGGAGGCCTTCTTCCTTTTCTCTTCGATAGTGTCAGAATTCTCCGATTCCAAAGGTTTGTGTCCATCAGCGGTGACTTCAGTCCTACATGAAATAGGAGAAGGAAGAAAAGATAAGAAATATGAGAGAGAGAGAGAGATAGATAGATAGATAGATAGATAGATAGATAGATAGATAGATAGATAGATAGATAGATAGATAGATAGATAGATAGATAGATAGATAGATAGATAGATAGATAGATAGATAGATAGATAGATAGATAGATAGATAGATAGATAGATATGTTTCTTTTATTTGCCACCAGGGCATCAAAAGTGGGACAAGTACAATGGGGGGAGTTTACAAAACAAGGCGTTCTCAGTAAGGAGGAGGCAATAACAATATATAAAAATAAAATAAAATATAACAAAAAATAAAATTTATAACAAAGTCCTCAATAGAGAGGAGGCGCCTTGGGGGGGTCACACACACCCCCGAAAAAAGTGTGCAACCCTTCTCCTCAGGAGCACAGAGAAGGGGTGCTCCCTTGGTCTTTCATCTTCCTCACCTATAGTCTGATGTAGAGTGAAGGCCCATTCACACGGGATAGATAGATAGATAGATAGATAGATAGAGAGGGAGGGAGGGAGGGAAGGCAGGAAAGAGAAGTTTGGAGCGTTGAGAACATTTCTTACAAAAGTTTTTGAATGTCTAGTGTAAAAGACAGCTGGAGGTGTGTGGGTAGTTTAGCTAGGTGTGGGTGGTTTATGTGACAGTGTGAACCCAAGATACAGGAAATGAAAACTGCTGAACAGCCAATGTGTGCAACCCATGACAGCCATAACTAAACAAATGCTAAAAAAGGCAATGGAATTAATTGTAAATTCAGTGCGGGTCAAGACAGAAATTCAGTGAGTTTATAAATAATAATAATAATGATTTCTACTATAGGCACAAGGCCAGAAATTTGGGGAGAGGGGGAAGTCGATTACATCGACCCCAGTATGTCACTGATGCTTTATCGACCCGGTGAGGATGAAAGTCAAAGACACTGTCTATGATTTTCAAATAATTTGAAAAATAATCAAGAATTTGAAGGGATTTAGTAAAATAACTAATTTTCTCATTATTAATATGGTTTTGGAACAAAGGTTCTTCCATTAAATTATGGTTATCAGATAAATACAAACACTTTAAAATAAGTAATTTTATATATTAGAAACAGGGTTAGGTCCATTCAGTTTTGATATCAATAAGGTTAATGAATAAAGCAAGAAATCCTGTTAATATCAAGACCAGCTGGATCTATCACAACTTTTGACTAGTAGTGTAGTATCTCTTCTGGATCCCTACACTCTCAGTTCAAACCCCACCGGTGTCAACTTGGCCTTTCATCCAGTCGAGATTGATAGGCAAAATTTCAGTACTGAGATCTATTCTCTCTCTTTCTGGAAACAATTGGCCGTGTTTGTTCCAACCTAGAAAGGGATGGGCTCCACCAGGTTTAAAATACTCTTTTTCCTCCCTATGCTGTCAACTCTTTTCAGGGGTCTCCAAGATTGGTGATAGAAGGTATCCTCAACTAGAGTCTTCTCCCAAATACTTGCAACTGAGTGAACTCTACAGAAGGTACCCAAGGGTGATGTTAAACTTGGCAACCAATGAAGTCAACCACCCTACCACTCAAATAAGGTCACTGCAAGATTTTAATTCAGAAAGTTGAAACAAACACTGCAAGGCATTTTGTTATCCAACATTCTAACAGATCTGCCAATAGCCATCTTGGATTTATACTTTACCAACACCTCGGAAGGATGAAAGGCAAAGTTGACTTTAGTGGGATTTCAACTCAGAATGCAAGGAGTAGAACAAATACAACAAGGTATATTGTCCAATACACTGGGGCTTCTGCCAATTTGCCACCGTTTGTTACAGTGATTTGAGTCAACCCTAGTTTATTACTGCTACTTGTGTTAACATGGGTGGTATTTGAGCCGAGAACAGGGTGAGACAGCTCTAAATACAGCAAGTAGTCTACCATCTGTGACAAAACAAACAAATAAATAAAACCAGCTGCTATGAAACAAAAAGGGTCAATATCAACAGGGGTTAGTGCAACAACAGTATATGCAGAAAAAAGGGCATGCATTTATAAGGAAGCTGATCACAGAAAAAACTGGATTAAACATGCCACAAGGAACAAGACTGCAACTGAAAACAAGTAAGTAAACCTGTAACTTAAGAAAAAATTAAGACAAGCAAACCCACAATAAAAAATAGAGTGTGAGTGAAAACGAAGGATTCTACATATTGCTAGAAGGTAAAATGCTATAAAGATTTAGTAGACCCTTTTTTTTTTTTTTTTAAGGGAATCATACCGTGTGGGAGGAGATTCAGAAAGATCTTCCTTAATTTTTTTCAAATTGGTTCTGAAAATAAAGAAGAGCAGGAAGTTGTTAGTATGCCATGAATTAAGCAGGACCCTGAAGGAAGGCTCAGCACACAAACACGGTTAATTTGATTAAAGCTTTACAAACAAATAAAAAGAATGAATAAAAGGCAAAAACTAACTTTTGAGCTTTCTACAAGGTTTAGTATTGAATATATTAATGGTGTAAAACACACAAAAACAAAAATCTTTATATATTCCATAGAGGGAGGAGGGAAGGTGGCACCATTGATTCCTTTTAGAGCCTCCAAGACTGGTAGGAAGGAAGTATCTTGAAATTAAAGGGCTGACCAGAATACTTGCAACAGAGCACATATACCTAAAGACACCTAAGGAGCAATAGGTTGTGTTAAATGAAAGAAGGGATTAAGGCTACCACCCAAGGACAGGAATGGATCTTCTGACGGGCTTCTATACAATTTCCATTCATAAGGCTTTGGTCAACCCAAGACATCTACCAATTAATGGTCAGAAAATGGGAGCAATGATGTTCATGCCTTTCCAAAGGGTGTTAGTAAAATAAGTGGTAAACAAACCTTGAAATGCAGAGTCAGTTCACGTTAGGCCACATATATGAGGTGTGAGAAATGCTAATGTATTCATATAAAGAAGTGTAATATGTCTTGTCTAAGGTTTCAACATAAGCACACACAAATAATGAAGCCAACCCCCCCCCCCCCCCCCAAAAAAAAAGAAAACCTCAAAACAAAGGTCTTTGACATAAAAGAAAAAGAAAAAAATATTGAGACTAACTCTTCATAAAAGAGGACACCAGACCAGTAACTTCCAATGACGATGCTGATAAATGCAAGAAGGATGATGATAGCTTCTGTGATACCAAACAAAGATGGTTGAGGAGAGTACAGCATACACTTGACATTGTCACCAAGTAACTGAAAGATAACAAAACAAGATATTACAACAATCAGTCTCTAGATAAATAGTTTATAACGACCCCACCCCACCACCACCATCACCAGTACGTGACTGGTACTTCATTTTATCCTCCTTGGAAGGATGAAAAGCAAAGTTGACTATGGTAGGATTTGAACTGGGAAATTAAAGATTCAGAACAAATACAATGGAACCTCGGTTTACAAACACCTCTCACCAGGAACCTTGGTTTACAAACACCTCTCAACAGGAATCTCGGTTTACAAACACCTCTCACCAGAAACCTTGGTTCACAAACACCTCTCACCAGGAACCTTGGTTCACAAACACCTCTCACCAGGAACCTTGGTTCACAAACACCTCTCATTATGAACAAATCAGTTGATTATGAATAAATCGAGAGCAGGGACAGCAGGAACAAATACACCAATTTGTAGCCTGATTAGCTTCAATGGTATTTAGTTGTGGTTGTCATAGTAACAGTAGCTATGGTGTTAAGATTGGACTTGAAATAATTGACAAACTAATAATCTGATATGGATGCATGATCACAATGGAGTCGTAGGAGCACCATAGTGACATACAATGTGTCTTGGACATTTAAAACCTGGTGGAGCCTACCCTTCTCTAGGGATCTGATATATACAGAAGAAAAATGTTTTTTTTTGGCTTACCTTAATAGAAGCAAAATCTAAATCTCTCATAAGTGCCACTGTAATGTTGATATTCAGGTAGTCAGATTTATTACCTCCAGGGATTATCTGATACAAGGAAGGACAATAATACAAAACAACAGGATTATATACAGTAATCAGAGATATTTCATACATATCTAAACTATAATAAAGTAAGGAGTGCGGGACTGTGTCCAGATTATATTTTTTTATCCCATTTGTAAAATAAGTTGGATTACTTTGAATAAACAATGAATGAATATTACATAATTTATCTACTAAATTTCGTTATTCTTGATTAAATATAAATAATTTTGTTGCTTATTTTAAGATTCACTTCTTTAAAATTTTCAAATGTCAACACTTTCGGTTAGCGATCGCTTAAATAAACATTCATATATTTCTGTCACTAATTTTCTTCTAATGCAGTTTATATATAATATCGTCTTTTTTTAATGTATCATGGATTACGTTACTGATTACATAAGACAGTGTAACGCAGTCTTCGTTCAATTTCTGTGGATATTGTCAATTACGATTTTATTTGATATATCATATCTACATGCATATATACTTGTGTATAATATCAATATACACACTACACATGCTAGCAGAAAACCACCCGAGGGGTGGTTTTTCTGCTAGTATTTATATAATGAGACCTGTAAAAAAAGCATCTGACTTTATATTGAGGAGGAAGTAATAATGTTAGGAAGACAAAAGTGTATAGAGTGGAGTAGCAGACATTTATGCACGTGCATAGTTTTTGGCAAGCTTGCTGGATATGTCAGTTGTTGTCAGGCAGTCTGTGTGTGAGGTGTTGTAGTGGACTGAAGCCAGATAGATCTGTGGGCTTCACAAAACTAACAGCTGCATAATGATAACACCATGACTCACTCATCACACCTGATGCAAGGTTCCTTGGTATAGAAAGACATATGTCACAGCTGATGCAAGGTTTCTTGGTACAGAAAGACATATGTCACAGCTGATGCAAGGTTTCTTGGTACAGAAAGACATATGTCACAGCTGATCCAAGGTTCCTTGGTACAGAAAGACATATGTCACAGCTGATGCAAGGTTTCTTGGTACAGAAAGACATATGTCACAGCTGATGGTAGACCCAGAAAAACCTGGGACGATCTAATAAATTCCGACCTTACGCACTTGCACCTCTCTAAGACAATGTCACTGGACCGAGAACTTTGGTGCTACGCAGTAATACAGAAGACCCGCCTTGCCGATGTACAAAGCGAAACCTACAGTCAGTAGGCACCTCTTAACCAAATATACATCACAATCCACTACCCCTACCCTATCCTCCCACTCCCACCAACAGCACCCTCTCTCTGTAAAGTTGGTACCACAACATCCAGTCCAAATAAATGAGATCGAGATTCTGTAGGTGTCATGACAAAAAAACACACAGTCCACGCTGTAATGTGGCCTGTAGGTAACACGGTAAAAAGTTCCCAGTTCCACACTGTAAATGTGGTTGGTGTTAGGAAGGGCATCCAGCCGTAGAAAACCTGCCAGATAGTCTTATATGAGCGAGACATGGTCACCCGACCAACCTTGACTCAAATTGGGACAACTCCCGTCTAACCCATGCTAGCGTGGAAAATGGATGTTCACGATGATGATGCAAGGTTCCTTGATACAGAAAGACATATGTCACAGCTGATCCAAGGTTCCTTGATACAGAAAGACATATGTCACAGCTGATCCAAGGTTCCTTGATACAGAAAGACATATGTCACAGCTGATCCAAGGTTTCTTGATACAGAAAGACATATGTCACAGCTGATCCAAGGTTCCTTGATACAGAAAGACATATGTCACAGCTGATCCAAGGTTTCTTGATACAGAAAGACATATGTCACAGCTGATCCAAGGTTTCTTGATACAGAAAGACATATGTCACAGCTGATCCAAGGTTCCTTGATACAGAAAGACATATGTCACAGCTGATCCAAGGTTCCGTGGTACAGAAAGACATATGTCACAGCTGATCCAAGGTTCCGTGGTACAGAAAGACATATGTCACAGCTGATCCAAGGTTCCGTGGTACAGAAAGACATATGTCACAGCTGATCCAAGGTTCCGTGGTACAGAAAGACATTTCACCCTTTCACTAGGTTCTTTACTCTCCAGACATGGCTCCTTCTGACTTCTGGTTGTTGCTAAAAATGAAGATGCCACTGAAAGGCTCCCAGTTTAAGAGCCAAGAGGACATCAGTGCTGAGCTGTGTAGGTATAGGGGACCATTTCAAAGTCATGTTTTGAACAGTGCTGGGCTGTGTGTGTGTGTGCGCAGGTAGGGGGGGGGAGTGGCCTACTTTAAAGGGGATGAGCAATTGAACCACATTTAGTATGTAATTTGGTTTTCCTAGTTTATGGTTGAATACTTTTCAACAGACCAATTTATATATGGAGGGGGAGGGAGTTTTGTGCAAATAAGGACATCAAACAAATATAGAGTAACAAAAAAATATCATAAACACACACATGGAGGCATATGGCTTAGTTGGTTAGAGCATTGGCCTTGCAATTGAAAGGTTGTGAGTTCAATTCTCAGACCGGGTGATGTGTTGTTTCCTTGAACAAGACACTTTATTTCACATTGCTCCAGTTTACTCAGCTGTAGAAATGAGATGATAGGGCCTGGGCTCCCTATCATTCCACTTCAAAGTGGTCGTGGATGTGCCACGGCAAAAAAAAAGCCCTCAGCACTCACTGTAAATGAGGTTGGTGTTAGGAAGGGCATCAAGCCAGAATCTGTTCCCGTCCCACCCTTGCAAGCAGGGAAAAGCGGACGTAAAATGAAATGATGATGATGAAATGATGAAGCACATTTGAATGTACAAATGGAAGAAAAGTACTCAATACACATAATTTTATTTATTTAAAAGTTTTTAACTATTGCTACCCTGTATTGTATCCTAACGCTTAAGTTGGTATGGTGTGATCTGAGGAACATTTAGCTGCTATTTCTAGTAAGTTAAGTGGTCAGACCTTCTCGGGGTCTGAACACTGCTGATTTCTTCCAAAGAAGTAGAAAGAGTGATAGAGAGGTTGTGAGAAAAAGAAAGAATTGACCCCTGTTCTAGTACATTTTCTATTAACCCTGGATGAAAAGTAAAGTTGACGTCTAATGGGATTTGAACTCAGAAAGTCCAGAGAACTGGAACAAATACCATAAAATTAACCATCTGATGTTCTAACGACTGTCGATTTACTGCCTTATGATAAATATTAGAACAAGTAAAACATACACACAATATAAAAAGTAAAACATACAAACAATATAAAAGAAGTAAAACATACACACAATATAGAAAAGGTAAAACACACACACACAATATAGAAAAAGTAAAACATACATACACACACACAATATAGAAAAAGTAAAACATACATACACACACACACAATATAGAAAAAGTAAAACATACACACACTAACACACAATATAGAAAAAGTAAAACACACAAACATACACAAATACACACACATATACCCAAACATATATTAAAAAAATAACACAAAATACTGACCAGAGATTCATTTCTCGGTAAAATGTTGATAATGGCAACGGCACCAAGTTTGGCAACAATGGCAGCTTTTAGTGAGAAACTACAATCTCCTCTCATTACTGTAACGACAGATTGACTTAAGTTGGTGCCAGCAAAATCAACTTCTGAGCAGCCACTGATGGAACTAAAGTCAACCAGACGATAGTACTTCTGGAATGATAGAAAGAAAAAATGAAAAAATAGACATTAGAATTTAATTTAGATTTACAGAGACTTATATATACTTAAATATGAGCACCCCACCACCACACACCTATTTTATGTCTGAGAAATAGATAAAAATCCAAACCCTGTTTATAAACAAAGGCATTTAATCAACACTATGTTCAGATGTCGTGGTTTTGAAATTCTCATGAGTGGAGAATATATTTATGAAGTTTTAATATCTAAAATGTTTTAAATGTCGTTTAGAGTATAGTTTTTATTTTACAACTCCATTAATTAATGCTTTTTTTACCAATTTCCGACAGTTTTGAAGGCAATCATCATTTCATTTTACGTCCGCTTTTCCCTGCTTGCAAGGGTGGGACGGGAACTGATTCTGGCTTGATTTTTACAGCTGGATGCCCTTCCTAACACCAACCTCATTTACAGTGAGCGCTGGGGCTTTTTTTCCGTGGCGCCTACACGTCCACTTTGCAGTGGAATGATATGGACCCCAGTCCCTATCATCTCATTTCTACAGCTGAGTAAACTGGAGCAATGTGAAATAAAGTGTCTTGCTCAAGGAAACAACACATCACCCGGTCTGAGAATTGAACTCACAACCTTTCGATTGCAAGGCCAATGCTCTAACCACTAAGCCATGTGCCTCCATATTCATTCAAAATATATCAAAAACAATAGGATATGAATTTCACATCAAAAGTGAAACAGGTGTAATATTCACCTGCAGGGCTTCGTTCAGTCTGTTCTGTTGCTTCATCTCAAGGGCATCTTTCCAACTCAAAGTACCCTGTACCCATTTTCACCTTCTTATATACCCCTAGAATATCTGCTACATAACTAGTTCTAGGTACACTAGAAGATAAAAATCTCCACATGTTGCTACATGTATGGTCACTTAAGTATCTTCACCCACACATATATATGGTTGAAAGGACTTACTGTATTCAATGGCATATAAAACCCATATTTAAATTGATTCAAAAAGGACTTTAAAAATATTATCCGAGTCTTATATGCAAAGTTAGGCTACATGTTTTAACATTAGATGCTTACCCATAATTTCACAAAAAAATTCCCTCATAATATTCCTTGAAAGAGGTGGGTGAGGCCCTATATGCTATCAAATACAAAATTCAAACCATCTTCAGTTTTGATGAGTGACTCTCAAAAAAGCTATGAGGTAAACCATAGAAGAAGACCTGAACTTACAGCTGCTGTCTGGCTCCCGGGCAATGTATGGAACTCATGATTGTAGGGGATACAGAAATGTTCCACAACAGAAGGGTTCTCTGCTCCATATGCACTCAATATGGCTCGGTCTTCTAAATTCTGGCCATTTACCTACAAAATAGATTTAAACAGATTTTTCTTTTTTAACTGAAGTTATATCTTGAAATGTTTTAATAACAAATAAAAGATAAAAAGAAAAACAACAACAAAATACTAGCTAAAAAGTTCATAAAAAAACTTCAATAGATTTTCTTGTACATCACTGCCATGGTAGACCTAGAGTAAAGTAAGGATGACAATATAGTTTTACTCTATAATTCATGTTTGAAGGTTAAATAAAGAAAACAACATACTAGTTTTTCCATCCTTGTTTTTGTAGTTATGTTAGATTTCCACACTTTATCTAGTTCACAGCAGACCATGCTTGTGATATGTTTACATATCATTTTACAAGTTGATTTGTCCGATTAAGCCTGACTTGGGGCTACAACAAGCATACCTTAGAAACAGACAAGACGAGAGGGAGAGAGAGAGGGGTGTGTGAGAGAGGTGTAACATGTGCAGACAGTCACACTTCAGATTAATTGATGCATGTCTAGTTTGTAATGACTTTCAGCTACACCAAAGCATGACCTGTTAGTCAGCTATATTCATGACAGGATAATAAATGTTGCAACAATCACACTGATACATCTACAGTTTAGTAACACACATTTATGCACCACACTCTTTATGTTCTGAGTTCAAATCCCACCTAGGTTAACTTTGCCTTTCATCCTTACGGGGGCTGATAAAATATAGCACCTGTAATACACTAGGGTAATTGCTGGTCTTGTGCCAAAAGTAGAGACAATTATAACATTCCTAAAGATGCATAGATACATTTTTGAAGGTTTAGATTACAATTATGTTGATGAAATCCTTTTTTTTAATAAAATGTTTCTTTCTCTTTCCCCCATAATCCATAGTTGTGGAACTGACAATGTTCCTGCAGAAAGTCTTGTCTGGATTGATATTATTTCACATGAGGGTAGTGGATTGGCAGTATCGGTGGAGGGTCGGACTCCATGCTTTCCTGCATAGTTACGTCCCTTTATGATCTGAGTTCAAATCCCGCTGAGGTTGACTTTGCTTTTCATCCTTACGGGGTCGATAAAATAAAGTACCAGTAATGCACTGGGTAATTGCTGGCCTTGTGCCTAAAGTAGAAACAATTATTTCACATGAAATTAGAAGGTATGATGAAAAAATGTTCAACTTTATGTTTAGCCTACTACAAAGACAGGTGAAAAGTAGTGTAAATATTAACAAACAGAAATATCTACTGGGAACTAACAAAAAACTATTTTTTCCAGCCTGTGGTTTGGTGGAGCTGGGCTCCTGACAGAAATTCTTATCGTTAGCAGCTTGCCTTACTGAAGTATCAGGTGATGCCATGAGGGTACTTGGTTGTTTCAGCACCTTAACCCTGCCATCACCTGGCGTTAACGAGGTGTCAGGTGATGCCTGTGAGGGTGCTTGGTTGTTTCAGGGCCTTAGCATCATCATCACCTGCAGTAATGCTGCCAGTGTGTTGACTTGACTCAAACATTTCTGATGACCCTTGTGGCGTGTGACCGGATGGGTTTTTTTTTCTCTCACTTTGATCATATATTGTGTATTATAAGGTAATAAGCTAAGGTATTCATGCTCAATAATAAAGTCCCACTGTAAACATTTATCCAAGTAATAAAGAATGTATCATAGTCCCTTCTTTATTTCCAAGTAATTATAATAAACTAGTTTGGAGTTTAGACTTCCTCAAATGTTTTCTTTTAATTTCATCAACATAATCGTAATCCGCACATTCCAAAACATATCTCAACAAAATTTCATTTAAAAAAATCTATTACAAAGAATGTCATGTCAGGGTGGGCCACCAAATTGTAGCAATGTCAACCAACAGACTCAGTCATTAGATTTGATAGAAATATGGGTCAAATTTCTCACAGAACAGTCTTAAACAAAGGACATAGTAAACAATATAGTCTTACACAGCCCCAACCCCCTAAAAAAAGACAAGAAGGTCAGAACTTGAAGACTTTCAATCAGGTTTAAAAATTAACAAAGAAGAACAGAGCAATATTGTCTGCTCTGCACAGACGAAACACTGCTCTCACCTAGGTGTAGTCCCCCTCTTCTTCCGTTGTTGAATATTAATAAATAATAATAATAATGTGTCAAGAGCTCAGGTGCACTACAACTCGTCAAAGGTGCATGTATAGTACATAGAATAATACACAAATGTCAGGGAAGTGAATAGTGTATGAGTCATGATATACATATGTGTATGGAGGGGGAACATTAGGTGTAGTGTTGGCGAATCTCGGGAAGCATGGAGGCCTTTTCTTCTCATTTGTGGCATTTATAGTCCTTTCCTTTCCTATACAGCCAAATCTGCCCTTCTTTACCCCTTCCCCCTTTTTTATTATTACTTAATTTTGTGTTTATCCTTTTTTTAAAAATATTTCCATCATTGTATAACTTTTGTTCACTACAATAACAATATTTTAATAAGAATATTTAGTTATATCCTACTTTCACTGCTCGTTCCACAACTACAGACTCTGTAACTGAGGTTCAACCCAACAAAAATCCCTCACCCTAAAACCATACCCAAAGAAAGGCCATGTGAAACCATAGGTTGGGAACCGCAACTACATTCACAGTGTGGAACTGGATGGTACCGCTATGGGTGGGGACAGGTCAGTTGGATGTGTTGAACACTTCTCACAGGGGAACCACAGTTTGGGAGTCTGGAACTGGATTGTACCGCTATGGGTGGGGACAGGTCAGTTGGATGTGTTGAACACTTCTCACGGGGGAACCACAGCTTGGGAGTCTGGAACTGGATGGTACCGCTATGGGTGGGGACAGGTCAGTTGGGTGTGTTGAACACTTCTCACAGGGGAACCACAGCTTGGGAGTCTGGAACTGGATGGTACCGCTATGGGTGGGGACAGGTCAGTTGGGTGTGTTGAACACTTCTCACGGGGGAACCACAGCTTGGGAGTCTGGAACTGGATGGTACCGCTATGGGTGGGGACAGGCCAGTTGGATGTGTTGAACACTTCTCACAGGGGAACCACAGTTTGGGAGTCTGGAACTGGATGGTACCGCTATGGGTGGGGACAGGTCAGTTGGGTGTGTTGAACACTTCTCACAGGGGAACCACAGTTTGGGAGTCTGGAACTGGATGGTACCGCTATGGGTGGGGACAGGCCAGTTGGATGTGTTGAACACTTCTCACAGGGGAACCACAGTTTGGGAGTCTGGAACTGGATTGTACCGCTATGGGTGGGGACAGGTCAGTTGGATGTGTTGAACACTTCTCACGGGGGAACCACAGCTTGGGAGTCTGGAACTGGATGGTACCGCTATGGGTGGGGACAGGTCAGTTGGGTGTGTTGAACACTTCTCACAGGGGAACCACAGCTTGGGAGTCTGGAACTGGATGGTACCGCTATGGGTGGGGACAGGTCAGTTGGGTGTGTTGAACACTTCTCACGGGGGAACCACAGCTTGGGAGTCTGGAACTGGATGGTACCGCTATGGGTGGGGACAGGCCAGTTGGATGTGTTGAACACTTCTCACAGGGGAACCACAGTTTGGGAGTCTGGAACTGGATGGTACCGCTATGGGTGGGGACAGGTCAGTTGGGTGTGTTGAACACTTCTCACAGGGGAACCACAGTTTGGGAGTCTGGAACTGGATGGTACCGCTATGGGTGGGGACAGGCCAGTTGGATGTGTTGAACACTTCTCACAGGGGAACCACAGCTTGGGAGTCTGGAACTGGATGGTACCGCTATGGGTGGGGACAGGTCAGTTGGGTGTGTTGAACACTTCTCACAGGGGAACCACAGCTTGGGAGTCTGGAACTGGATGGTACCGCTATGGGTGGGGACAGGTCAGTTGGATGTGTTGAACACTTCTCACAGGGGAACCACAGCTTGGGAGTCTGGAACTGGATGGTACCGCTATGGGTGGGGACAGGTCAGTTGGGTGTGTTGAACACTTCTCACAGGGGAACCACAGCTTGGGAGTCTGGAACTGGATGGTACCGCTATGGGTGGGGACAGGTCAGTTGGATGTGTTGAACACTTCTCACAGGGGAACCACAGCTTGGGAGTCTGGAACTGGATGGTACCGCTATGGGTGGGGACAGGCCAGTTGGATGTGTTGAACACTTCTCACAGGGGAACCACAGCTTGGGAGTCTGGAACTGGATGGTACCGCTATGGGTGGGGACAGGTCAGTTGGATGTGTTGAACACTTCTCACAGGGGAACCACAGCTTGGGAGTCTGGAACTGGATGGTACCGCTATGGGTGGGGACAGGCCAGTTGGATGTGTTGAACACTTCTCACAGGGGAACCACAGCTTGGGAGTCTGGAACTGGATGGTACCGCTATGGGTGGGGACAGGCCAGTTGGATGTGTTGAACACTTCTCACAGGGGAACCACAGCTTGGGAGTCTGGAACTGGATGGTACCGCTATGGGTGGGGACAGGCCAGTTGGATGTGTTGAACACTTCTCACAGGGGAACCACAGCTTGGGAGTCTGGAACTGGATGGTACCGCTATGGGTGGGGACAGGCCAGTTGGATGTGTTGAACACTTCTCACGGGGGAACCACAGCTTGGGAGTCTGGAACTGGATGGTACCGCTATGGGTGGGGACAGGTCAGTTGGATGTGTTGAACACTTCTCACGGGGGAACCACAGCTTGGGAGTCTGGAACTGGATGGTACCGCTATGGGTGGGGACAGGCCAGTTGGATGTGTTGAACACTTCTCACGGGGGAACCACAGTTTGGGAGTCTGGAACTGGATGGTACCGCTATGGGTGGGGACAGGCCAGTTGGATGTGTTGAACACTTCTCACAGGGGAACCACAGCTTGGGAGTCTGGAACTGGATGGTACCGCTATGGGTGGGGACAGGCCAGTTGGATGTGTTGAACACTTCTCACAGTGGAACCACAGCTTGGGAGTCTGGAACTGGATGGTACCGCTATGGGTGGGGACAGGCCAGTTGGATGTGTTGAACACTTCTCACAGGGGAACCACAGCTTGGGAGTCTGGAACTGGATGGTACCGCTATGGGTGGGGACAGGCCAGTTGGATGTGTTGAACACTTCTCACAGGGGAACCACAGCTTGGGAGTCTGGAACTGGATGGTACCGCTATGGGTGGGGACAGGTCAGTTGGATGTGTTGAACACTTCTCACGGGGGAACCACAGCTTGGGAGTCTGGAACTGGATGGTACCGCTATGGGTGGGGACAGGCCAGTTGGATGTGTTGAACACTTCTCACGGGGGAACCACAGCTTGGGAGTCTGGAACTGGATGGTACCGCTATGGGTGGGGACAGGCCAGTTGGATGTGTTGAACACTTCTCACAGGGGAACCACAGCTTGGGAGTCTGGAACTGGATGGTACCGCTATGGGTGGGGACAGGCCAGTTGGATGTGTTGAACACTTCTCACAGGGGAACCACAGCTTGGGAGTCTGGAACTGGATGGTACCGCTATGGGTGGGGACAGGTCAGTTGGATGTGTTGAACACTTCTCACGGGGGAACCACAGCTTGGGAGTCTGGAACTGGATGGTACCGCTATGGGTGGGGACAGGCCAGTTGGATGTGTTGAACACTTCTCACGGGGGAACCACAGCTTGGGAGTCTGGAACTGGATGGTACCGCTATGGGTGGGGACAGGCCAGTTGGATGTGTTGAACACTTCTCACGGGGGAACCACAGTTTGGGAGTCTGGAACTGGATGGTACCGCTATGGGTGGGGACAGGCCAGTTGGATGTGTTGAACACTTCTCACAGGGGAACCACAGCTTGGGAGTCTGGAACTGGATGGTACCGCTATGGGTGGGGACAGGCCAGTTGGATGTGTTGAACACTTCTCACAGTGGAACCACAGCTTGGGAGTCTGGAACTGGATGGTACCGCTATGGGTGGGGACAGGCCAGTTGGATGTGTTGAACACTTCTCACGGGGGAACCACAGCTTGGGAGTCTGGAACTGGATGGTACCGCTATGGGTGGGGACAGGCCAGTTGGATGTGTTGAACACTTCTCACGGGGGAACCACAGTTTGGGAGTCTGGAACTGGATGGTACCGCTATGGGTGGGGACAGGCCAGTTGGATGTGTTGAACACTTCTCACAGGGGAACCACAGCTTGGGAGTCTGGAACTGGATGGTACCGCTATGGGTGGGGACAGGCCAGTTGGATGTGTTGAACACTTCTCACAGTGGAACCACAGCTTGGGAGTCTGGAACTGGATGGTACCGCTATGGGTGGGGACAGGCCAGTTGGATGTGTTGAACACTTCTCACAGGGGAACCACAGCTTGGGAGTCTGGAACTGGATGGTACCGCTATGGGTGGGGACAGGCCAGTTGGATGTGTTGAACACTTCTCACAGGGGAACCACAGCTTGGGAGTCTGGAACTGGATGGTACCGCTATGGGTGGGGACAGGTCAGTTGGATGTGTTGAACACTTCTCACGGGGGAACCACAGCTTGGGAGTCTGGAACTGGATGGTACCGCTATGGGTGGGGACAGGCCAGTTGGATGTGTTGAACACTTCTCACGGGGGAACCACAGCTTGGGAGTCTGGAACTGGATGGTACCGCTATGGGTGGGGACAGGCCAGTTGGATGTGTTGAACACTTCTCACAGGGGAACCACAGCTTGGGAGTCTGGAACTGGATGGTACCGCTATGGGTGGGGACAGGCCAGTTGGATGTGTTGAACACTTCTCACAGGGGAACCACAGCTTGGGAGTCTGGAACTGGATGGTACCGCTATGGGTGGGGACAGGTCAGTTGGATGTGTTGAACACTTCTCACGGGGGAACCACAGCTTGGGAGTCTGGAACTGGATGGTACCGCTATGGGTGGGGACAGGCCAGTTGGATGTGTTGAACACTTCTCACGGGGGAACCACAGCTTGGGAGTCTGGAACTGGATGGTACCGCTATGGGTGGGGACAGGCCAGTTGGATGTGTTGAACACTTCTCACGGGGGAACCACAGCTTGGGAGTCTGGAACTGGATGGTACCGCTATGGGTGGGGACAGGCCAGTTGGATGTGTTGAACACTTCTCACAGGGGAACCACAGCTTGGGAGTCTGGAACTGGATGGTACCGCTATGGGTGGGGACAGGTCAGTTGGATGTGTTGAACACTTCTCACGGGGGAACCACAGTTTGGGAGTCTGGAACTGGATGGTACCGCTATGGGTGGGGACAGGCCAGTTGGATGTGTTGAACACTTCTCACAGGGGAACCACAGCTTGGGAGTCTGGAACTGGATGGTACCGCTATGGGTGGGGACAGGCCAGTTGGATGTGTTGAACACTTCTCACAGGGGAACCACAGCTTGGGAGTCTGGAACTGGATGGTACCGCTATGGGTGGGGACAGGTCAGTTGGGTGTGTTGAACACTTCTCACAGGGGAACCACAGCTTGGGAGTCTGGAACTGGATGGTACCGCTATGGGTGGGGACAGGTCAGTTGGATGTGTTGAACACTTCTCACAGGGGAACCACAGCTTGGGAGTCTGGAACTGGATGGTACCGCTATGGGTGGGGACAGGTCAGTTGGATGTGTTGAACACTTCTCACAGGGGAACCACAGTTTGGGAGCCATGACCATGTTTACAGTGTGGAACTGGATGACACCACTACGAGGAGGGACAGGCCAGTTGGCTGCGCCGAACCCTTCTCACAGTGGAACCACACACGTATATATGATGATGATGATAATTATATATAAATATATAAATGCAATGTCAATGCACGTGAGTGACCGAGCATGGATGTGTTGAGAGAGAAACTGTGTTTAAGAGGGATAAGTTGTAGTGTGCAGGAGAGAAGACTGAGATGGTATGGACATGTGACGCGCATGGAGGATGACCGCTGGGTAAAGAAGTGCCAAGAAATCCCAGTAGAAGGAAGACCACGATTAACATGGGCGGAGGTGGTGAGAGCAGACCTCAGATTGCTGAAGCTCACGGAGAAGATGACAAAGGACCGTGACAAGTGGAGAGATGCTGTGCTGAATAGGACCCGTCCAACCCTTGCAAGCAGGGAAAAGCGGACGTATGATGATGATGATATAAAACCTATAACTATTTTATAATAGAATGTTTTAAAAATCTGATTTTCCTGTAGTATATTGACATATATACCAGGATGTATTCAATTATATATAAAAAGGTTGAATGGAAAACTAGGGCAGTGAAATTATGTATTAATTTCAACTTTTCTTAATAACTGCAGTGTTTCTTTCTGGGAACTATGTTGAAAAATAAACCTTATTTGGTCATTCTAAGAGAGTATATTGGTCAGCCTATAAAGAAGTGGTGCTAGAGCTGTGAAATCTTGCATGCATTAATTTTAACTCTTCTTAATAACTGCAGTGTTTCTTTCCGGGAGCTATGTTGAAAAATAAACCTCGTTTGGTCATTCTATGAGAGTATCTTGGTCATCCTGCGAGTTTCAGCTGACACTCGTACATACTAGTCGGGCCGGATTATGCATATTAACTTTTTTTGGGGGGTAAATTAAATTCCAGCTATATTTTATGGGAACATAAAAAGAGTCCAAATTATTTAACTAAACATCATTCTCTCGATATAACTAATGTTATTGGAGATAACAGTGTAAATATCAACTACAACTTCAGAAACGCAACATTCTTCTCTCTCTCTGGTCATATATTTTGGTACGTTATATTTAAAATAATAATGAAAATTGTGTACAATGCTCAGGAGCACTACAACTCATCAAAGTAGCATGTATAATATATAGAATAATAGTTTCTACTTTTGGCACATGGCCAGCAATTATCCCAGTACATTACTGGTACTTTATGTTATCGACCCCGTAAGGATGAAAGGCAAAGTTAACCTCGGCGGGATTTGAACTCAGAATGGCAAGGGCCGTAACTCTATGCGTCAAAGCATGGCGTCCGACCCTCTACCGATACTGCCAATCCACCGAAGGTTCCTAGCAATAGTTAATTGTATTTATTTGATGTTACGACTCTTTACGTTCTGAGTTCAAATCCCGTCGAGGTTAACTTTACCTTTCATCCTTACGGGGTCGATAAAATAAAGTACGAGTAATGTACTGGGGTTGATTTCATCGACTTTCCCCTTCCCCCCAAATTGCTGGCCTTCTGCCTAAATGAGGACCCGTTATATGTGTCTTTATATCATATTTTCATTCTGAAAGAATTGTGAACAATTTATAATGTTATTTATACAACTGTAAATAACATTATTCCCAACCATAATAAAGTGGATATGTTGAAAATGAAAAATCTCAACAACACATCTAACTTCAACTTGTCCTTTTTACACATTAATTCTAATATATAGAGAACTAAGGCTAAGAATCGCTGCTTTCACCCTTAACGGGATCTTCTGAAACTAACTATATATATATATATGAGAACTAAGGCTATATATATATATATATATATATATATATATATATATATATATATATATATATATATATGTGTGTGTGTGTGTGTACACTAATAATAATAAAAAGGACGAATTATTAGGCCTTCATTACGCTAATGTTTATTGGGTAGTGATACGCGTTTCACGATTGATCAACTCAGGGTTCGATCTAAAACGATCTGGCCTGGCTCTGGAATCAAAAGCTCGCCCGACTTATGTTATGGTAATGACAGAATAAACCTCTTATGTCTTTAAAATAGTATATATATATATATATATATAAGTGGTAACACAACAGTTAGTTCACCATACCGAGAATCGGTATGGTGAACTAACTGTTGTGTTATCACTTCTACCTAACTCGTCCCATGGACTGAGTGCTCTACCACTACGGATATTACCTTCCAGTGTTCTACCCCTCTCTCTCTCTCTATATATATATATATATATATATATATATATATATATAAAAAGACAAAAATGAAAAACTTGCCGAAGGACTTTATAATGACCCTATATATATATATGTGTGTGTGTGTGTACGTATGTATATATATATACGTGTGTGTATAAATATGTAGAATAGAGTGAGTTGGATGACTGTAAATTGAATGAGGAGTGGGTTGAATAATATTTACCATTCACTTACCTGACAGATGTAGGCCAACAGCAAGAATACAATTACTCGGTACAAATAAGAAGACACTTGCAGGAAAGAGGCACGATTTAACATAACTAGTGAATTTCTCTTCTTATATACATATATCTATATATTTGTGTATGTATGTTTATATATATATATATATATATACATATATATATCTATCTATCTATATATTTGTGTATGTTTATATATCTATATATATCTGTGTGAGCGTTTATATATATATATATATACATATATATATCTATATTTAGGTGCGTATGTTTATATATATATATATTTAGGTGCGTATGTTTTTATATATATATATATATTTAGGTGCGTATGTTTATATATATATATACATACGTGTGTAAGTGTGAGATAGAGATGGGTTGTATTATATGTCGGGAATATATATATACATATATTGTCTTGCGTATCTTCGGTTACTCAATAGGACGGATGTGAATTTGAAATATATATATATGAATGATAAAATGTATTTCAGGAAGCAGTCCAAACCATTGTTGTCACATAAAGCAATTGAGAAAAAAAAGCGAAAAATGTGTAACGATAGACATTAGGTCTCTATGTTAGTGTGTGTATGTATTTGGATTTGTGTAAGACTGTGCGTATATAGATATGTGTGTGTAACTATGGGTAAAGGAGAGTGAAAGAAGGGGAGATAATTTTAAATGAAGTCCGTCTGCATTTATATCCATGTTGTTATGTGCATGTATACCTGGGTTTGTGTTTGGGTGTATATATATATATATATATATATATATATATATATATATAGAGAGAGAGAGAGAGAGAGAGAGAGAGATCAGGATTATACCAGTTGTAAACTAGCTATTCAACAGAGTACTCGATACTTGTGGTAGTAGAGGATCGTGGCCCGACGGCCGAGCTCTTGCCATTCTGACAGCAAATTCCTGACCCTATTAGAGACGTATATGAATGTATTGACAGTATGTTTATAGATAATTGTTTCTACTTTAGGCACAAGGCCAGCATTTAACCAGTACATTACTGGTACTTTATTTTATCGACCCCGTAAGGATGAAAAGCAAAGTTAACCTCAGCGGGATTTGAACTCAGAATGTAAAATATGTTTATAGATAATAAACATATATTAGTCTCACATGGCTGCGGAAGTAACTGTAATCATAGCTTACGGTAACATATCGAGACTTATGTAGGTTTATTATACATAAACATAGTGTATATATTTTCATATACACCTCTAATATGAATGACGCTATGTTAGTCTACTACTAATTAATGTACGTGCGTATGGTTTTTTTTTTTTAGCCATAGAATCTTTTTATTATGTGTAATGATATTTATATATCATTACAAATCCTTACAGAATGAAATATAAACACAAAGAATACAATTACCGTATTTCCCGGCGCCGAAGACGCACCCTAATTAAGACAACCAAAAATAATAAACAACCTTCGTTCTCCAGGACTCATGGTAGAATTTTGAGACTTATTTTAAGGAAAAAGTAGCGTCTTCGATGCCAGGAAATACGGTAAATATTGCCAGGCACCTGAAAAAGGAGAAGCAAAAACAAAGACGGAAACGACCATCAATTCACCACCAAGTGCGATGTGAATTTGTCTTAGTGAGAGAGATGAGGGTCGACTGAAAAAGTTCATTGGCTGACCAAGATACTCTCACGGAATGACTAAATGAGGTTTATTTTTCATTTTCAACATAGTCCCTGGACAGAAACAATACAGTTATTAATAAAAAGAGTTGAAATTAATATATGCAAGATTTCACACCTCTAACATCACTCCTTCACAGTCAGCCTATGAACTTTTCAGCCGACTCTCGTATGTGTTTGAGTATTTCACTTTTAAAAAGCAACTTTATTAATTTCTTAAACTTGCGATCATAAGCAGTAGACGAAATAAATGTAAACAAACAAATCACCATAAACAGTTTTGCCCATACGGTTTTGCCCGTAAAATCTGTCCAGCATTTTTTCCCTGAGACATTCTAACCACATGCCCATAGTATCGGAGTTGTGATCTCCCAACTCGGAGAAGTCGCGGCTCTAGCTGGAGCGACTCTCTGATCTCCAAATTACGCACTCTATCGAGTAACATTACTGCAAAGACCCTTCAAGGGAACCCCATAAAAGGGTTTCGGCCCCATAAAGGTGTAGCCCGGGGCGGACCGCCCCACTCACCTCCCTCTAGGTACGCTACTGCTCAGTGTAGTTGTTACTGTTGTTGTAGCTAGTCTTGTTTCTTTCTCCTGCTGTTTTCAATTTAATGTTCCAATGTTCAATGGAGAGTGATCAGTGTCAGCTTTTATTACCTATCTCTCTTTAAGTTGATTAGTTATCCAAATGATGTTGTGTGCTGGCAAGCGTAAAGCGACATGGGTGTTAAATGGTTTTCTCTGATGGCGGTGTTGTTTTTAGGTCTCGTATGGTATTGAGACACACTTAAGGCTACAACCCTTCTTATGTGGCAAATATAATTTGACAATCCTAGCAATACCGAATAGTTTGTGTGTTGTCATTGAATTCTTGTAGTCGGCAGCTCAGAAAGCCAAGTGTAACCATAACGATCTAAGAAGAGAAGAAAGGAACACACTTCTCGTGGTCACAGGTTGTGGAAAAGTAACCATATACTTGATCTACCACACAACACTCTATACAATAAATCACTGTATGCCAGAGTACACAATGTGTTATACGTACATACAGATAGGTGAAGGAATGGGATATTTAGAACAATTGATCTGTGAATCATACTTAATCGTTCTCTCTCATATCTAGCTGTGTTCGATCGGGTCTTTAACCACATCACAACTACATAACACACAGTGATTACATTCGTAAAACACATACTTTGATCAATGTATACAGACACAAAGAACATTAAGCAGTAAGTGGAAACTGTTACACACACATATACACGCATTCCTTTTACAAACATTGACATTGCCACAACAACAAGCTGTCATAGTATCTTAAAGGTGTCAGAGGCATGTTTACACACCATTAAAGTAACCAGGATTTTTTCATCAAACTGTTTTCAATTAATTGATATAAAAACCAGTCAATTCTTTCCCTTTTCCTTTAATCCAGCGTAGTTTTCCGAGAAAGGCACCTTGACCTGTTTAAAGCAGTTTATATATGTCATTCATTTAAAAACTTTTATATATTCAAACAATGCAATGTTTTCTTGGTTATGTATATGTCTTTATAAGTCATCTCACGTTTATTATATATAAATATATTAAATTAAATTACGAGATCAATCAAATCGGCATTCAATGAATCTATGAATCAAATGGTATTCAGCATTTAACACTCTATTTTGTATCCGGCTTCAAACGGTGAAACAGAAAACTTTTCAAAAATTTAAACAAGTAAAAAGCATGACTTAAAAATTATTTATTTGTTGAAAGACAGTAAAATGTTTCCTTCTCGGGTTGTTCTGTACCACTTGTAGAGAAAATTGTTGGCAGAGGTTCTTGAGGTGAGCCAGCACACTCGCAGCGTTGCCTCGGGTGGTGGCGAGGCTAACGCACTGGAATAACCAAGCGCCCTCGCGAAATTCGCCAGTTACCTCTATTAGGCGAGCCGCCAGTGAAGAGACGAACCCCGCAGTCAGCGGCCCGACTGTCCCAAACGTCTCGAAAGCCACAGGCTGAAAAATGTAGCTGGCCGACAGATCACAGTATTTGAGGGTCTTACTCCGCTCGGCTGCGGAAGCTGTGGCTCTCGCCCTAACCGCAGCATCCAGGATGAGGGAAGAAGCAAAAGAGTCACTAATAGTGACGTCCCAGATAAGGCACCTGCCTCTCGACCAAGGGGACAGGGTAAGTCCGTCATGTCTTTTGCCGTCACTTCTGGACAACCCAGATGGTTCTAAGATTGAGGTGATGTTCGCCTGGGCCAAATCTCTCTTGAGAATAAGGTTTTAAAAACTAGATATCGCTTGTTTCGTCCGGTTTGTAAAATATTGACATATACAACCATACACTCTCGCTAACCAGCCTTGCTGGAGTTGACACTAGCTGAAAAAAATTTACCAACACAAGTCGGGTCAGTTAAATATTACTACATTTGCACACATCACACACTACAACTATACATATATTCTTTTCCATTGTTCATTGTTGCACATGATTTCAAAGACAATATTTTATTATGAAATAGCATTTGTATAACTCATTGAATAATAATGATAAAGAAAAAAAGGGGAGAGGGGCAATTCACCACCAAGTGCGACAATCGGCTGCACCTCACGTCTTAGGGGTTAACTAAACACTTTGAGGCAATCCAACATTCTCGCAGCATTACCACGGGTGATGGCGAGACTAAGGCGCTGAAATAACCATGCACCCTCACGGGCATCAGTAAGGTAAGCCGCCAGATTTGACAAGAATTTCGGCCCAATTCCACCAAACGTCTCGAACGCCACAGGCTGGAAAAAATAATTATTAGATAAATCCAGGTATTCAAAGTAAATCATGTATGTTACAAATAAAAATGTTAAAATTAGCGATGTCTTGTTCATTTGGTAATTCTTATCCATGTGATATGGTAAAATCATCTTCCCAATGGTAATATCATATCACACCACAACAAACGAGTACAACGTCGTTTCCTTGAATATGGCAAAACTTCTCTCGACTCACTCATCAACTTCACACTTCACCACCACCATAACTACTACTACTACTACTACTGCTGCTGCTGCTACTGCTACTACTACTACTACTACTACTACTACTACTTGTCCATCAAACCCTATCTGGAATAAAGCACTGGGCAGCATATCTGGACAGTATCATCGTTGCAACTCTCTTTTTGGTAATTCTGATCAATTTTCTATGTGCTGCTTATTTTCTGCAAACGCAAAGTTCTCGGGGGACTGGATTGATGCTCTACTTGTGGCCAACATTGATGGATGGTCTTCTTCTCAGTCAGGGCGAGCTCTGAATCTCCAATGCACTCCGAGTAGGGGCCGATGTCTGTTGGGGTCTGAGATGTCGCTGTGGTAGGTCCCATGACTCCACAAACCTCCATGATTTGTCCTGCCACCTGAATGCTGGTCACTTCGCCCGTCACACCTGATCATTAAGCGGGCTCTAGCTCGGGTAAATATCACTTCAGTTCTGGAGCCGGCTAGATTATCCAGAAGTAATGGGAAGAGACCAGACTTCCTTACCTTTTGTCCCTGGTGTTTCATCTTGGACATCACAGTCAGTGACTCATTTGCTCCCTCATACATCATGGATGCCGCGGTAAAAATGAGGGTCACTGCTTCCATTGCCGAATGGAATAAAACCCGAAAATACCTGGAACTATCAACAATTATTTTTTCCAGCCTGTGGCGTTCGAGACATTTGGTGTAGTTGAGCTGCTGACAGCGAAGTTCTTGTCATCGTTGACAGCTCGGCTTACTGATGTGTCAGGTGAAGCTCCGGGTGAGGGTGCCTGGCTGTTTCACCGCCTTAGCCTTACCCGTGCTAATGCTGCCAGCGTATTGGCTTGCCTTAATTGGCTTGAACAAGTTGTAACGTTATTTATACAACTGTGAATAAAATGAATAAAATTTCTTTTAATTTAAATATTTTATCGGTTAAGATTATGTCATGACATGTCATAAAGAAATAGATTTTTTTTGTTTTGTTTTCCATGTAAAAGAAATCGATTAGTTTAACTGTACTACTATCTCAAATTATTGATGAAAGTTTTGATAGATTGTTGGTGACTACTCAACAAACTGAATGAGTCACAAAGTCTGATGTTAATATTATTCAAATTAAACAATTCGTGGATAATAGAGACGAATATTCAACAGGATATTCGATAAAACACGATGTGATTAATTATCATGGAAATAAAAACAAAAATTGCTAACCTGTCTTCTCCAAGTATTCCAAAATAAAATTTTAACTCAAATGCATGACACTGATTGAGTAATAGGCTGAAATACATCGTTATATTGATATGATAAGGTCAGACCTGTCAACTCTCCTCGTCCGACAAGGAGATCTCCCACCCACTTTGGGGTGGGTGAGAGATGTTTTCTCTTGTGAAAATGGGTATAGCTTTCATTATGTAATCTCCCCATTTTGCTTAATTTCTCTCCCTTTTGGGGAACTTTTTTCATGGTACTCCCCGTTTGGGTTTTTAGAGGTTGGCAGGTCTATAAGGTCACACAGTGTCACGTTGAATCTCCCTGAGAACTGCGTTAAGGGTATACGTGTCTGGAAAACTCGGCTACTTACAGGTTGATTCTCTTGATCGAATAACTGGAATACTCATAATATACTAATAATAATAATGAAATTGTGTACAGTGCTCAGGTGCACTACCACTCATCAAAGGTGCATGTATAGTACATAGAATAATTGTTTCTACTTTTTGGCACAAGGCCAGCAATTATCCAGCGCATTACTGGTACTTTATTTTATCGACCCCGTAAGGATGAAAGGCAAAGTTAACCTCAGCGGGATTTGAACTCAGAATGGCAAGGGCCGTAACTCTATGCGTCAAAGCATGGGGTCCGACCCCTCTACCGATACTGCCAATCCACCGCCATTTAGTACATAGAATAATGTACAAATGTCAGGAAAATGAACACATCGAAACCAACTGATGTCCAACATACATACATACATACGTGGTTGCTCGACCTGCTAAACATAGTAGCGAAACTTCTCTCAGACCACATCCCGCCATCTTAACTAAGGAGAAAAAAAAACTTTAGATATTGTAATGCTATTTTGTAGTAATATGACGAGATGGTAACGACTGGATTATAGGTCTGCTTGATCTGGGTTCACCTGAGGCTAAATAACAACTAACAACAATTTACCCCGCTACAAAGGTGACCGTCCTGTTAGACAAGGCCGGACTTTCACCTGCTGAGGCCCTAAGTTATATGAAATTTGAGGCTCTACAACAAGGTATCCCTTCCCCTATATCGAAGCCCACACACATTAACATCCATCTCGGCACCAACCAATCAACGAGAAGAATTCTGTTATTTTCTGATACTTCACGAAGATGGCGTCACGTCGGGTAAGAACTTTCTTGGAAATGTTTTCTACGTCAACAGTTTGAAATTCTGCAACAATTCTCTTCTTTTTAAAAATTATCTATTTATTCCTGTAATTAAACAATAGCTGCAAGCGATTATATTAACCTTTTTAACTGTTTAGAAGCTAGTTTGAAAAATGTGTTTTTGGTTTCCGCCGACGGTACCATTCCCTCGTAGAAGTAGCATGCATATTTAACTCCTGCTGCCCAACCACGAATATATTCTAACCCAAATTTTTGGGGGTCAGTTTCAATACAAAGGTCTGCGACTCTTACAAAAGCTTCTCATTTTCATTTTTTTTAAATGACATATTTTTTTATTCCAACAACTCAACCGACCGAGAAATTTCTTGGTGAACTTGTATTTTAGTTGTAGGAATAAGAAATTATAATAAACGAAGAAAGAATATCAGTGAAATAATTATAGAAGATTTATATGAACTGAAGGAATAACCACGTCCAGTGTCATGATTATATTGATGATTAGTGGTACTAACAAGAAGTCTTTTATACGAGTATTCTTCTTGTTTACGATATACAAATCTTACCAACATAAATGAAGAATTTTGACGTTCTTGTGTTTTGACTCCGGAAATTGAAAACTATGTCAACACCCGCGCACACACGTGTATATATATATGTGTGTGTATGTTTGTGTGTTGAATAATGCTTTCTTTATTAACCACAAGGGTTGACACAAAGTATAAGGGCAACACAGGACAATACAAATGAGCATTTCTACGTGTAAAAAAAACAAAAACAGAGTATGTGACAAAAAAAGGAAACTACGAAAAAATTTCCTAATAGGGGGGAGACCTCCGAGGGTCGCTCGTGGAGAAAGCTTACAAGAAAAGCCACGGTTACTCTGGAAAACAAAAGGAGAAGTTTAGTGCTTAATCAGTTCAGTGTTTTATGATCGTTTCAGGTGGTTGATTGATCATGATAAATCGATAAAATGATTAATCAATAGTAGTTATGTAACTCCAAATACAATTCTCCATACAACAGATGTATGAAGATGTGAAGAATAAAGTGGTCGGTTGTACAATAGGGTTTATTCAAAGTATTAACAATTGTTTCATTAGTCCGGTGTGTCTGAAAATCGCTGTTCGCAAGATGTTACGTCACTCGATTTTAATTACAGTCGATACCTGACCAAATCATATTGATCTGTGTATGATACAGTGCGCTAGTATTTATAGATACATGAAAAAAATAACATTATTCCTGTGCTGTGGATTAGCACTATCGGTAGAGCGTCAAACGCCATGCTTTGTAGCATAGAGTTGTGGCCCTTTACGTTTTTAGTTCAAATCAAAGGTTAACTTTGCCTTTCATCCTTATGGGGTCGATAAAATAAAGTACCAGTGTTGCCCATGGATAATTGCTGGCCTTGTGCCAAAAGTAGAAACAATTATTTCTGTGCTGACTTTTACCATTGTTATATTGTTAATATTATTCAACAAAACATAAACAATTTCAATAAAATAAATACATTTGACTACACGAATTAAATACATACTATTTATAGGACACAGTCATCATCATCATCATCATCATCATCATCATACTATTTATAGGACACAGTCAGCATCATCATCATCATACTATTTATTGACCATAGTCATCATCATCATCAATTCTTCTGACTCTTTGTTTAGCTGGTTTTCTATGACTGGACCCTCTTTCAAACACTAAGGACAGTTACTAAGAAGAATGTGATGAGAGGGTAGAGTATTGGTGGTGATGGGGGGGGGGGGGTAGTGTCGACAGGTGGAGGTTATTGTGCTGAGCATACAAACTTCTTGCTCACTTTTATACTTGGTTACCTGGATGTAGAGGACTGAACTACACCCACCCCAGGTATTCTGCCAGAAGTAGGGTACCTCAGCCCACTTTGTTCTGGCAGAAGTAGGGTACCTCAGACCCCTTCGTTCTGGCAGAAGTACAGTACCTCAGACCCCTTTGTTCTGGCAGAAGTAGGGTACCTCAGACCCCTTTGTTCTGGCAGAAGTAGGGTATCTCAGACCACTTTGTTCTGGCAGAAGTACAGTACCTCAGACCCCTTTGTTCTGGCAGAAGTAGGGTACCTCAGACCCCTTTGTTCTGGCAGAAGTAGGCTACCTCAGACATTTCTAAATGGAAGACAATTTAGACATATAGATGAAAACTTGCAACAGGGTGAGCAGACAGCAGAAGGATCTTGAGAGGAAGAATTCCCTGCAAACATGTTTTGGGTCCTTGATTCCTCCTAACAGTGAAAGGGAGCCAGGTCCTCCTAGGTCATGTTTCCTAGGGGTTCTCTTGCTGTTTTTTTCTCCTCCAGCAGGTGAGAAATTGTTTGCTATTCCTGTGGTTTACACAACACAGCCACAAAGACCATCTGTAGAATACTTCATATCTATTTAAACAGCAACCAATGTCTGCGACGATGTATATAATTTCATTTGGCTACGTGTGTGTGAGCATACATACACGTGTATATTTATACACACAAACACACACATGTATATTTATACATATATATGTGTGTGTTTGTATATGTGTATGCATAAATATATCTAGACATAGACATAGCCATTACTGGAGATGTTTCATTGTGTAGATAAAACAATATAGGAATAGATCGTAGATCATCTAGAAATGTTAGACCAGTGTCCAAACCTCCAAGAATCTATCCATTCCTAGCACTAAGAAATACACCTCTTTCTTTAAAACTTTCTTTTGTACTTTGATATCATCCACATCTAGGGGCTTCCTACAATCTACTAACTAGCCTTTATTAAAATGTTCTTAATTAGTTTTTGTACTTATTCCACAGAACCATGCAACCAACCAACAGCTGAGCATGCGAGACAAGGCCCAGAGGAAACAGCAGGGCAACCATGAACATCGTTCAAACTTCCGAGCAGGTTTCATCCCGATCAATGAAGAATATCTCCACAAAACTGGCATTAGGGGAAAGAAGAAGAAATTTCTCTACTGTTTTGTTGGCTTCCTTCTGATGGTTGCTGTAGCCAACATTGTGGTAAGTTTTATCACTTTAATTCTTTGTATTATATTGTATGGTCCAGTAACTCCTGATAGAGTCATAAGGGCGCTGTATTGACATATGGCGATTCTTGGGCATTTTAAGCCTGGCGGAGCCCACCCCTCTCCAGGTTTAGTTCCTTAAGAAGGTACTAAAGATTTGTTGCTGTAGCCAACATCGGGATAAGTTTTATCACTTCAGGTTCTTTAAGAAGGTACTAAAGATTTGTTGCTGTAGCCAACATCGGGATAAGTTTTATCACTTCAGGTTCTTTAAGAAGGTACTAAAGATTTAGTTTACTGGCTGAATATCATCATCATCATCATCTTCGTTTAACGTCCATTTTCCACGCTAGCATGGGTTAAAAGGTAATTCATATATATATGATATATATGTAGCAGTGACATGTGAAAATAATGCTAGGGTAAGGTAATGAAATGTTGTATATTTGGGAGACAATAGCCATATACAATGATACCATCTCTTACAAAACAAAATCAAATACATTCTCAACAATTATATAACATTGCTCCAAATAGTTTTTTACCATTGTTCTAAACAGTTTTTTCACCATTGTTCTAAAACAGTTTTTTTAAAACTATTATTCTAAACAGTTTTTATCATTATTCTAAACAGTTTTATACCATTGTTATAAACATTTCTTATCACTGTACTCTATTGCAGGTGACAGCTGTGTCTAGTACTGTACTATAGGGGTTAGTTCTAACAGCTGTATCTAGTACTGTACTATAGGGGTTAGTTCTAATCACTGTACTCTATTGCAGGTGACCGGTCTACTGATGTCTGTATTGAAGCTGACACCATTTGGACTGCAGTCTTTTGAATTTATCCCTGGAGGGAAATTGCTGCGGCTAATTGTGAACGGAATTTTACCAAACATTACCCTGACCACTGGACTACTGGGGGGCCGGATGTGGAGTGGAATTAACTTCACAGCTGACCAGTCAACAGTAAGTGAACTTTCAGTTTAAAATGGCTGTATCTTTTCATGTCTATCTTATCAAATATGTCCTTCAAGACCTGAATATCATTAAATTTTAAATGATTTCATCTCTGTTTCTTTTTGGAAGCCATCTAGTTCCACACTCTAAATGTGGTTGGTGTTAGGAAGGGCATCCAGCTGTAAAAACCCTGGCCAAATTTACAGTCCTGTCAGAGCAAGGTACAGTGTGGCCAATTCTGGCCCGACTTGTCTCTCAATGTGGACAACCCATCTAACCTATGCAAGCATGGAAAATTGATGTTAAACGGTGATGATGATATATATTCGTTATTTCTTTATTTCCAGGTCAATTTTGGTTCTGCAGAAACTTCCATGTGTAAGTAACTAAACATTTTATAGATTACTTCAGACAGAAACTTTACTTACTTATCAAACCCTATATTAACTTATTTTGTTAAATGATTGTGGGGAAATAACGACTATGAAATTACAATGTTAGACTATTAACAATGTGGATATTATAAAGATCTTTAAAGGAACCCGCAGCTGTGCTTTATACCTGTAGACAATACCTTAAACTCTGCCTCTCTTTACCTCCTCTTCACTATAAAGTAGTAGTTGTTGTTATTATTGTAGATTGATTGATAACTGCCATGTTTTGGGGGAAGAATATAATTAGGTAAAAGGGATTTGTGTGTTAATTGTGTACCTTGGGTTTATAATGGATATTATGACTGGGGTGGTTGATAACTACCTCTAGAAAATATCTGTCAAAACATAAAAGAAGTAAAAGTTTGTTGAATCATTTAGTTACCAACCTGACCATAACTAACCCCGATTCTATGAAATAAAACCACCCATTTTAAAGGTTTTCAATTTAAATTTAAATCTTTCAACATAATTTTATATAAGAACCTTACATTAAGTTACTATCTCAGTAATTATATAATTTATAATTTTAGTAAATCCCTCAAAATTGTTCATTAATTGATTAAAATAGAGTGTATTTTATTAGAAATGTAGTCATGAAAGAGTTAAGTTACTATCTTAGTAAAGTAATGAAATAATTAACACTTTTAGTAAATTCCTCAAACTTCTTCATTAATTAATTAAAATAGAGTGTATTTCATTAGAAATGCAGTCATGACAGGATTAAATTTTGTGGCTTGTCTGGATTGTGAAATCCCAAACTACTTTAAACCTGTTCTTTTCAACAACACCTTCTGTTTAGTGTTGATACCATTTGCTGCTCATTTCAAACTTTAACATAAAATGTCCCACTGTAGAGCCTTAGTTACAGAATAATGGCCTCTCTTATATTTTTTCTCTGACAAGAACTACACCAACTTATAATGTCGCTCTCAAATATTCTACATTTGATATTCTCACTAGTTTTATATATTTTGTTGGTAAGGCTTGTGATTGGGGGTGGCCATGGTTAGACCTGTTTCTTACCTCCTCCCTCCTCCTCCACCAGTAACATAGAAATATAACACTGTTGTCTTCTATCTTACTCTTACTTCCCCCAGTGTCCGTAGATGAAAGTCAAAGTTTGTTCACCACGGATGCTTTTGATGTTATTGATGCTGACAGTAATGAGCTGATCTTTTCAACTGATCCAAACAAGGAATGGTCATTTCCAAAAATGCCAGAGAATCTGCAGACAGATAAAGTAGAAACAACCAATGTAAGTTTATTTCATGCCATCTTATTGTTGTTGGGAGGACTCTTCTATTGTGTCAAAGACATGATATCCTTCCTATATATATTTATTAGAGAGAGTTGGGGTCCCACGGATAAGCTCTTGCCATTTTGACAATCTGGAATTAGATGTCAAAACAGCAGGAGCTCAGCCATCGGGCCCCAACTCTCTCTAATATATTTACACTTTACTATCCCAAAACTTTCAGTCCACACTATAAAGTGGTCATGTAGGAGACACAGCAAAAAGCACCCAGTACACACTGTAAATGTGGTTGGGTTTAGGAAGGACATCCAACCGTAGAAAACCAGTCAGAAACAGTCCTATACGAGCGAGACACGATCACCCGACACAACTTGCTTCAAATGGGACAAACCCATCTAACCCATGCTAGCATGGAAGATAGACGTTAAACGATGATGATGATGATATCCCAAGTATCAAGTACTCTGCTGGATAATGATCTGACAAGATCAAAAAATCCTGATCTCTCTCTCTCTCTCTATATATATATAATGTATTAGTGTGTAATGTTTAGTTACCGATGATTCATCAGTTTAAGCACTCAATGCTAATATTTTGGTCCGGCTACTGATGTGGGATTCCATGTTTAGTACTTCACCATTATCCGTATCCTTAAGAAGCAGAATCCACAAGTCTGATGAGATATTAATTCCAGAATCAGGCCAATCATACCTGGAGCTGATTGACTGTGAAACACATGTCACATGTGAATAAATATATTGATATTATATTGATACTTCGTTCCTGCTCCTTATTATATATATATATATATATTTAAAGGTCCCCAGCAGTCACTAATGACCATGATTTTGCACCTAGAAAGTGTCCCTTTGAGGCACAAGTTTGGGCAAAGCTTGTTTGTGAAAGACCAGCAGTCGACCATGCAAACCAGTCTCCCCTCTCCACGCCACTAATGAGGTTGAAGGGAAAAGCAATGGCCGACACAGCTTGGCACCAGTGACGTCGCAACTCATTTGAGTGGACTGGAGCAACGTGAAATAAAGTGTCTTCCTCACGCACCATCAGTTTGAGAATCAAACTCCCAATGCTCAGCCACTAAGCCATGCACCTTCACATATGTATAAATGTATATATAATATAATATATATATATATCTTTGTTTTGGAACCGTAACTCCTGGTGGGGTTGTAGAAGCACTGTAGTGGTCTACAGAATTTCTCAGGTAGGGAAAACTTGGCAGAGCCGATCCCCTCTCCAGGTATGAAGACAGCTGATATCTTCCAGAGAAGGAGAGAAAATGATAGTTAGAAAGTGGTACTTTTATAGAGGTACTTTTTTATCCTGGAATGAATGAAAGTCAAATTAGACCTCGATGAGATTTGAACTCAGAGTACTGAAAGAAATACCACAAGGCATTCCATCTGATGTTCTAATGACTCAGCTAATTCATTGCCTTATTACACACACACACATACACATACATACATGTATATATGTGTATATGTATGTGTGTGTGCATATATATATATATATACAAACATAGGCCATCAATTTGGCAGAGTTGTCTCTCTCTCCCCTCCCTCACCTCTCCTCTCTCCCTCACCTCCTCTCCTCTCTTCTCCTCACCCCCTCACCTCTCACCTCCTCTCTCTCTCCTCATCCTCTCCCCCTCACTCTCTCCTCATCCTCTCCCCCTCTCTATCTCTCTCCCCTCCTCTCCTCTCTCCCTCACCTCCTCTCCTCTCTCCCTCACCTCCTCTCCTCTCCTCTCTCCCTCCTCTCCTCTCCTCTCTCCCTCACCTCCTCTCCTCTCCTCTCTCCCTCACCTCCTCTCCTCTCCTCTCTCCCTCACCTCCTCTCCTCTCCTCTCTTCTCTCCCTCATCCTCTCCCCCTCCCCTCTCCCTCACCTCCTCATCCTCTCCCCCCTCACCTCCTCCTCTCTATCTCTCTCACCTCCTCTCTATGGCTCTCATTATAGAAGAAATCAGTTGTGTTTAGACCAGGAGAGAAGAAGGACAGGCTTCAGCAGAGTATAAAGTGCTCAAGACACACATTATGCCAAAAGATCTTCCCTACAACTCTTCCTCACATTACGAGATCCCGTCTGTCTCAACACCCTCCCCACAACTCCACGAGGAATTAGGGATCACACACCATATGTCAAAACAGCCTGACTACACCCCATCCAGGAATTACATGTTCCCGTCTGTTCCAATATTCTCCTCACAACTCAACGAGGATGTAGGGGTCACCCGCCATTTCCCAGATCAGCCTCCCCACAACGCTTGCAGGCGTTACAGGATCCTGCGTGTCCCATCATCCTCTCTACAGCACTACAAGAAAGAAGGGATCCCACTGGTTATGTCAGAAGAGGTTTGCTACAATTCTACCGGTGAAGAAAGGTTCACATATGTCCCAATACTCTACGAAGAACCCCACAAGGAATTAAGAGTGAGACACCATATGCCAGAACAGCCTACCTACAACTCTTCCACACATTACAAGCTCCCGTCTGTTCCACCATCCTCCTCCTCCTCCTCCTCCTCACAACAACATTAAAAGTTACAGATTCATACACAGTATGTCACGTCTTCCCTACAACTCCACACATGAACAACATTTAATTAGACAAATCATAAATGTCCATTTTCTTGTTATTTTCTCTCCATTGTCTGAACAAAACAGATGAAAAGTCGAACAAAATGGAATGACATTGTCCTAGAATCTTTCTCTAAACTTGTCGTAAAAGGAGATGAAAGTGTCAGCACGGAAGATTACATCGACAAAGTCTATATCCAAGCCAGCAAAGGGATCTCCCTGAATGCCAAGGTAAAGTACTTTGTTATTGTCTTTAACCCTTTCTGTTTCATTGTCAACAGCCTGGGTGTGTGCACAGTTGATAGAATAGCTGTGTGAATGAGTTCTGGGTGTGTGCACAGTTGATAGAATAGCCATATAACTGAGTCTTTTGTAATGAATGAGTACTGGGTGTGTTCTCAATATGTAGAAAAGGCATAGGCATAAACTCCATACAATGTACACAATGTAAATCTTGGAATAACGAGTGGAATGACAGGAAGGGAAAACTTTGCTTGTAGAAGATGCACAGGAGAGATCAAGAGGAAGACTGCTAATGATATAAACCTTTTCCTGTCACAGGAAGGATCCATAGATGTGGTTGATAGCTTTTGCAAGCATGGAAAAATGGACGCTAAATGATGATGATATATATATATATATATATATATATATATAAGCCTTATATCTTATGATCTGCCATGTTTTTTTTATTTTATGCTTTGCAAAACTATGTACACACATGCATGCATACATACACACGTAACAAAACATTCTGTTTTGATTTTTTTTGTTGTTATTTCTAGAAAGGTAACCTGACATTTGATGCCAGTAATGGAGACATAATAATTAACAAGAAGACACTGCGTCCTATCAAAGTTGACAATAATGGAGTAAACTCAACAGGCGAGACGTTCATACTGTGTATCTGTACCCCAAGTGGCAAACTGTTTGCTATACCAAACACCTTAAATTGTCTTTCACCAAAGGATGCATGCAACGATGCATAGATGTGTCGTGGTGTGTCAGACATTGAAACAAGTTCAGACAATGGAGGTTTTTGTAGGGGTGGGGTGGGGGGGTCGAATGACCTTTACTCCTCCCCTTACCATCAGTTGCCTCCCTTCCTTTGTTTTGTTTTGTTTTTTTGCAAATATTTGTTCACCGAATGTTTGTTTGATTCACACAAAGTAATTTAATATTAAACAATTAATTGATGATAATTAAGCTATATATAATCAATGTGTGATTAGAGAGAGAGAGAGAGTTACTACTTCCTTAGGCTATGTGAAGTGTGTTTGGTTCTACCAACTACTCAAATTTCTATTTCCTTTCTAATTCAATTGTTTCTGTAAATGCAATGTCTATATTTACATTAACCATGTGGTGTGTGTGTGGTGTATGTTAAATTTGAGGAGATCAGATGTGTCAGAGTTCAAAACAATAACGATATGAATAGAAATATGAGATTACAGTTGAACAATAGTATTGTTTCTATAGAATCTAGTTACAGCCAGAGACCAAATAATGTCACAAGATAGAACTGTCCAAGCCATGGAATATAATGTACATGGTAGTTTGGAGTCTAATATTTCAATGGAATGTTGTATATTTATTATTTCTGGGCTTAAAAACATTTTTGTGAATCCTTTTTTCCTGATCGATCCACTTTGGAGGCAGGTCCTAAAGGGATAATTACTGGTATGGTGTCATCTTGTGTAAAGTCCTTCCTTTTCCTAAATTACAAATAGAAACTTCTAAAGAACATTAGCGAAACCATAACTAATTATATAATTTCTCTAGGTGTATTTCCTTAATATTGGACATACCTTTTTCTCTAGTTCTTGGGTGTGTGTGTGATCTATACAATAGGTGTGAAAGTCTGTCTGTGATTAAATGTGATGAAGTTATCATGTATGAAATAAACATTAAGACAGAAGCTACATAATCATATTTATTATACGTATTTCTGTGACACCGGAGCTGTTATACAATCGTTACATGTTAGCATTAACCCACAACATATCAAGCCACTCATATAATTATGTTAACATCTGATAACATTACATTGATGATGGTTACTGTTGCAATGATTGCAAACAGCTTCATGCTGGGACCACAGACATATGTATAATATATATATATATACACACACACATACATATATATACACACACATATACATACATACATATATATATACACACACATACTCAGGCATGTTATTTGTAGTGATATTATCGGTTCCTAACCATACACAAGTGCCTTAAAACAGCGATATTACTAGTTACTAACCCCCAGGATGTGTTGCTAGTCACTCATTCAACCCTATCAGCAATAACAGTAAACATTGCCTGTTAATATTATATGTATATATATTCAAATTTATGACCAACAACTTGGTTGCTAATCCTTTCATAAGAAGTGTGTTGACAATAACATTATGTTGCTAACTAGAAAAGTTTGTTTCTCATTAAATTTATTATTGAAATTACTTGTTATCTTTCATTCATAATTACTTTTGCTGTTTAACAATCTTTTCTCACCACCTTGTCCAGGATTTATTCTATTTCTTTTCTGGCTGAATTTAGGTCAGATTCATCATCGTTTTATATATAAACAGAACACCAGCATCAACAGTTTTCCAAGAGATGGCAACATGAATGGGCATACATACATACATATATATATATAGAGAGAGAGAGAGAGACAAATACAATCATCATCACGATCATCATCGTTTATCTTCCACGCTAGCATGGGTTAGATGGGAGTTGTCCCACTTGAGGCAAGATTGGTCAGGTGATCGTGTCTTGCTCATATAGGACTATCTGGCAGGTTTTCTACGGCTGGATGCCCTTCCTAACACCAACCACATTTACAGTGTGTGCTGGGAACGTTTTACCGTGTTACCTACACGGTCACATATAGACAGACAGACAATGAAATACAAAATAAAAAGAGAACTTTCTTTTTTCTTTAATTTTATTTTAATTTTTGAATTTGTTGTTGTTGTTGCAGTAGTTGTAATTGTTATCTGTTACAGTTTATAGTAGTAGTAGTAGTAGTTCATACTACTGCTGTAGTAGTAGTAGTAGTTATAGTTGTTGTTATTGTAATTGTTTATTTGAAAGCATGTGTTCATTTCTGCTAAAATATGTGACACTGTGTTTGTGAGACATTATATATATGTATATACATATATATATGTATATACATACATATATATATGTGTGTGTGTATGTATACATGTGTGTGTGTGTGTGGGAGGACAAGGAAGAGTTGGAGGGGTGGTGGTGGAGGTGGAGGAGGTGGTGGAAGAGATGGAGAGTCAATGAAACGGATGCTTGAATCAATTCATCCATGGAATTAATCGAGTTGGTCGAGGATCACTTAGTGGCATTGCTTGTAGGACTTGGTCGAGTAACTGTAGAGGTCGGTGGAGCTGCACTTCAATCCAGCATGGCGTCTCCTTGATGCTGGCACGTGGGTAGTCAGGGCCCCAGCCTTTCACAAAACTTAATCGCAGGATGCACAGGCGACGTAGATCATCAACCCCTATCCCAGCCACAGCAGACAAACCTGAAACATTAACAATAGTTTCTGATTTAGGCACAAGGCCAACAATTTGAGGGGAGGGGAGAGTCAAATTAAATTAAATCGACCCCAGTGTATTACTGGTATTTTATTTTATTAATCAGTAAGGATGAAATGTAAAGCTAACCTTGGTGGGATTTGAACTCAGACCGTAAAGGGCCATAACTCTATGCTGCAAAGCATGTTGTCCAACACTACTGATACTGCCAATCCACCGCCCATACATAATAATAACAATAATATGAATGGACTAGTAACTCCTGATGGAATCATAGGGGGCGCTGTAGTGACATATGACATGTCTTAGGCTCTGTCAGATTTAAAAAACTATCTCCACTCCATGTCTGAACACAACTGATTTCTACCAGAGAAAGGGTGATAGGAAGTGAGAAAGAGATTCTAGAGGAAGAATTGACCCCAGTAGTGAACTGGTATATTTTTTATTGGCCTAAGTTGATCTCAAAGCACAGAAGCTTGAATCAATACCGCAAAGCATCCTATCTGATGTTCTAACAACTCGGCCAATTTGCTGCCTAGTGACGATGATGATGATGATAATAATAATTGTTTCTACTTTTTGGCACAAGGTCAGGAATTATTCCAGTGTATTACTGGTACTTTATTTTATCGACCCTGTAAGGATGAAAGGCAAAGTTAACCACGGCGGGATTTGAACTCAAACCATAAAGGGCCGTAACTATATGTTACAAAGCATGGTGTCTGACCCTCTACCAATACTGTCAATCCAACGTGATGATGATAATGGATTCTGATTTAGGCTCGAGGTTTAACCCTGTGATGGTCTGGCGGCCTGTCCAGGGGGAGGTCTTATACTCTCAGTCTCCTAGTGCCACAGAAACCAGGATAAGTACCAGCCTGATGAACCTTTGGACTTGAGACAAACATTAAACTTCTTGTGACATCTCACATGTATAAGAAACGAATCTACTTATGAATCATCATCATCATCATCATTTCATTTTACGTCCGCTTTTTCCTGCTTGCAAGGGTGGGACGGGAACTGATTCTGGCTTGATTTCTACAGCTGGATGCCCTTCCTAACACCAACTTCATTTACAGTGAGTGCTGGGTGCTTTTTTGCCGTGGCACCTACACGACCACTTTGCAGTGGAATGATAGGGACCCCAGTCCCTATCATCTCATTTCTACAGCTGAGTAAACTGGAGCAATGTGAAATAAAGTGTCTTGCTCAAGGAAACAATACATCACCCAGTCTGAGAATTGAACTCACAACCTTTCGATTGCAAGGCCAATGCTCTAACCACTAAGCCATGTGCCTCCATATCTAAACTAATATTTATAGTCTCTACCTTCAACTTGTCACAAGTTTTACAACATCACATCAACTGGGACATTAGTTCAAACTTTCGTTTGATTGACAATTAATCAATGTAAAAAACTTGCCAATGTGTCTGTGTGGGGAAGCGGGCTAACAAAGTCCATTATACCCATTCAATGAGTTATTTGGTTTGTTGATTATTCAACTAAGTTAATTTACAACAGATTAGAAGCACTGAACAGTATTTTCCGGAGTATCATTATCAATAATATTAATAAATGGAAAATATCTTTATAAAACCATATTTATTTATACGTATAATAAAATAAATATGGTTTTATAAAGATATTTTCCATTTATTAATATTATTGATATATATATATCTTACATAGATGAGCCAGTGAGGGGGCTTCTATACAGGTAGACTCAATGTCCTGTGAAACAGTGAAGTGTGTGTATGCAGTTGTTACTTACCTACAGCAGGAGCAATACCACCAACAGAAGCAGGTCCTGGCACATTACCTGCAACTGCAGCTGCTTGAGCTGCTGCTGCAGCCTGGGCAGTGGCTGCCTGTTGTTGCATTTGACAATGACACTGTCGGATATCAAATACCTGTAAATAGAAAATAGAGACTCAGGTCACTAACTGTGTGTGTGTATGTGTTTATCTATGGCAAGAGAGATATGATATAATAGCTTGCATGAGATATGGTCCAATACATCTGGTGTGATACAGCTCAACACATCTGGTGTGGCACAGCTCAATACATCTGGTGTGATACAGCTCAATACATCTGGTGTGATATGGTCCAATACATCTGGTGTGATACAGTCCAATACATCTGGTGTGATACAGCTCAACACATCTGGTGTGATACAGTCCAATACATCTGGTGTGATATGGTCCAATACATCACACAGGATACAACATGGTACACCACATTATGTTTAACATATTGTATTACAGGGAAGACAGAACACAGTGTAGTAAGATATAATGAGGTAAGAGAGAGAGTACTTACTTTGATATACGCTACGGGATATATCTTGTGGACAGCATCACCAGGAGCGCGACCAGCCTCCCTGTCGAGGTAATATGATTGCACAAACACACTATGATCACTCAGACACTTAATCCAGACGTCACCTTCACCCCGACAATCCAGTTGTACACCCTTCCCTATATGTAACCTGTCAATAGAAACAGAGAGAGATATGTTAATGTTACAGATAAAGAGTCACAGTTACCTATATGTAACCTGTGAAGGTGCATGGCTTAGTTGTGAGAGTGTTGGGCTTGCAATTGAGAGGTTGTGAGTTCAATTCCTGGACTAGGCAGTGTGTGTGTTCTTGAGCAAGACACTTTATTTCAGGTTGTTCCAGTTTACTCAGCTGTAGAAATGAGTTGCAACATCACTGGTGCCAAGCTGTATCAGCCATTGCCTTTTCTTTGGACAACATTGGTCCCATGGAGAGAGGGGAAGCTGGTATGTATGAGTGACTGCTTGTCTTCTACAACCTTACCCAGACCTGCACTTCAGAGGGGAACTATCTAGGTACAAATCCCATGGCCATTTGTGACCAAAGAGGAGGGTTTTTTTTACCCGTAACCATTTTGGTACATAGCTGACCATAAATATTTTTCCAAAACAATATTTTTTATTTAAATCTAAAAACTTTAAAACAAGAGATTTGTCATCCTAGAATTGGAGCAGTTTGGGGCTGGATTCATATCTTTATTTCATTGTATTCCTTGAAATTCTTCATTTTTTTCAAAATTAATTAAAACATAAAGACTGTGTGTTTCATTAGAAATATGGTAATGAAAGTGTTAAACAAAATATTAATTTAAACATGTAGACTGTGTTTAATTAGAAATATGGGAAATGATAAAGGCACTTCTTTACATTTTTACTTACCGAGCACGTTCTGAAGCTTCAGTCCGATGTACATTGGACAACTGACCGAGGCAAAAGCGGTCAATACTTGATGGATCAGTGTAGCCATCTACTTTAACACTTGGACATCCTGAAGGAACTTTAAAGGTTTCACCAACTTGTTGGTCCAATTCAAAGTAGGTTATGGTACACCAAAATTCTGGAGCTGTCGTTTGATGGAGAACGAAAAGAATTTATCAGATTAATTAGAAAAAACTGAATATAAAGACTGGTTGTTGACTGTGTTTTATTATGTTCTTTGTTTTTAAAATATGGGAGGCATGTGGCCTAGTGGTAAGGGTGTTGGTCTTATGATCATCATGTTGTAGGTTCAATTCCTAGACTGGATTGTGTGTTGTGTTCTTGAGCAAAACACTTCATTCCACATAGCTCCAGTATACTCAGCTGAGAATGAGTACCAGCTATAGCTGGGGGTTTAATCCTGTGATGGACTGGAGTCCAGTCTAAGGGAGAGTCTTGTACTTTCAGTCGCCATGGAAACCGGGATAAGCACCAGCCTGGTGAGCTTCCGGGCTTGAGAGAGACTTTAGACTTTTAAAATAGGAAGTGACGTCTAAATTAGTATTCTTCACCTCAAACTAACTTACTCTGCTCCTCTGGGTGCTGGCCGACAGGATGGAGAATACATTGCCCCGGAAGATGGCAAGGATGACATGCTAGAACACCTTGTGGGGCTCACACCTGCAGGCAGCCAACTCCACTCTGATAGCAGTGAGTAGGGATGTAGTCCAGGGCCCAAAACACCGGAAGTCTCCACTGCTACAGGCTCTACCACAAACCTATCCCAGCCCAGTACTGGGGTTGATTCTTTCTCTATAACCCTTTCTCACTTCCTCTCTCTCTCTCCTTCTCTGGAAGAAATCAGCTGAGTTCAACCTGGAGTGGGATAGGCTCCACCAATATTAAAATACCAAAGAAATGCCATATGTCACTATGGTGCCACCCTTATGACTCCACCATATGTTACAGGATGATGAGTAGGATGATGATGAAGATGAAGATGATGATGATGGTGATGAGGGTGATATGATGATGAAGATGGTGGTATGATGATTATGCTGATGGTGGTATAGTGATGGTGATGATGATGACAATTCAACAGCTGGCTCATTAATCATTTTACGGCCACTATCCAATTGTCAATGTACTCGTTTGTTTCATTAACAATAATCTCTTTAATGAAACAGATTAACTTCTAATGTCAGTTATGTGAGATTAACTTAGTTTAAAGGTAAACCTTTGTAAGCTACGTTACAGTCAAGTACATTTGTTTGTATATACAATACCATTTCACTAAGGGGTTGTATATTCCTGTAAATATACATATTACTGACATATTACTGAATGATTCACTCTTAACTCTTTCCTGAGCATATTTCTAACAATAATATACTACCTTTCTATTTTAATTATCAAAATAATCACCCATATGTGTGTGCATGTGTCTATGTTAGAAATATATATATATATATATATATATATATATATATATATGTGTGTGTGTGTATGCATATGTGTGTGTTAGAACTATATATATTGCTAATGGTACATATGTCTCTCTATTGTTAATAGTACATATGTGTGTCCCTCTCGCTCTATATGTGTGTGTGTTAGGACTATATATATTGCTAATGGTACATATGTCTCTCTATTGTTAATAGTACATATGTGTGTCCCTCTCGCTCTATATATGTGTGTGTTAGAACTATATATATTGCTAATGGTACATATGTCTCTCTATTGTTAATAGTACATATGTGTGTCCCTCTCGCTCTATATGTGTGTGTGTTAGGACTATATATTGGTAATGTAATGTAAGTAATATTTTAATGTTTTACTTGATTCAATGTTATTTATTTACAAGATATAAAATGTTGTATCCATAACATATTTTTTATATAACTGTCCTCTGTTTTGGGGTATTTTTGTGCCAAATTTACAGATTTATTGTGATTTTTCCATGGTAGTGATTTTGGTGTGTTTTATGGCTAGATGACCTTTTTAACCCCAACCATTTTACAATTCATCTATTTACGTGTGTGTGTGTGTATGTGAGAGATAGAAAGAGAGCGAGGGTAGGAATGTAACTATGTGATTAAGCTCAATCCATGTTGAAAGCATGATGATGATGATGATGATGATGATGATGATGATGATGATGAAAATGAAAAAAATATATTCAACTTACGTGGTTGGTTTGTCAGGGGAGGTAACTGATTGCTATTCCCTGGTTAAAATAAGAGACAACCACATTGATGTCATTTCAAACATGGTCAACATTGTTTACAGATATAATAATATTAGGAGGTGGAGGTGGTGGTGGTAATGGAGTGGTAGTGGTGGTGGTCAGTAATGGAGGTATTGAAATAATTATAGCAAAGATAACATTATCAGACTATTATTTAATGGAAGAACATAAGAGAGAGAAATGGGTGAAAGATATATATATATATATATATATATATATATAGAGAGAGAGAGAGAGAGAGAGAAAGACTGAGTGTAAAAGAGATAAACAAAGTGGAAGAGAGAGAGAGAGAGAGAGAGAATAGCTGTGAAAGAGATAGATAGATAAATAGATAGAGAGAGAAAGAGAGACTATGAAGTGTAATTTTTATTAAGTAGAAGTAGTTGTAGAGATAACAATTATTTACAAAAGACTAATTTATAAAGGTCTGCAGCTAATCTTGCAGCTAAAAATGTTAGTGCCAAATAAAGAACTACTTGATGGCTACAGGCAGATCCCTTCATCAGAGAATGACAAACTACCAATAGTTAGACAATTTTACTATTTTATATCACTGGCTTGAAATGTGTATTTTGGTGGATTATTGTAATCTGTTAAACTAGAGAGGCTTAAAGGGAAATATCTTTAGGTTGGTCCTCTTCTGTTAATCAGGGCTTTGTCTTTTATACAGGTATTGTGTAATTACAGGTATTGTCTGTCTATAATTACATTATTCAATATGATTTTTTTCTTTATTGAGATGAAGTGTAAAATGAGTGATTTGGCTGCTATTTCTAGCTGGTTGAGAAACTGTAATGAGGCTCACTTGTTGGCCGAAATGATGGTTTTTAGGGGGAGGCTCCAACTTAGCCTTGATATAGCAGACTTATAAGTAAACCATTCTAGCGCTACTACTGCTGCTACCACTACTACCACCACCACCACTACTAGTAATTAACTCCACTGATGCAGAGGGTAACAGGGGGAGGGGGGAGGGCATTAAACCTTGAAACAATAAGCAAATATTTAAAAAGTCAGGCATTTCACTTGGATTTAAAGAAAAAATAGATTTAGATGAAAATTGGATTTAAAGAAAAAATAGATTTAGATGAAAATTGGGTTTAAAGAAAAAATAGATTTAGATGAAAATTGGATTTAAAGAAAAAATAGATTTAGATGAAAATTGGATTTAAAGAAAAAATAGATTTAGATGAAAATTGGGTTTAAAGAAAAAATAGATTTAGATGAAAATTGGGTTTAAAGAAAAAATAGATTTAGATGAAAATTGGGTTTAACGAAAAAATAGATTTAGATGAAAATTGGGTTTAACGAAAAAATAGATTTAGATGAAAATTGGGTTTAAAGAAAAAATAGATTTAGATGAAAATTGGGTTTAAAGAAAAAATAGATTTAGATGAAAATTGGGTTTAAAGAAAAAATAGATTTAGATGAAAATTGGGTTTAAAGAAAAAATAGATTTTGATGAAAATTGGGTTTAAAGAAAAAATAGATTTAGATGAAAATTGGGTTTAAAGAAAAAATAGATTTAGATGAAAATTGGGTTTAAAGAAAAAATAGATTTAGATGAAAATTGGGTTTAAAGAAAAAATAGATTTAGATGAAAATTGGGTTTAACGAAAAAATAGATTTAGATGAAAATTGGGTTTAAAGAAAAAATAGATTTAGATGAAAATTGGGTTTAAAGAAAAAATAGATTTAGATGAAAATTGGGTTTAAAGAAAAAATAGATTTAGATGAAAATTGGGTTTAAAGAAAAAATAGATTTAGATGAAAATTGGGTTTAAAGAAAAAATAGATTTAGATGAAAATTGGGTTTAAAGAAAAAATAGATTTAGATGAAAATTGGGTTTAAAGAAAAAATAGATTTAGATGAAAATTGGGTTTAAAGAAAAAATAGATTTAGATGAAAATTGGGTTTAACGAAAAAATAAATTTAGATGAAAATTGGGTTTAAAGAAAAAATAGATTTAGATGAAAATTGGGTTTAAAGAAAAAATAGATTTAGATGAAAATTGGGTTTAAAGAAAAAATAGATTTAGATGAAAATTGGGTTTAAAGAAAAAATAGATTTTGATGAAAATTGGGTTTAAAGAAAAAATAGATTTAGATGAAAATTGGGTTTAAAGAAAAAATAGATTTAGATGAAAATTGGGTTTAAAGAAAAAATAGATTTAGATGAAAATAAGGAAAGAAAAACATGAAACAAATAAATAAAGAAAAAACATGATTAATTGGTTAAAATAAACTTAACATCCTGTAGTGAGTAAATATCTAAACATGGAGTTGTTAATTCAAATGTTTATAGTGTCTTTAATATTGAACAAATTGTGAAAGTTTGTAGTAAAGACTTTAACTGGTAACTGAATCGCGACAATATTTCTAATAAAATATATTTTGTTTTAATTATTTATTGAAAGATTGACCAAAACAATTATTTCTTTACCAAGACACTAAATGTATGGTTTGTATATAAAATTCTGTTGGAAGATTTTAATTTAAATTGGAATCCTTTAAAATGAGATTTGGTCAGGGTTAATGTAAATACAGTCATAGTGTTGCTTTGTACATCTCAAGAATGTCTTGGAAACATAGTAGCATGCAGTACAGGATGTTAAGAGGATAAAACAGAATAGAAAGGTGCAAAGCTTGGAGAAAAAAAAAAAGGATCATTATTAGATTAGGGTGTGTGATTTGATGAGAACTGAGTGGTGCAGTTGAAATAAAAATAAGGGGGGGAGGGGTGAATGTTTTTTTTTTTCAGTAGAAAAGTTAGTGAAAGTGTTGTAAAGATTGGAGAAATGAAAGCAGAAGACATTTTAAAAGAGAGGAAGAAAGATGGATGGGGGTGAGGGAGGGGGAATATATGATTGAAATAAGAATAAAAGAGTTTTATTTAGATATAAAACTGACTATAAATGTGTGTTTGTGTGTGTACTCGTACAAACATACATCTCTCTCTCTCTCTATATATATATAATTGTTTCTACTTTAGGCACAAGGCCAGCAATTACCCAGTGCATCCCGTGACCTTTCCCTTATACATAAGTAGCACAAACATGACCTTTTAGCCCTGCCAAGGACTTAGATTCCTATCTGCATATACTGCAGCAAATGAAAAAAGAAAAGGCTATGATCATGCAACACACGTGAAAGTCATTTAGATCAAGTGATGTTTGTGTTTGAAGCTGTTTTAAGTGAAGAAAGGCCTTGCACTGGACCTATCCTACTTTCTGAACAACAGTGACAAGAATCCAAAAAGAAGAACAGGTCAACATCATTGGTTGCCATCGTGTTGCAGGTTTTACATCAAAGTATTCCCCCTCCTAGCATGATGTCCTTACAAGAACTAGAGCTCTTTTCCTCCCGGTAGGCTAACCATGCACTTGGGCATCAAACTGAGTATTCCCATGTCCTAGCGCATACACACACACATATGTTCAAATGTGAATACACACACACACATATGTTCAAATGTGAATACACACACACACACATATGTTCAAATGTGAATACACACACACACATGTTCAAATGTGAATACACACACACACACACATATGTTCAAATGTGAATACACACACACACATGTTCAAATGTGAATACACACACACACACACATATGTTCAAATGTGAATACACACACACACATGTTCAAATGTGAATACATACATACACACACGTTCAAATGTGAATACACACACACACACACATGTTCAAATGTGAATACACACACACACATGTTCAAATGTGAATGCACACACGCAAATGTGAGTACATACATAGATATATATTAACAATTTCACATATTTTGGCATTTCAAAATGGTTTTGTGCACATAAATATGCCCAGCTTCTTCAGTTGCCTTAAAATATGACTTATAAATATTGGGTAATAAGTGAAACTGTTGGTATATATATATATATATATATATATATATATATATATATATATATATATATTCTCAACTCCCACATTATGTTGCTTGCCCTTTTCTTTCATTTGTACACCCACAGTTGTATCTATCTACACACACACACATATATATGTGTGTGTATATATACATGCATATCGTTATAGCATTATTAAGATGTAGAGGGTCGAATGCCATGCTTTGCAGCAAAGAGTTACGACCCTTTATGGTCTGAGTTCAAATCCTGCCAAGGTTAACTTTGTCTTTCATCCTTACGGGGTCGATAAAATAAAATACCAGTAATACACTGGACTAATTGCTGGCCTTGTGCCAAAAGTAGAAACTATTATTCTATATATTATACATGCTACTTTGATGAGTTGTAGTGCTCCTGAGCATTGTACACAATTTTCATTATTATTTTAAATATAACGTACCAAAATATATGACCAGAGAGAGAGAAGAATGTTGCGTTTCTGAAGTTGTAGTTGATATTTACACTGTTATCTCCAATAACATTAGATGTAATTGTTGTAGTATAAAGACGCCATTTAAAGAACAGAATTTAATATCTAATTCCTTGAGTCAATACTCAGAAGATTGTAATATAATTGTTTCTACATTTTGGCACAAGGCCAGCAATTACCCAGAACATTACTGGTACTTTATTTTATCGACCTCTGTATGGATGAAAGGCAAAGTTAACCTCGGCGGGATTTGAACTCAGATCGTAAAGATTGAAGATTGTAATATAATGGAGTTTAACTATAAAAATAGTGCCCAGTCCAGCCTGTAAGGTGGTTGCTGGAATGGTATCTGGCTATTGAAAACCAAGCCCAAAACACTGTATGAGAAAGGCATGGTCACCTGATAGGTCCAGCCTCAGTAAGTGACAAACTATCTAACCTATATAGGCATGGAAAATAGACATTAAACAATGATGATGATGATGATGATGATAATGTCTAAGTGTCCATCTTTTAACTGAATATAATAAAAGAAGTTATGAATGTTATTGTAATAGAGAAAGAGGTCCAGAGGAATGGAAGAGGTTGAGAGAGAGAGAGAGAGGAAATGGATGAGGCTGAGAGAGAGAGAGGGAAGATAAGATGGAATAAGAAGAAAAGATAAAGGGTAAAAAAAAATATTTAAAATAAAATAAAATAACTAAACTAAACTAAACTAAACTAAAATATAATTAAAGAGAATTAGGGTGAGAAAAGGTGAGAGAAATGTGTTGTGCAATAGAAGTTAATTGTAGAGTTTAAAAGGTTGAAGGGATAGGAATTAGAGAAGTTGAAAGATTTGAAGAGATAGATGTAGGAATTAGAGAAGGTTGCTAATTTCTAGGAGAGTTAGACAGCAACTTGAGAAGACATTAGTAAGGTAGGACAGAGATTTTCTTGGTTCTTTTTCAGATTGGGTGGCAAAAATGAAGGATATATATAGTAATAATAATTATGAAGGCCAAAATTCGAAGAGGGCTCGATAAGTATTATATATATATATATACACATACATACATACATATAAAAGTATATATAAACTCGTAGAGTAAATATTAATTATTACTACACAAGATTCCGTAATAGGGTGAAAGCAGAAATTCTTTGCTTAAACTTTAATCTGTACTAATAATAAATATATTTGTATATATATACACACACATATATATATATATATATATATATATATATATATGCGTATATTATATATATACACACACACAAGAAGTGTGTGTTTGAATTTATATATAGAGGGGAAGAAGGACTTTTTGGTATTCCAAGCTTAAGCCTTCTTTTGTTGCTACTTTAAAAGCAGTTTTACCCTGAAAAATGACGAAAACCTGGATTTCAGAGTAGCAAATGCTTGTAATACAATTAATATGTCTGTGTTGATGTCTAATTTCTAGTTGACATGGTTCGTTAACAGCCACAGATACCGCAAGTTATACAGTCAATTAATTAATTATGGATAAGAGAGGGGGGGGGGGGTGTCAAAAGATACTAACATCAAGTTCCTTTACTACTATACCCTGACCATATACATACATATATATATGTGTGTGTGTATACAATTATATATATATGTCAGTCAGTCTGCCTTGTGGTACCTACTTACAGACATTGTCATAGTTAACTGTTCTTGGGTCACAACCTCAGAATAACCAGCATTTTGGTCAGTCAGTCTGACCTGTGGTACCTACTTTGGTCAGTCAGTCTGACCTGTGGTACCTACTTTGGTCAGTCAGTCTGACCTGTGGTACCTACTTTGGTCAGTCAGTCTGACCTGTGGTACCTACTTTGGTCAGTCAGTCTGACCTGTGGTACCTACTTTGGTCAGTCAGTCTGACCTGTGGTACCTACTTTGGTCAGTCAGTCTGACCTGTGGTACCTACTTTGGTCAGTCAGTCTGACATGTGGTACCTACTTTGGTCAGTCAGTCTGACATGTGGTACCTACTTTGGTCAGTCAGACAGACCTGTGGTACCTACTTTGGTCAGTCAGTCTGACATGTGGTACCTACTTTGGTCAGTCAGTCTGACATGTGGTACCTACTTTGGTCAGTCAGTCTGACATGTGGTACCTACTTTGGTCAGTCAGTCTGACCTGTGGTACCTACTTTGGTCAGTCAGTCTGACATGTGGTACCTACTTTGGTCAGTCAGTCTGACATGTGGTACCTACTTTGGTCAGTCAGTCTGACCTGTGGTACCTACTTTGGTCAGTCAGTCTGACCTGTGGTACCTACTTTGGTCAGTCAGTCTGACCTGTGGTACCTACTTTGGTCAGTCTGACCTGTGGTACCTACTTTGGTCAGTCTGACCTGTGGTACCTACTTTGGTCAGTCAGTCTGACATGTGGTACCTACTTTGGTCAGTCAGTCTGACATGTGGTACCTACTTTGGTCAGTCAGACAGACATGTGGTACTTACTTTGGTCAGTCAGTCTGACATGTGGTACCTACTTTGGTCAGTCAGTCTGACATGTGGTACCTACTTTGGTCAGCCAGACAGACCTGTGGTACCTACTTTGGTCAGTCAGTCTGACCTGTGGTACCTACTTTGGTCAGTCAGTCTGACATGTGGTACCTACTTTGGTCAGTCAGACAGACCTGTGGTACCTACTTTGGTCAGTCAGTCTGACATGTGGTACCTACTTTGGTCAGTCAGTCTGACATGTGGTACCTACTTTGGTCAGTCAGTCTGACCTGTGGTACCTACTTTGGTCAGTCAGTCTGACCTGTGGTACCTACTTTGGTCAGTCAGTCTGACATGTGGTACCTACTTTGGTCAGTCAGTCTGACATGTGGTACCTACTTTGGTCAGTCAGACAGACCTGTGGTACCTACTTTGGTCAGTCAGTCTGACATGTGGTACCTACTTTGGTCAGTCAGTCTGACCTGTGGTACCTACTTTGGTCAGTCAGTCTGACATGTGGTACCTACTTTGGTCAGTCAGTCTGACATGTGGTACCTACTTTGGTCAGTCAGTCTGACCTGTGGTACCTACTTTGGTCAGTCAGTCTGACCTGTGGTACCTACTTTGGTCAGTCAGACAGACATGTGGTACTTACTTTGGTCAGTCAGTCTGACCTGTGGTACCTACTTTGGTCAGTCAGTCTGACATGTGGTACCTACTTTGGTCAGTCAGTCTGACCTGTGGTACCTACTTTGGTCAGCCAGACTGACCTGTGGTACCTACTTTGGTCAGTCAGTCTGACATGTGGCACAGTCTGACATCTGTCAATCAGACTGACCTGTGGTACCTACTTTGGTCAGTCAGTCTGACATGTACCTACTTTGGTCAGTCAGTCTGACCTGTGGTACCTACTTTGGTCAGTCAGTCTGACCTGTGGTACCTACTTTGGTCAGTCAGTCTGACCTGTGGTACCTACTTTGGTCAGTCAGACTGACCTGTGGCAGTCTGACATCTGTCAATCAGACAGACCTGTGGTACCTACTTTGGTCAGTCAGTCTGACCTGTGGTACCTACTTTGGTCAGTCAGTCTGACATGTGGCACAGTCTGACATCTGTCAATCAGACTGACCTGTGGTACTTACTTTGGTCAGTCAGTCTGACCTGTGGTACTTACTTTGGTCAGTCAGTCTGACCTGTGGTACCTACTTTGGTCAGTCAGTCTGACCTGTGGCACAGTCTGACATCTGTCAATCAGACTGACCTGTGGTACTTACTTTGGTCAGTCAGACTGACCTGTGGTACCTACTTTGGTCAGTCAGACTGACCTGTGGTACTTACTTTGGTCAGTCAGACTGACCTGTGGCAGTCTGACATCTGTCAATCAGACAGACCTGTGGTACCTACTTTGGTCAGTCAGTCTGACCTGTGGTACCTACATTCTGAGATGGTGACAGTCAACAGTTCCTGGGCCACCACCTCAGAATAACCAACCTTTCCCAATCAGTAAGAACATATCCACTCTTCTACAGAGAGTACCTTTATAAATCTGACTACTTCTTCCTTCCAAACAGAAACTGTAAGTTTTATTGTACAATTCAACATTGAATCATCATCATCATCATCATCATCTCTCCACACGGTGCGATCCTTTGCCATCTCCACTATTATATATATATATATATTGCATCATCTGAGTTTGTTGAAGGACAATTACCATGTGTATGTACCTTTCTCATGGCTACTAACAAATGCTAGTAGCCATAGCTTTATAATAAGCCACTAATGCAACTATAGTACCGTCCTAGCATTGAAACCAGATCTTGTAACCTATAGTAGGTGACTGATGAGGCAAGTATTGTTTCCCATGTTGTCCCCATGTGCCTGTGACTTTGTTGTGTTATTCATTTATATATAATGTCTGTGTATGAGTGCATAAATATACAGATAGCTGTGTGTGTTTATCTATTGGATATAACTTTATAGTTACTTCTTAGTTACTTTATATATATATATATATATATATATATATATAAAGAAACTTGTTTTTGTGTAGATCCTGTGATTTCTGTTGGAGCAGATTTTTGGTTAGGATGAAATCACAGATCTAGAAATATATGATTGTTTGTACTTCATGGTCCAGTCTTCATTCTGGTGGGTGGAATATTCAAATTTATGATATAAGAGCCATGATACCTTCATTTTAAAGGCTGTATAAGAAGTAGGTAGCCTATTATGTTGAGTGAAGGGAAGTTGACAGTGTAGTCTTTGGGAATTTAGTGAAGCTTTGGCTAATATATTGAGTATGTGAAGTGACCATGGCTGGTATGTGATTCCCAGTTATTGCTAGGAAATGTTGAAAAAAAGGGAAACCCAGACTGAGGCACCACCTGGAAGCTTCCTTGGTAAAGTTGCTTGTGTGTGTGGACCTCATTTTAAAGATGGTGGGTAGGATTAATTAACCATTTTGTGACCATCTTTCTAATGAAATAAATTTCATTTCAATTAATTAAATTAAGAGATTTACTAAAATTATAAATTATTTCATTACTAAGATAGTTACTTAACATTTGGTTCTTATATAAAATTATGTTGGAAACTTTTAATTTAAAGAAGAACTCTCTAAAATGGCTGGTTTTGGGTAGGTTGGTAAGAAAAGGATTAATATAATTGAACAGATAGAAACTTTGTTTTAGATTCATAGGGTCCACATTTTAAAGAGGATAGAGAATTTTCAGAGAAGAGGTAGAAGGGGCACTTATCGACAACACAAAGCAGGTTCAGTAACTATATACTAATTATCTGGCTGGTTTGACTAATTAAAAATATTTGATGGGTATCTGTGGCTTTCTTTAACACCATGGGTATCATTGTAAAATATAACTGCACTCCCCCCTAAAGTAGATAAAGCCATTTTCATTGCCCACCCTGCCAAAAGATCAATGTCCTGCCTTACAAAGACTGTTGAGGGTCATGCAGAGTTGATTGAGCTGCCCGAGCACTTACTTACAGTATTGACTATCTTGGGCAACTGTTTGTGTGTATGTGGCGGTGTTATTGCCGGCCCAACTTGTGGTCGTACCTGCAATACAAAACTAAGCATTCAGAAACACAAAACTCACAAGTGCCATGAGGCTGGGCTTCATTTTTCCTGTCGACGACAACGACAAAACAAAAATTTGTGAACACTGCTGGTAATGGATGGATGGTTGGAAGAGGTGGGGTTGGTGGTGGTGGAGTGCTGGAGGTTGGTGGTAGTGGAGTGCTGGAGGTGGGGGTGGAGGAAGAAGAGGGCAGGAAGGAAAGAGAGTGTAGTAGATATGTGTAAAGAAATGTGGCAACATCTCTGAGCCTGGAACGTTCCATTAGAGAAAGACACGAGATGAGATGGGAGGTGAGGACAGAGATATATATATATTTAGAGAGAGAGAGAGAGAGAGAGAGAGAGAGAGAGAGAGAGAGAGAGAGAGAGAGAGAGGGTACAGAGCAAGAGAGAGATTAAAGAAGATTCAAGATATATGAAAACTGGGTGAAATGGGAGTGGAGAGGCTAAATCAATTTAGATTAATAAATATACCCCCCCCCCCCCATTAAACCGTTATTTGGCAACCATACAGACTGAGAGAAGATGAGTTACATGGTCATTGTTTGCCCAGGGACACAATACAATGGATTGCAGAAGTAGTCATCATCATCATCATCATCATTGTTTAACGTCAATCTTCCACGCTAGCATGGGTTTGGACGGGAATTGTCCCACTTGAGGCAAGATTGGTTGTCTTGCTCGTATAGGAATGTCTGGCGGGTTTTCTACGGCTGGATGCCCTTCCTAACACCAACCGCGTTTACAGTGTGGACTGGGAGGTTTTTACCGTGTTACCTACACGGCCACATTACAGTGTGGACTGTGTGTTTTTTTGTTGTGACACCTACACAATCTCATTTATTTAGGACTGGATGTTGTGGTACCAACATAACTTTACATCAAAAGGGGTAGTGTAGATGGGGGTGGGGGTAGGGATAGTGGGACGGGGGTGTATTTTGGTTAAGAGGTGCCTACTGACTGTAGGTTTCGCTAGTTGTTAACCCTTTCATTACCATATTTCTAATGAAAGGCATTACCTATGTCATTAACCCTTTCATTACCATATTTCTAATGAAAGACACTGTCTATGTCATTAACCCTTTCATTACCATATTTCTAATGAAAGACACTGTCTATGTCATTAACCCTTTCATTACCATATTTCTAATGAAAGACACTGTCTATGTCATTAACCCTTTCATTACCATATTTCTAATGAAAGACATTACCTATATGATATTCAAATAATTAAGAATTTGGGAAGATTTAGTAATATCGGTAACTCTCACAAAATTATGCTGATGTGTGGACCATAACATAACCAAGTTTCTTACATAAAATATGATAGGTTTTCCAATAAATATAAACACTTCAAAATAAACAGTTTTGTTCTGTAGATGTATTTCTTTCATTATAAAGTTATTATTTGAAACAGTAAGGGCAGTGGATTGGCAGAGCCGCTAGAGCATCGGACACCATGCTTTGTGGCATAGAGTTATGGTCTTTTGTTTTCTGAGTTCAAATCCTGCCGAGGTTAGCTTTGCCTTCATCCTTACGGGGTCGATAGAATAAAGTATCAGTAATCCACTGGGATAGATTTAATCAATGTTTGCCCTTCCCCAAACTTGCTGGCCTTGTGCCTAAATCAGAAACAATTATTTGGAACATAACTTGATAAAATAAAGTTTTTACTAGAAGTTTAAATGTAAATATGAACACATTAAAATAAAGTTTAGTATTATAAAATCTGGGTAATTTCAGATGAGGTTGTTAGTAAAAGGTTTAACATTGTAAAAACACTGGCCTAAGACTAAGTAGTGGTGTTAAACTGAGTGACATATTAAGTCCACTACCCAAGGACTAAGTGGTGGTGTTAAACTGAGTGACATATTAAGTCAACTACCCAAGGACTAGGTGGTGGTGTTAAACTGAGTGACATATTAAGTCAACTACCCAAGGACTAGGTGGTGGTGTTAAACTGAGTGACATATTAAGTCAACTACCCAAGGACTAAGTGGTGGTGTTAAACTGAGTGACATATTAAGTCAACTACCCAAGGACTAGGTGGTGGTGTTAAACTGGGTGACATATTAAGTCAACTACCCAAGGACTAAGTGGTGGTGTTAAACTGGGTGACATATTAAGTCAACTACCCAAGGACTAAGTGGTGGTGTTAAACTGGGTGACATATTAAGTCAACTACCCAAGGACTAAGTGGTGGTGTTAAACTGGGTGACATATTAAGTCAACTACCCAAGGACTAAATGGTGGTGTTAAACTGGGTGACATATTAAGTCAACTACCCAAGGACTAAGTGGTGGTGTTAAACTGGGTGACATATTAAGTCAACTACCCAAGGACTAAGTGGTGGTGTTAAACTGGGTGACATATTAAGTCAACTACCCAAGGACTAAGTGGTGGTGTTAAACTGGGTGACATATTAAGTCAACTACCCAAGGACTAAGTGGTGGTGTTAAACTGAGTGACATATTAAGTCAACTACCCAAGGACTAAGTGGTGGTGTTAAACTGGGTGACATATTAAGTCAACTACCCAAGGACTATTTGGTGGTGTTAAACTGGGTGACATATTAAGTCAACTACCCAAGGACTAAGTGGTGGTGTTAAATTGGGTGACATATTAAGTCAACTACCCAAGGACTATTTGGTGGTGTTAAACTGGGTGATATATTAAGTCAACTACCCAAGGACTATTTGGTGGTGTTAAACTGGGTGACATATTAAGTCAACTACCCAAGGACTAAATGGTGGTGTTAAACTGGGCGACATATTAAGTCAACTACCCAAGGACTAAGTGGTGGTGTTAAACTGGGTGACATATTAAGTCAACTACCCAAGGACTAAGTGGTGGTGTTAAACTGGGCAACATATTAAGTCAACTACCTAAGGACTATTTGGTGGTGTTAAACTGGGCGACATATTAAGTCTACCACCCAACGACTAAGTGGTGGTGTTAAACTGGGTGACATATTAAGTCTACCACCCAACGACTAAGTGGTGGTGTTAAACTGGGTGACATATTAAGTCAACTACTCAAGGACTAAATGGTGGTGTTAAACTGGGTGACATATTAAGTCAACTACCTAAGGACTATTTGGTGGTGTTAAACTGGGCGACATATTAAGTCAACTACTCAAGGACTAGGTGGTGGTGTTAAACTGGGTGACATATTAAGTCAAATACCCAAGGACTAAGTGGTGGTTGGTGTTAAACTGGGCGACATATTAAGTCAACTACCCAAGGACTAAGTGGTGGTGTTAAACTGGGTGACATATTAAGTCAACTACCCAAGGACTAAGTGGTGGTGTTAAACTGGGTGACATATTAAGTCAACTACCCAAGGACTAAGTGGTGGTGTTAAACTGGGTGACATATTAAGTCTACCACCCAACGACTAAGTGGTGGTGTTAAACTGGGTGACATATTAAGTCAACTACTCAAGGACTAGGTGGTGGTTGTTAAACTGGGTGACATATTAAGTCAAATACCCAAGGACTAAGTGGTGGTTGGTGTTAAACTGGGCGACATATTAAGTCAACTACCCAAGGACTAAGTGGTGGTGTTAAACTGGGTGACATATTAAGTCAACTACCCAAGGACTAAGTGGTGGTGTTAAACTGGGTGACATATTAAGTCAACTACCCAAGGACTAAGTGGTGGTGTTAAACTGGGTGACATATTAAGTCAACTACCCAAGGACTAAGTGGTGGTGTTAAACTGGGTGACATATTAAGTCAACTACCCAAGGACTATTTGGTGGTGTTAAACTGGGCGACATATTAAGTCTACCACCCAAGGACTAAGTGGTGGTGTTAAACTGGGTGACATATTAAGTCTACCACCCAAGGACTAAGTGGTGGTGTTAAACTGGGTGACATATTAAGTCTACCACCCAAGGACTAAGTGGTGGTGTTAAACTGGGTGACATATTAAGTCTACCACCCAAGGACTAAGTGGTGGTGTTAAACTGGGTGACATATTAAGTCTACCACCCAAGGACTAAGTGGTGGTGTTAAACTGGGCAACATATTAAGTCTACCACCCTTCACCTCAACCTAATGAATAAAAATAGAATGCTTACATAGAAACAGGACCAGAGGTGAGAGGAGAGAGGAGAATGAGTGGTTGTGATGGTGATGGTGGTGGTGTGGTAGAAAGAATGGTTGACAATGATAATGGTGGTGGTGATGATGATGGATCAGATATAATAGGTGATGAACAGAATGTATAGAAGAATTTGCTGATGTGTGTATGGAGAGAGAGAGAGAGAGAGAGAGAGAGAGAGAGAGAGAGAGAGAGAGAGAGAGAGAGAGAGAGAGAGAGAGAGAGAGAGAGAGAGAGAGAGCAAGCAATAAAGGCAAAAACAAATACTTTCAGGTCCCAAATAAGAGGGGGTGGGGTGGAATAAGCATGGGGGACGGGTGTGAGGTGAAAAATTGGTAATTTTTCGATGTTGTCTCCGTTGATTTTTTAAAAACCAGAATTAGTTATTTAGTTTACATATTGAGACCCCATCCTATTTATTTTGTAACGTATGGGGCTTCTAGTAATGTACTTTTATGTCATGTACAATGTTTTTAAATGTCTAAAGAAAATTAATTATCACAAATGCTACCACTTAAAATAAAAGGGGGGTGGGGTGGGGGATTATTCGAGACCCGAGACTAGTGGTGATGAGAGGGTAGTTCTCCATTTCAAATTCACTACTGGTATTGGTAACTTTGTAGGGAGGCAAAGAGACCCCCCCCCCCCCCACACACACACATGTAACATAACACACAACACAGATGTGGAAACTGACAATAGAGATGGCTAGATAGAGAGATAGGTAGGTGGATGGATGGATCGCTAGAGAGATAGATAGATAGGTAGATGGATGGCTAGATAGATAGATAGGTAGATAGGTAGATGGATGGGTAGATAGGTAGATGGATGGCTAGATAGATAGATAGGTAGATGGATGGCTAGATAGATAGATAGGTAGATAGGTAGATGGATGGCTAGATAGATAGATAGGTAGATAGGTAGATGGATGGCTAGATAGATATGATGTGATAATTATGATTGCAGTTGTGATGATGATAATGATGCATAGCAACAGTTAAGATGCAGAGCGAGAGAGAGAATAAAATAAAAAAACAAACAAGCGGTAGCAACAACAACAACAAAATGAGTGGCGGTGGTGAAAACTGTAAATAAAATGGTAAGTTAAGCAACACTGGAGCATAGAGAGATAGAGAGAAGTGAGAAAGAGGAGGGGGGGGGAGAGAGAGAGAGAGAGAGAGAGAGAGAGAGAGAGAGAGAGAGAGAGAGAGAGAGAGAGAGAGAGAGAGAGAGAGAGCAAGCAAATAAACAAGAGAGAAAAAAGAGAGGAAAGAAAAAACTTTGTTGATGGAAAATGGCAAATTTGCACATTGTAAACCATCTGCCCTTAACCCTTTCGTTAGGATATTTGGACATTGTAAACCATCTGCCCTTAACCCTTTCGTTAGGATATTTGGACATTGTAAACCATCTGCCCTTAACCCTTTAGTTAGGATATTTGGACATTGTAAACCATCTGCCCTTAACCCTTTAGTTAGGATATTTGGACATTGTAAACCATCTGCCCTTAACCCTTTCGTTAGGTTATTTGGACATTGTAAACCATCTGCCCTTAACCCTTTCGTTAGGATATTTGGACATTGTAAACCATCTGCCCTTAACCCTTTAGTTAGGATATTTGGACATTGTAAACCATCTGCCCTTAACCCTTTAGTTAGGATATTTGGACATTGTAAACCATCTGCCCTTAACCCTTTAGTTAGGATATTTGGACATTGTAAACCATCTGCCCTTAACCCTTTCGTTAGGTTATTTGGACATTGTAAACCATCTGCCCTTAACCCTTTCGTTAGGTTATTTCTAATGAAAAACATTGCTTAGCATGTCCAAATAATTTTGAAAAATAATTAAGAATTAGGAGGGATTTTATAATATTATTAGGCTGGTGTTTGGAACATAACTTAACAAAGGTGCTTATATGAAATTATGATAAATACAAATACTTTTACCTTCTCCTTACCATGCTTTTAGTGAAAAACATGGTTTTCAAAAAATTTTGATAATGAAGAATTTTGAGAGATTTAGTAACATAAACTTTTTCCAGTATTAAACCGGAGTTTGGAACATAACTTAAAGGTTCTAATATAAAATTATGATATAGAATATTGTTAAATAAATATACCATATATACTCAAATATAATCCCCCACCCCTGAGAAATGGACAAAATCCAAACCCCATTTATAAGCCGAGGTTGTTAATCAACACATTGTTTAGCTGGCATATATGACCCCACAACAACCTTTACCATCAATGTTTTGGTAACATATTCCTTGGCTTATATTCAGATATATACGGTAAATACTTTAACCCTTTAGCATTTACATTACTCTATATATACTATTGTATTTTCACAGTAAACACTTTATCTCACATAATATCGAATCTATGAGATTTTGATGTTATTCATTTTGAGAACAATACCCTAGCATCAGTATGAGCAGCCGATCAAGGCCAGTTTGAACAGAAAGAGATGTGAGAATTCTGGCTGGATATAGCCAGTTTAAATGCTAGTGTTAAAATAAACAACTCTGTTGCAGAACGAGAGGTAACATGAAGGAATTGCGTTTGAAAAGGGTTAAACATTTCCTACCATTTCCCCCTCTCTCTAATAAAATATATTTTCATCTTGTGTAGAAACCATTAAAATGTGGGATGGATTCTCCAAATGCTGGAATATATCATCATCTTCAACGTTTAATGTCCATTTTTCAATGCTAGCAGGGGTTAGACAAGTTGTCTTGCTCATGCAGAACTGTTTCTGACTTCGTTTCTACAGTGGGATGCCCTTCCTAATGCCAACTACATTTACAGTGTGGACTGTTTGGGAGATTAAAAATCTAGAAAATGTGAGTTATGGGTCCATAGACACTCCATGAGCAGCTTTGTGAGAGAGATATATATCAGAGGATAGAAAACTCCAATTCGTAACCCTCTATCTAACCCTTTCTTTACCATATTTCATTATAAAAATTTGGGAGGGATTTAATAAAATTATTTATTTGTTTATTTCATTATTATGTCATATTTGTAACAAGATTTTTGAATAAATTATGTTGGAAGATTTTAATTTAAATAGGAACACTTTAAAATGTGTGGATTTATTTCATAGAACCAGGGGTGGTTTTAGCCAGGTTGATATGAAAAGGGTTAAGAAAAATTCAAACACAGTCCTACAGTAGGTGCAGGATCAAGACTTTGGGGCAGTGGGTTAAAATAGGAAAGTTTACTACCTCACTGAGTACTTCAGTGTTGATAGTGAGAAGTTGAGGGAGGGAGTGGGAGAGAAAGGAAGGGAAGGAGAGGGATGAGAGAAGGGAGAGAAGGAGAGGGATGAGAGAAGGGAGAGAAGGAGAGGGATGAGAGAAGGGAGAGAAGGAGAGGGATGAGAGAAGGGAGAGAAGGAGAGGGATGAGAGAAGGGAGGGAGAGGGATGAGAGAAGGGAGGGAGAGGGATGAGAGAAGGGAGGGAGAGGGATGAGAGAAGGGAGGGAGAGAGTGAGAGAGAGATGGTGGTGCAAAGCAGAGAGAAAGAGAGAGAGAAGGTTGTCTTACTTCGAGAGTATGCTGAAATTCCTGCACTGTAACTATCATATCCTGTGCCCATAGATGCTCCCATTCCACTGGTCCCTAGGAGAGAAACAATGATAATAATAATATTAATTAAGATAATAATATTAATTATAATAATAATAATGGTTTTTGATATAGGCACAAGGCCAGCAATTTTTTATTTTTATTTTTTTGAAGGGGAAGTCGATTAAATTGACCTCAGTGCATTACTGGTATTTCATTTTATCGACCCTGTAAGGATGAAAAGCAGAGTTAACCATGGCAGGACGTGAACTCAAAATGTAAAGGGCCATAACTCTATACCACGAAGCAGGGTGCCTGACACTCTACTGATTCTAATATTTACTGTAGGCACAATGCCGGCAATTTTGAGGGAGAGGAAAGTTGATTAAATCGACCCCATAAGGATGAAAGGTAAAGGTAAAGGATTTGAACTCAAACCGTAAAGGGCCGTAACTCCATGCCGCAAAACATGGTGTCCGATGCTCTATTGATACTGCCAATAATGCTTAGATGAAAGTATATATATATATATGTGCGTGTAGTTGACGGCTGAGAGAAATGAGTACTCAATACTGAAGTAGAGTTTAAATATACATTTTGTTAAGGCTAAATAGTGAGACTTTTTACTGTGGAGTTTCACCTGTTTACCACAGGTACTCTAGAGAGGGTAACAAGACTCACTACTTAGCCGTAACAAAATGAATATATATAAATGTGGTTGGCGTTAGGAAGGGCATTGAGCTGTAGAAACCTAGCCAGAAACAGTTCTATATGAGTAAGGCATGATCACCTGACCCAACTTGCCTCAAATGGGATAACCCGTCTAACCCATGCTAGCGTGGAAAATGGACGTTAAACGATGATGATGATATATATTACTGTGAAAGATTAAGAAAAAAAAAAGCCTGAATATTTTTCACTTCTATTTTACCAAAATTTCTTTTATATTGCACATATATATCCTCGACACCCATTTTTCTTGTCAACACACCGAGAAAGAAATATTAAGTAATTTTTTTCCTCAAACTTAAGTGAACTGAATCAGAGTTATGTACCTTAGCCATAAAAAACAACAAACGAACTAACAAAACAAACAAAACTAAACACGATGATTGCGTTAATCTCAAGTTATAACTATAAAGTCGATAGTACAACCCCGCCGAGGTTAACTTTGCCTTTCATCCTTACGGGGTCGATAAAATAAAGTACCAGTAATGCACTGGTGGTTTGCTGGCCTTGTGCCAAAAGTAGAAACAATTATATTATACAATAACAGGGCGGTGGATTGGCAGTATCGGTAGAGGGTCGGACGCCATGCTTTCCAGCATAGTTACGTCCCTTTACGATCTGAGTTCAAATCCCGTCGAGGTTGACTTTGCTTTTCATCTTTACGAGGTCGATAAAATAAAGTACCAGTAATACACTGGTTATTTGCTGGCCTTGTGCCAAAAGTAGAAACAATTATATTATACAATAACAGATTTTAAGGTACTGAATTACTAATCATGTAGATAGTTGTCGGACAACTAAGTTTATAATTTACTAAGTTATCGTGTTTAGAGAATCTTTCATCTAAGCAAGGGATGTAACTCTGCTTCAAGTTTGCCTGCCCAGTAAAATACTCCTAGCTTTCCCCACTAATTGCTGAAGGGAATCCGGCCATAGAAAACCAAGCTCAATACGGAGTTTACGCACAAGACCGGATCAACTGAACTGTCTGGGGATGTGACCATAATGGAATGGCTTATGGTAGGAACAACTGTCCTTATTGTGGTGGGGATGTGACCATAATGGAATGGCTTATGGTAGGAACAACTGTCCTTATTGTAGTGGGGATGTGACCATAATGGAATGGCTTATGGTAGGAACAACTGTCCTTATTGTAGTGGGGATGTGACCATAATGGAATGGCTTATGGTAAGAACAACTGTCCTTATTGTGGTGGGGATGTGACCATAATGGAATGGCTTATGGTAGGAACAACTGACCTTATCGTGGTGGGGATGTGGTAAGAACAACTTCTATATCAGACAGACGAATCTCACAAATACTGAAGCTAAAGATCAGAATTAGTTCATCGTAGTGGTGAGGTGATGGAGGAAATCTTAACATTACAAAATTTAACTAAAAGTGAAAGTCAATAAAAACATAATCAATCTCTTCGGAGAAACACACACACACACATATATATACAGAATAAGATGTGCTCCCTCCTCTCATCTAGGTAAACACTGGCTCCAAGAAAGAACTCATTTGGTCAGTAATCCAACCCATACCAACATGAAAAAAGGGGATGTAAAATGTTAGTAATAATTATGATGATGATGATGATGATATGTGTGTGTGTGTGTGTGTGTGTGCCTGTGTGTAAAAATGAAAATACCAGCAGGTATATGAAAAAAATGTTCCAAAAAAACAAAATTGGACTATAGTTAAGTCATGAACACACATATGCACACACACACACACATGTATATACACATACATACATGTATATACACACACTTACATGTATATACACACACACACATACATGCGTACAACAATATTCCTCCTCTCATTTAGCATGCACAAGTGATTTGGGATAAGTTTACATTGTTGGATAAACTGTACAAAACAAAACTAGAAGTCAAGCAAACCATGTATGTATATATATATATGTGTATGTATATACACATATATATATATATTTAGACACATACATATATATATATTGTCATATAACTCCAGCATATTGGACAGAGAGCGAAACTGAACAGACCACCACAGACCACAAGTTACAGTTGACCATTAAATAAGAGAGAGAGAGAGAGAGAGAGAGAGAGAGAGAGAGAGAGAGAGAAGACAGGTGCGATGCAGAAGCCAGGATGAAGAAGAGGATGTGGTGGGGGAGGCAGTAAAGAGGTTATTACACTGCATCACAATACACACATATACAGAGAAGCATAGTATTACCATGCCACATACATTGATATTTGGCAGAGTTGTTGCTTCATTTCAAAGAGATACCAATTTTAATCCTTTCATGACCATATTTCTAATGAAATACACTCTATTTCAATTAATGAAGAATTTTTTGGGGTGGGATGGGGGTGGGGGGATTTACTAAAATTATCAATTATTTCATTACTAAGATAGTAACTTAATTTAAGGTTCTTATATGAAATTATGTTGGAAGATTTTAATTTAAATTGGAAACCTTTAAAATTGGGTGGTTTTATTTCATAGAACCAGAGCCAGTTTTGGTAACTAAAGTGTTAATCTCCTGTACCACATGAAACCACAACAAGACATTCTTAAAAAATACCAAACAGTACTGAAACTGCATCACATTAACTGTTAACCTCCTGTACCACATGAAACGAACATTAGCAAGATATTGTGAAAAAATAACAAACAGCACTAAGTCTTTCTTTTAATTTACTGTAAATTTTCACAACTATCTGTCCATTTTAAATTAACAAGCCCTATCTTTTTATAGAAAGTTTCTGCTTAATCATTGTAGGATGTTAAGAGTTAAACACTAATTTATTCCACTGACACAAAGACATAGGTAGGGGTCAATTCTATTGATTATACCCTACCCTAACACTATAATACAAGGAATTCATTGCTGCTTCTTTAAAATCAAAAGTGGAGTTTTGGGCTTAGAGCAGAAGTATCTGGAACTACATACTGTGAGGTATTTAGTCGTCAGTCTGTCAATTGTTCCGACACCTGTGTACACTTTTTACACCTTATTTATTGATATACTTACCCACAACACCTGAAGTTATCATGTTAACTGAGAAAACAACAGGTAACTACTAACATCAGTAAAAGATTTAGTTGTGTCTGGATAGAGTTGTTACTAGAATGGTGAATATCTATTAGAGAGTGTGTGAATGTGGATTAGTTATGTCTAACACTATTAGAGAGCATGTGAATATGCATTAGTTATGTCTGACACTACTAGAGAGCGTGGATATGGATTAGATAAGTCTGGAACTGTTAGAGAGTGTGAATGTGGATTAGTTATGTCTGATACTATTAGAGAACATGTGAATATGGAGTCAAAGATCATAGTTGTCACCTTGTACAAAGATGGTTACACTGTTAATGACAGAAAGATCATGGCATAGCCACACCTCTCTCCATCACATGTAACTTTTGAAAATCATAAAACTGTGAAACTGGTAAGGATATTTTAAATAAATCTTAAAGACTCAAATTACATTTTCAACTTATATATATATGTGTGTGTGTGTGTGTGTTTGAGACCCGGGTTCAATTGAGGGTAACCACAGTAAGTAAGATACTCAATACATTAGTAGAGTGTAAACACCAAATTTAATATAGAAATGGCTTCTACAGGACTAGAACTGGTATATATATATATATAAGAAAGTGAGGTTTTTTTTACAAAATGAAAAATAACCGAGGTGTCCTACACGAGTGAAAGTATAAAGAAAAAAAGATGAAATCAAAAATGCAACTGGAGTCTTATTTAAAAAAAAATATATATATTTATTTGGTTCCTTTACCGGTTTCGCAGTTCTTCTGCTTTTCAAAAGTAGAGTTGAGATGGAGGGTCTGTGGTTTTTCTCACATCTGGTTGGTCTTTGAATGTTAGTTGTTTTATATGGAAAAAAGTGGCTCGAAACGCCAGGTTTTTAGAGAAGTAATTTGATTGGTTGGTCAATAATTATAATAAATTTCGCAAAATTTATTATAATTATTGACCAACCAATCAAATTACTTCTCTAAAAACCTGGCGTTTCGAGCCACTTTTTTCCATATAAAACAACTAACATTCAAAGACCAACCAGATGTGAGAAAAACCACAGACCCTCCATCTCAACTCTACTTTTGAAAAGCAGAAGAACTGCGAAACCGGTAAAGGAACCAAATAAATATATATATTTTAAAAAAAATAAGACTCCAGTTGCATTTTCGCTTTCATCTTTTTTTCTTTATATATATATATATATATATAATATTCTTAGAAGACGTAAGAATCCCAAATGCAGAAAATAGCTGTAGTCACAGTTGATTGTTATAAATAATAGCTTAGAAAATTGGGTAAAGTACCCCTAAAGACAGAAAAACATGGGGAGCAGCCACAATGAAGAATCAAACTTTAGAGGTACAGAGTTCAATTCTTCATAGTGGCTGCTAGCCACTTTTTTTTACATCTATAGGGGTACTTAACCTTATTTTCTAATGTATTGTCCATAGCAATCATCTGTGGCTACAGTTGTCCTCTGTGTTTGAGATTCTTACATCTTCTAAGGATTTTGAACTTAATGACACGCTGAACTAGTTCCTATTTACAATGTATTCGATCGTCAAGTATGAAATTTGTAGAAATTTGTTTGTTTTTTTCTACAGATTTCTACAAATTTCATACTTGACGACTCAATATATATATATAAAGCATATGTATACATTACTGTAACTACCTTGGACTCTCACAAAGGGAAAAAACATCAAAATGAATGATAATGATTATAATAATAATAATAATAAGATTGATGATGATGATTATGATACATTGAAACAGATATCATCAGAAGACCTCAACAGACTACAAAATACAGAGGAATAAAACCAAGATCAAAGTAGTAATAATAATAATAGTAATAATAATAATAATAATAATTAGTCTGTCCAAGGTCCTTGTTGAGACCTGACAGAGAGTAGAAGATCCAGTAATGATCATAGTCACTGTGCAAACGGTACATAATAATAATAATAATAATAATAATAATAATAATAATAATAATAATAATAATAGTGCAATAACGAGGGTTATAATGAGAATGATATTTACACAAGAAAACCAAATAGATGAAAACATCAACGACAACAGCGATGACGACAACAACAACAACAACACTAAACAAAGACTTACCGACAAGAACTGGAATCACTGAGGAGAGAAAAATGTGAAAAAGAGAGAGAGAAGGTAGATTATCACTAGAGTGTTATATTTGGTGGTGTGGTTGGGTAAGTGGATTGATTTGAAACAAACTACAGTTTTGTCATGCACAAGTCAGTAAGGAGTGACCACTATTAGCAACTGCTGGACACAGAATCAGTGAGGTGGTTGACCACTTAGTTAGCAGGAAGGGTGGATGTCAGTATTTTACAAGATGCTAGAGAAAAAAAATGGTTATGTTGCTTCTTAGACCACAACACACACACATACATATATATATATATATACATACATAAATGGGCATGTGTGTGTGTATAAATATACAAAGAGATGTGTGTGTGTATGTGTATATATATATATATACATACATACATAAATGGGCTTGTGTGTGTGTATAAATATACAAAGAGATGTGTGTGTGTGTATGTGTATATATATATATATATATATATATACACATACATAAATGGGCATGTGTGCGTGTATAAATATACAAAGAGATGTGTGTGTGTATGTGTATATATATATATATATATATATATATACATACATACATAAATGGGCATGTGTGTGTGTATGTGTATATATATATATATATATATACATACATAAATGGGCATGTGTGCGTGTATAAATATACAAAGAGATGTGTGTGTGTGTGTGTGTGTGTGTATGTATATATATATATATATATATATATATATATATATATATATATATATACATATACACACACATAGATGGAGACCAGAATAGACCTGTTTTTTTTCTCAAAGAAATATTTTTTTAGTTTCTGGCACTGCTCTCTCTCCTCTATCTTTCTATTTTTCTGATGAAGGACTAGCATCTGAAACGTTGAGACTCTTTTCCTACTATAACAAGCGTAAAATTAATATATTTCTTCATTGTACTGTATTGTTTACTTCACTATTTCTTTATACATTTTGTTTACATGTTTGTATGTATATATCTATGTACATTTGTATGTATATATCTATGTACATATGTATGTATATATGTATGTATGTGTGTGTATATATATATACACTAGTAGAGCTAATATATGATATAACATTATTGCAATAGAAGAAACCCAACCAATCAGAAACTCTGATTGAGTAGTGACCAGTGTGGGATAACATGTTCACCACTGACCTGTGTGAGATGACATGTCCATCATTTAGTAGCAGTACTGACCAGTGTGAGATGATGTGTCAACTGACCAGTGTGTGATGAGATGTCCATCAGTAGCACTACTGACCAGTGTGTGATGACACGCCCATCACTGACCAGTGTGAGATAACACGTCCATCACTGACCAGTGTGAGATAACACGTCCATCACTGACCAGTGTGAGATAACATGTCCCACACTGACCAGTGTGAGATAACATGTCCCACACTGATCAGTGTGAGATAACATGTCCCTCACTGACCAGTGTGAGATAACACGTCCCACACTGACCAGTGTGAGATAACATGCCCCTCACTGACCAGTGTGAGATAACATGTCCCTCACTGACCAGTGTGAGATAACATGTCCCTCACTGACCAGTGTGAGATAACATGTCCCACACTGACCAGTGTGAGATGACATGTCCCTCACTGACCAGTGTGAGATAACATGTCCCTCACTGACCAGTGTGAGATAACATGTCCCTCACTGACCAGTGTGAGATACACTGATCAGTGAGGGGCATGTTGAGATAACATGCCCCTCACTGACCAGTGTGAGATAACATGTCCCTCACTGACCAGTGTGAGATAACATGTCCCTCACTGATCAGTGTGAGATAACATGTCCCTCACTGATCAGTGTAAGATAACATGTCCTTCACTGATCAGTGTGAGATAACACGTCCATCACTGACCAGTGTGAGATAACATGTCCCTCACTGATCAGTGTGAGATAACATGTCCTTCACTGACCAGTGTGAGATAACATGTCCCTCACTGATCAGTGTGAGATAACACGTCCATCACTGACCAGTGTGAGATAACATGTCCCTCACTGATCAGTGTGAGATAACACGTCCATCACTGACCAGTGTGAGATAACATGTCCCTCATTGATCAGTGTGAGATAACATGTCCCTCACTGACCAGTGTGAGATAACATGTCCCTCACTGACCAGTGTGAGATAACATGTCCCTCACTGATCAGTGTGAGATAACACATCCATCACTGACCAGTGTGAGATAACATGTCCCTCACTGACCAGTGTGAGATAACATGTCCCTCACTGACCAGTGTGAGATAACATGTCCCTCACTGATCAGTGTGAGATAACACATCCATCACTGACCAGTGTGAGATAACATGTCCCTCAATGATCAGTGTGAGATAACATGTCCCTCACTGATCAGTGTGAGATAACATGTCCCTCATTGACCAGTGTGAGATAACATGCCCCTCACTGACCAGTGTGAGATAACACGTCCATCACTTGCTAGCAGGGAAACTGATATGAACACATACACCCCCCCCCCCCCTTCAAGTATCTCGGAGCTGGGTTCACGAGTGGTGAAAGGCAGGAGGCTGAATTAAGTGCAACAATTGCAGAAGCTGGTGCAGTGATGTACCAGCTTCAGTGTTCAGTAACCATACATACAACCACATACATATATATACTCACACACACAGTCACATACATACGCAAACACGTACATACATACATACACTCAATCACATACATATACACACACAACCACATACATACACAAACACGTACATATATATACATACTCACACACACAGCCACATACATACATACTCACACATACACAGCCACATATATACATACTCACACACACACAGCCACACACATTACAAAGGAGATGGAATCATGTCACGGTTTAATGATTGTCAACATTCCTATAAGTCTTTATTGATCCCTAGAAGTATGTATGATTCTTAGCTGTCTGTATTGATTCCTAGATGCCTGTAGATGGAATTCCATATTTAAATATTGATTGATTGGACAGATGAATGGAAATAGGTCATGGTTTAGTAATGTTTAAATAGGTCATGGCACAATAAAGACTAATAGGTAACTGGGTCATGTTTACAACTAGAGGGGGGGGGGGGCAACTACATCAATTAATGAGTCTAGCAAAAGTAGATGTAAAAAAATATTCTTGTTTAACTCTTATATATTGTTGATATAGAAGTGACCAGGATGTAACTCCTTTATGAAGACACCAATGTATTACTGGTAAGTAATTTATTGCTTACTAACCTCACCTATCAAGAGTGGATGGCTGTAGTAAAAACAGATCAAAAAATATGCAAGTGGAAGGAAGCTGTAGTTGAGGTAGACCAAGGAAGATGACAGTGGAAGGAAGCTGCAGTTGAGATAGACCAAGGAAGATGATAGTGGAAGGAAGCTGCAGTAGAGGTAGACCAAGGAAGATGACAGTGGAAGGAAGCTACAGTAGAGGTAGACCAAGGAAGCTGCAGTAGAGGTAGACCAAGGAAGATGACAGTGGAAGGAAGCTGCAGTAGAGGTAGACCAAGGAAGATGACAGTGGAAGGAAGCTGCAGTAGAGGTAGACCAAGGAAGATGACAGTGGAAGGAAGCTACAGTAGAGGTAGACCTAGGAAGATGACAGGGGAAGGAAGCTGCAGTAGAGGTAGACCAAGGAAGCTACAGTAGAGGTAGACCAAGGAAGATGACAGTGGAAGGAAGCTACAGTAGAGGTAGACCTAGGAAGATGACAGTGGAAGGAAGCTACAGTAGAGGTAGACCAAGGAAGATGACGGTGGAAGGAAGCTGCAGTTGAGGTAGACCAAGGAAGATGACAGTGGAAGGAAGCTACAGTTGAGGTAGACCAAGGAAGCTACAGTAGAGGTAGACCAAGGAAGATGACAGTGGAAGGAAGCTGCAGTAGAGGTAGACCAAGGAAGATGACAGTGGAAGGAAGCTGCAGTAGAGGTAGACCAAGGAAGATGACAGTGGAAGAAAGCTGCAGTAGAGGTAGACCAAGGAAGATGACAGTGGAAGGAAGCTGCAGTAGAGGTAGACCAAGGAAGATGACAGTGGAAGGAAGCTGCAGTAGAGGTAGACCAAGGAAGCTACAGTAGAGGTAGACCAAGGAAGATGACAGTGGAAGGAAGCTACAGTAGAGGTAGACCAAGGAAGATGACAGTGGAAGGAAGCTGCAGTTGAGGTAGACCAAGGAAGATGACAGTGGAAGGAAGCTACAGTAGAGGTAGACCAAGGAAGATGACAGTGGAAGGAAGCTACAGTTGAGGTAGACCTAGGAAGATGACAGTGGAAGGAAGCTACAGTTGAGGTAGACCAAGGAAGCTGCAGTAGAGGTAGACCAAGGAAGATGACAGTGGAAGGAAGCTACAGTTGAGGTAGACCAAGGAAGCTGCAGTAGAGGTAGACCAAGGAAGATGACAGTGGAAGGAAGCTGCAGTAGAGGTAGACCAAGGAAGATGACAGTGGAAGGAAGCTACAGTTGAGGTAGACCTAGGAAGATGACAGTGGAAGGAAGCTACAGTTGAGGTAGACCAAGGAAGATGACAGTGGAAGGAAGCTACAGTTGAGGTAGACCAAGGAAGATGACAGTGGAAGGAAGCTACAGTAGAGGTAGACCAAGGAAGATGACAGTGGAAGGAAGCTACAGTTGAGGTAGACCAAGGAAGCTGCAGTAGAGGTAGACCAAGGAAGATGACAGTGGAAGGAAGCTACAGTTGAGGTAGACCTAGGAAGATGACAGTGGAAGGAAGCTACAGTAGAGGTAGACCAAGGAAGATGACAGTGGAAGGAAGCTGCAGTAGAGGTAGACCAAGGAAGATGACAGTGGAAGGAAGCTACAGTTGAGGTAGACCAAGGAAGCTGCAGTAGAGGTAGACCAAGGAAGATGACAGTGGAAGGAAGTTGCAGTAGAGGTAGACCAAGGAAGATGACAGTGGAAGGAAGCTACAGTTGAGGTAGACCAAGGAAGATGACAGTGGAAGGAAGCTACAGTAGAGGTAGACCAAGGAAGATGACAGTGGAAGGAAGCTACAGTTGAGGTAGACCAAGGAAGCTGCAGTAGAGGTAGACCAAGGAAGATGACAGTGGAAGGAAGCTACAGTTGAGATAGACCAAGGAAGCTGCAGTAGAGGTAGACCAAGGAAGATGACAGTGGAAGGAAGCTACAGTTGAGGTAGACCAAGGAAGCTGCAGTAGAGGTAGACCAAGGAAGATGACAGTGGAAGGAAGCTACAGTTGAGGTAGACCTAGGAAGATGACAGTGGAAGGAAGCTACAGTAGAGGTAGACCAAGGAAGATGACAGTGGAAGGAAGCTACAGTGGAGGTAGACCAAGGAAGATGACAGTGGAAGGAAGCTACAGTTGAGGTAGACCAAGGAAGCTGCAGTAGAGGTAGACCAAGGAAGATGACAGTGGAAGGAAGCTACAGTAGAGGTAGACCAAGGAAGATGACAGTGGAAGGAAGCTACAGTAGAGGTAGACCAAGGAAGATGACAGTGGAAGGAAGCTACAGTTGAGGTAGACCAAGGAAGATGACAGTGGAAGGAAGCTACAGTTGAGGTAGACCAAGGAAGATGACAGTGGAAGGAAGCTACAGTAGAGGTAGACCAAGGAAGATGACAGTGGAAGGAAGCTACAGTTGAGGTAGACCAAGGAAGATGACAGTGGAAGGAAGCTACAGTTGAGGTAGACCAAGGAAGATGACAGTGGAAGGAAGCTACAGTTGAGGTAGACCAAGGAAGATGACAGTGGAAGGAAGCTACAGTGGAGGTAGACCAAGGAAGATGACAGTGGAAGGAAGCTGCAGTAGAGGTAGACCAAGGAAGATGACAGTGGAAGGAAGCTACAGTTGAGGTAGACCAAGGAAGATGACAGTGGAAGGAAGCTACAGTTGAGGTAGACCAAGGAAGATGACAGTGGAAGGAAGCTACAGTAGAGGTAGACCAAGGAAGATGACAGTGGAAGGAAGCTACAGTTGAGGTAGACCAAGGATGATGACAGTGGAAGGAAGCTACAGTTGAGGTAGACCAAGGAAGATGACAGTGGAAGGAAGCTACAGTTGAGGTAGACCAAGGAAGATGACAGTGGAAGGAAGCTACAGTGGAGGTAGACCAAGGAAGATGACAGTGGAAGGAAGCTGCAGTAGAGGTAGACCAAGGAAGATGACAGTGGAAGGAAGCTACAGTTGAGGTAGACCAAGGAAGATGACAGTGGAAGGAAGCTACAGTTGAGGTAGACCAAGGAAGATGACAGTGGAAGGAAGCTACAGTTGAGGTAGACCAAGGAAGCTGCAGTAGAGGTAGACCAAGGAAGATGACAGTGGAAGGAAGCTGCAGTAGAGGTAGACCAAGGAAGATGACAGTGGAGGTAGACCAAGGAAGATGACAGTGGAGGTAGACCAAGGAAGCTACAGTGGAGGTAGACCAAGGAAGCTGCAGTAGAGGTAGACCAAGGAAGATGACAGTGGAAGGAAGCTACAGTTGAGGTAGACCAAGGAAGCTGCAGTAGAGGTAGACCAAGGAAGCTACAGTTGAGGTAGACCAAGGAAGATGATAGTGGAAGGAAGCTACAGTAGAGGTAGACCAAGGAAATGACAGTGGAAGGAAGCTGCAGTAGAGGTAGACCAAGGAAGATGACAGTGGAAGGAAGCTACAGTAGAGGTAGACCAAGGAAATGACAGTGGAAGGAAGCTGCAGTAGAGGTAGACAAAGGAAGATGACAGTGGAAGGAAGCTGCAGTAGAGGTAGACCAAGGAAGATGACAGTGGAAGGAAGCTGCAGTAGAGGTAGACCAAGGAAAATGACAGTGGAAGGAAGCTACAGTAGAGGTAGACCAAGGAAGATGACAGTGGAAGGAAGCTACAGTAGAGGTAGACAAAGGAAGATGACAGTGGAAGGAAGCTGCAGTAGAGGTAGACCAAGGAAGATGACAGTGGAAGGAAGCTACAGTTGAGGTAGACCAAGGAAGATGATAGTGGAAGGAAGCTACAGTAGAAGTAGACCAAGGAAATGACAGTGGAAGGAAGCTGCAGTAGAGGTAGACCAAGGAAGATGACAGTGGAAGGAAGCTACAGTAGAGGTAGACCAAGGAAATGACAGTGGAAGGAAGCTGCAGTAGAGGTAGACAAAGGAAGATGACAGTGGAAGGAAGCTGCAGTAGAGGTAGACCAAGGAAGATGACAGTGGAAGGAAGCTGCAGTAGAGGTAGACCAAGGAAAATGACAGTGGAAGGAAGCTACAGTAGAGGTAGACCAAGGAAGATGACAGTGGAAGGAAGCTACAGTAGAGGTAGACAAAGGAAGATGACAGTGGAAGGAAGCTGCAGTAGAGGTAGACCAAGGAAGATGACAGTGGAAGGAAGCTACAGTTGAGGTAGACCAAGGAAGATGACAGAGGAAGGAAGCTACAGTTGAGGTAGACCAAGGAAGATGACAGTGGAAGGAAGCTACAGTTGAGGTAGACCAAGGAAGATGACAGTGGAAGGAAGCTGCAGTAGAGGTAGACCAAGGAAGATGACAGTGGAAGGAAGCTACAGTTGAGGTAGACCAAGGAAGATGACAGTGGAAGGAAGCTACAGTTGAGGTAGACCTAGGAAGATGACAGTGGAAGGAAGCTACAGTAGAGGTAGACCAAGGAAGACCTGAGCAGAGGTGGTAAGATCTGATCTCAAATCACTGAAACTCGCAGAGGAGATGATGAAGAAATGTGGTGAGTGGAAAGATGCTGTCTTGAAAAGGACCCGTCCAGCCCATGCAAGTGTGGAAGAACAGACGTAAAAACGATGATGATGATAATTTCCAGTGAAATACTTTATATTTTTATTAATTAATGAAGAATTTTGGAAGGATTTAGTAAAATAACAACTTCATTTAGATGGTATTTCTAACATAACAAAATTTTCTTACATAAAATTATGTTGAAAGGTTTCTAATTTTAATAGGAACCCTTTAAAATGAGTGATTTTGTTTCATAGAAACAGAGGTAGTTTGGATGGGTTGATGGGGTCCAATTAGTTGACCTAGGTGAGCCCTGGAAACTGATGTCTGACCTTGGTCAGGTGAAAAACAAGAAGCTGAGACAACAACAGCCTCATACACAAGAAGAAGGGTTTGTTGGTATCGAAAGTGTTAAACTGAGAACAAGAGGGAATTAGTTATGTTAACACTCCAAATTTCAATATTTTAAGAATTCAACAACAGCAACAACATAACAACAACAACAGCTGCTTTAGTAGCAATAACAACAACAACAGCTGCTGTAGTAGCAATAACAACAACAGCTGCAGTAACTGCAACTACTACAACAATAACAATAGCTGCAGTACCTGCCACCAACGGATACCTTTAGGTAAACTAACTAATTCAAGAACAAGTGTAATTAGGGTTTTTATATTGTCACCAGTGTGTTTTTGCTAGTGCTAAAATAAGTGTATATAAGATGTGTTGGGACAATTCTTTAGTTTTTGTTTGAGATATGGTCATGTACAGTTGACACTTCAGAATATTCTAGGTAGGCTCTCAGAGTTTCAAAATAAGCATATCATTGTAAATTTTCTCTATCTGAGGGTTCACCATTGGGGCAATGCTATCATGTGCTTAATCTCAAGTTGCTTAAAATATTTCATCAAAAATGTTTGACCAATGAATCATGGATCACCAGCAGTTAAATGCCTTAGGCATGTCATGTGTGGCTAAATTCCGGATCACCAGCAGCTAAAAGCCTTAGGCATGTCATAATGTGTGGCTAAATCAAGGATCATCAGCAGCTAAAAGCCCTAGACACATCATATTTTGTGGCTAAATCAAGGATCACCAGCAACTAAAAGCCTTAGGCACGTCATAATATGTGGCTAAACTATAAACATCTACAACAGTTTATCTGCAGTCTGTAATTAGGACAGGATCTGTGAAATAAACCGAAAAAAAGATACAAGGACTGCATGAAAAACAAAAACCTAAAACCTGGAGAATACATATGAATGATTGGGAAGAGATGGCAATAAAGTGGAAGAAATGAAGACATTCTGTTAAAAGAAGGAATTGAACATGCTCAGATGAAAGAAGTTTTAATAAAGTTTTAAGTAAACCTGCCTGATAATAAGCTGAAGAGCTGGAAGTATGATACCTGTGAGCGTGTGTATATATATGTGTGTATGTGTGTTCTGTCAATAGCAAGCTATTATTAATCACATGGAACCACACACACACTCATAGAAACGTTATATGAAGGATATTTACCAAATAAATTTAGAAAAACAAATATATACACACACATATATATATACACACACACATATATATATATATATATATATATATATAAATATATATATATATATATGTGTGTGTAAATCATGGGTTCAATTGGGCATAACCACAGTAAGTAAAGTACTCAATACATTAGTAAAGTGTAAACATCATATTTAATATAAAAATGGCTTCTACAGGACTAGAACTGTTTCATTGAAAAGAAATTGTCAGGAAAGCTTTCCTTATTTCTTTTGAATGAAACAGCTCTAGTCCTGTAGAAGCCATTTCTATATTAAAACATTATATATATATAAAAACAAAACTACTTGTTTAGAGAAAAGAAAAATGTTAAGTGCGGGGGCGGGGGTGGGGGGTGAGGTGCAGATTTAGAAAGAAATATTATGGTTGTTAGACAAAGAAAAGCAAAAGACAACATGTTTAATGATTTATAACTAAATTATGTTATATATCTAAGTTTCATACTAGTGGACAGACAGACAGACACTGAGTGGAAAGGTGGTGGTGGTGGTGGTGGTGGTGGTGGCTTCTTTAGGTTGATGTCTGTAACATTATTATGGAAAAGAGGTGGGAAGGGATGATGTATTGTTAGTAGTAGCAGCAGTATTAGTAATATTAATATTAGTAGTATTAATAGTAAAGATTGATGTTAAATTAAAGTTCAGGCTGAAGAGGAAAAATACAAGGACGGGTGGTGAGGGTGGGGGTGGAAGACCAGCAGTAAATGATTATATATATATATATATATATATACATACACACATATATTTTATAATATATATATATCACACATATATATATATATATACACACATATTTTATAATATATATATATACACACACAAATATATGTTATATTATAAACACAACTCTATTTTAGTTTAACGATTTCTATCAAAGATCTTTCATATTTCCTTATTAGTTGTTTATGTTTAGTTTAGAACAATATTGTTCCTTAATTCATGTCTTAACATTTCAGAGCTTTCACAGCCCCATCATCAGAATGGTCACAATAGTCACATCTTCTTCATGTACTTAGCAGTAAAGGATTATGAGGTTGGGGGTAAATTATGGATGCTTCTTCTTTGCCCATATATTCTTGAGAGTGTTGTGGGGGCAGAGTTCTCAAGCAGGCCTTCCAGTGGATCCTGTTAGAAGCAACCATCTCCAACTGATCCAGCTGGATCCCCAAGTGTAACCAGCCAAACTCATAGATGTTATCCAAACATTTTGCTTGGGGTGCACCCCTGGGTCTCCTGCCAGTTGGCTTTGCCTGTAAAATCTGTCCAGCAATTCTTTCCTGAGACATCTTAACCACATATTCATAGTATCGGAGCTGTGCTCCCCCAATTTGGAGAAGTAGCAGCTCTACATGGAACTACTTTCTGATCTGTGAGCTATGTACTCTATTGAGCAACATTACTCCAAAGACCCTTCGCAGGAACCTCGTTTAAGATGCTTCAGTTAAAATTTGTCAACAATTGAGGCATGACAATTATTATAATTGGTTTGACATATGTTGTATCCATATGTTAATGTTTGGTTTATATTCTGATGTTAATAAAGCATTAATAGTTATTCCCCTTGTCTTCAGCAGAATTCTATATAGAATTATAGTTGCATATACTACATGAAGATGTGTTGAAATGACACCTAGTTGTAAGTGCATAGTTAAATATTGGGAAAGTGTAGTGCTTGTGTGATCAGTATAACAGTGTAACAGTCACAAAGTTCATAACATACATTATCTGTGTGTATATATAAACCTATATATTTGTTCTTCTTAATATCGATGTCTATGTCTAAGAATGAAGATGGGGCTGTGACAGCCTTGAAGCATTAAGTAAGACACACATTTAGGAACCACATTGTGTTCCAAACTAAACATAAAGAACTAATAAGGAAATATGGAGAATTCTTAATAAAATGATCCAAATGGAACACAGTTGTGTTTTGTGTCATACTTATACACACACACACACATATATATATATATTATATATATATATAATATATATGTATATATATATATACACACACACACACACACACACATATAGAGAATGGGAGAGAGGGGTTGGGAAAGTTGTAAGAAGTTAGCTTTGAAAAATACATGTGTGTGGCCATGTGAGAATTAGTGTATGTATGTGTGTGTTTATATATATACACACACACACACACACACACACACACACACACACATACCTGTGAGTATAAACAAACCCACATACACACTAACACATGCTTACATGCATTTAGAGATTATGTGTGTGTGTGTGTGTGTGTATAAGTATGTGTGTGTGTGTGTATATATATATACATATAAACATACACACATGTATATAAATATATATATATATACACATATAAACATACACACATGTATATAAATATATATATATACACATATAAACATACATATATATATATATATATACATTACACACACATATATACATACGTACGTACATTCATATATGTGTGTATATGTATGAATTTATATGTAGTAGGTGATGATGATGAAAAAGATGATGATGCTAATGATGATGATGATGGGGCAGGAAGGACTCACTAGGTCGGTTCAAATCAAACGTGGTCGCAGTCTGTACTGTGGGTGAGGAAACGGGTTGCTGCTGCTGCTGCTGTTGCTGTTGTTGTGGTTGTTGGTGGTGGTGGGGCGGAGAAGATAGGGATAGTTGCTGCAGTGGGGGACCCGGCATGCCCACTGCCCCAGCACTCGCTCCACCAGCACCCCCTGACGACACAATGCCACCACCACTGCCACCCTGCTGCTGCTGCTGCTGCACAGTAGCCTGAGGGGTGGGGGATCCCTGACCTGTGCATATATAAAAACAATGTGGGAAAAAAAAACAATAATAATAATGAGGGTAATGATGAAGATGATGGTGAAAAAAAAGATTTTAATAATAATAATAATGATTTCTTTATATAATAATAATAATAGTGATAATAATAATAATAATGATAATAAATATTACTGAAAACAGAGTTAGGTACCAAAAATAAGGAAACATGTATTGATGTTCTGGCTGTCCCAGTAATAGTTGTAATAATCATATTGGAAGTCAATTAGTAACATGAGACAAGAGCACAAAGAAATAATGACTGCATTTAAAATAGACTGCCTAAAATCATACATACAAAGAAATATATTTACCACAGATACAGGGAGGTAGGGGTCTGCTGCAACTACAAGAGAAACCACTATAAATAGCTACAAAATATGAGCACGCAACAACTATTTTATGTCTTCAAGGAACGCAACAAATATAGAAAAAAATATCTGAAGTAAAGGACATTTCTGAAGAGGGGCTAGGAAAGTGTAAAGGACATTATTAAACAAACTAAAAATAGGACTACAAAATATCTTGCTAAGACGTTTGCAGCAAATGTCTCTAGATGGCCAATATCTTACAACAGGGAACACGGCAGAAGAAGGGGATAAGAAGAGAACTGAAAAATCCCTAGATGGCCAATATCTTACAACAGGGAACACAGCAGAAGAAGAGGATAAGAAGAGAATTGAAAACTGAAATTGAAGGATATTTTGGTTTCCCCAGAGCAGAAGACCAAAGCCATCAGAAACAATCAAAACTATACAATAAAGATTATATATGTAGAATATATTGAAGGATATAACATATGTAGAATATATTGAAGGATATAACATATGTAGAATATATTGAAGGATATAACATATGTAGAATATATTGAAGGATATAACATATGTAGAATATATTGAAGGATATAACATATGTAGAATATATTGAAGGATATAACATGTGTAGAATATATTGAAGGATATAACATGTGTAGAATATATTGAAGGATATAACATGTGTAGAATATATTGAAGGATATAACATATGTAGAATATATTGAAGGATATAACATATGTAGAATATATTGAAGGATATAACATATGTAGAATATATTGAAGGATATAACATGTGTAGAATATATTGAAGGATATAACATATGTAGAATATATTGAAGGATATAACATATGTAGAATATATTGAAGGATATAACATATGTAGAATATATTGAAGGATATAACATATGTAGAATATATTGAAGGATATAACATATGTAGAATATATTGAAGGATATAACATATGTAGAATATATTGAAGGATATAACATGTGTAGAATATATTGAAGGATATAACATGTGTAGAATATATTGAAGGATATAACATGTGTAGAATATATTGAAGGATATAACATGTGTAGAATATATTGAAGGATATAACATATGTAGAATATATTGAAGGATATAACATATGTAGAATATATTGAAGGATATAACATATGTAGAATATATTGAAGGATATAACATGTGTAGAATATATTGAAGGATATAACATGTGTAGAATATATTGAAGGATATAACATATGTAGAATATATTGAAGGATATAACATATGTAGAATATATTGAAGGATATAACATATGTAGAATATATTGAAGGATATAACATATGTAGAATATATTGAAGGATATAACATATGTAGAATATATTGAAGGATATAACATATGTAGAATATATTGAAGGATATAACATATGTAGAATATATTGAAGGATATAACATATGTAGAATATATTGAAGGATATAACATATGTAGAATATATTGAAGGATATAACATGTGTAGAATATATTGAAGGATATAACATATGTAGAATATATTGAAGGATATAACATGTGTAGAATATATTGAAGGATATAACATATGTAGAATATATTGAAGGATATAACATATGTAGAATATATTGAAGGATATAACATATGTAGAATATATTGAAGGATATAACATATGTAGAATATATTGAAGGATATAACATATGTAGAATATATTGAAGGATATAACATATGTAGAATATATTGAAGTTACGAAGACATAATCAACCATATTGTTGTTTCTGCCAAATCTTAACCAAAACGGAATTATTACCATTATTATTTAACACCTGTTTTTTCATGTTGGGATAGGTTGAGGGGTTGTCTTGGACCAAATCAATACTTAAAGTTACTGTCCTCTCAGTGAAAGGGTCAGGAGCCCATCCATATCAACAACCACTATACAGAGTATAATAGGTGCATTTTATCATGGTACCACACTAGAAAGGTGCCATGTGCTTCACACAATCCTTTGTTTGCCATAGTTTCTATAGCTGGATGCCCTACCTAACACCAACCACTTTACAGAGTGTACATGGTGCATTTTATCATGGCACCAGTTCTAGAGAGATTGTCAGCCATTTACTTGACTGAAGAGATCTCTATACCCTATTGAGGCAGGAGAGCAGGAGTACCTTGTCCCAAGACAGATGTGCTTACAGGGAGAGAATATGAGAGGGGAAAGGATGACAAATATGATGTCATAGATGTATGTCAAGTGTGATGGGATTTAATGGGGGATGTAGGGAGGGATCTAGGATAGAGTGAGGAGTGGGGGTACAATGATGATGAGAACAATTACTAATGATTACCAGAGTTGCCTAGGATACATAGTTATGGAATATATATACACACATACATACATATATATGCATAAAACACACAAACATACACGCATATATGTAAATCTCAATACCATCCTCTCTATTTTATGTCCCCTTTCCATGCTGGTATGATATATAAGTTATTTATAGCTAGTTGAAAATAGGGGACATTTCAGAAGTATGAATGTCAGCCCCATCTGATAGGCCCTTAAGAATGTTAAAGATCTTTTTACACAATTCAGATATCATCACCATCATCCACGCTTTTACATCCATTTTTCTATCCTTGCGTGAGTTGGATGGGTCCTTTTTAGCATCTCTTGTTTGAGTCTAAACGATTTCAGATCAGCTCTCACTACCTCTGCCCAAGTCTTTCTTAGTCTACTGGGATCTCCTGACACATCTTCACCCAGCGGTTATCATCCATACACATCACATATCTGTACCAATGCAGTTTTCTTTGTTGCACACTACTTCGGATTCCTTTTAAACCCAGTTTCTCTCTCAGTTCAACCAAGCTCTGCTTTTCTCTCACAGTGTAACTAAAATGTGTGATTGGAATATATAATCTTGATTCACCCTCAGAATAAAAGAATTCCATTCCCATGAATCTAATATTTATGTGGGAACCAAATTTGAATACATAATACTTAATCCTTCCATAACTATATTTCTTATAAAATACACTCTGTATGCTTTGGTTATTCTTTGAAAATGAATGAGAACTTTAAAGGATTTAATAAAATAACTTCTTCATTATTACTAAAGCTAGCGTTAGGAACATGACATAGCAAAAATATTCTAAATATAAAATTATGTGAATATGTGTTGGGCTCAAGTTGACCCCAGACAGGTTGGAATTGAAAAGGTTAACACAAAAAAAGACATATAGCATAGAGCTGCAATGAAAGGGGTTGGTTGGAATCTGAGGGTGTTTTGCATATATTTTATATTTTAGAATCAGCATTTGAAATAAGAGACAAGAGATGGAGGCAAGAATTTCATTAAAATGCACCCCCTCCCCCAATCTCTCTAATTTGATGATGATGATGATGATGAAGAATCGACCACTTCTTTCAACATACATCATACAGATGAGGATAATGTATATACAGGTCACGACAACCTAGACACACACATAAAGACACACAAACACACATACATGCCAATACACACACAGACACCAACACACACACACATACAACAACACACACACAGACACCAACACACACAGGCACCAACACACACACAGGCGCCAACACAGACACAGGCTCCAACACACACACGGACGCCAACACACACACAGACACCAACACACACACAGACACCAACACACACACAGACGCCAACACACACAAACGCCAACACACACACAGACGGCAACACACACACAGACATCAACACACACACAGACGCCAACACACACACAGGCACCAACACACACACAGGCGCCAACACACACACAGACGCCAACACACACACAGGTGCCAACACACACACAGACACCAACACACACACAGACACCAACACACACACAGACACCAACACACACACACAGACATCAACACACACACAGACACCAACACACACAGGCGCCAACACACACAGACACTAACACACACAGGCGCCAACACACACACAGACACCAACACACACACAGACACCAACACAGACACCAACACAAACACACACACAGACACCAACACACACAGGCGCCAACACACACACAGACACCAACACACACACAGACACCAACACACACAGACACCAACACACACAGGCGCCAACACACACAGACACCAACACACACACAGACACCAACACACACACAGACGCCAACACACACACAGACGCCAACACACACACAGACGCCAACACACACAGACACCAACACACACAGACGCCAACACACACAGACACCAACACACACAAACACACACAGACGCCAACACACACACAAACACACACAAACACACACACAGACGCCAACACACACACATACACCAACACACACACACAGACGCCAACACACACACATAAACCAACACACACAGACATAAACACACACACAGACGCCAACACACACACAGGCGCCAACACACACACACACAGACACCAACACACTCAGATGCCAACACACACACAGACGCCAACACACACACACAGACACCAACACACACAGACGCCAACACACACACAGACGCCAACACACACACAAACACACACACACAGACGCCAACACACACACAGACACCAACACACACACTGACGCCAACACACACACTGACGCCAACACACACACAGGCGCCAACACACACACAGACGCCAACACACACACAGACGCCAACACACACACACACACACACCAACACACACACAGACGCCACTACGGACTCTGGATGATTCATATCCAAAAAGGCAGGGAAAATAAAAATTTTCAAAAGATAAACATTGTAACAAATGGAGGGAGGAGTTTATATAGAGAGAGACATATAGATATATATAGAGAGAGACATATAGATATATATATAGAGAGAGACATATAGATATATAGAGAGAGACATATAGATATATATATAGAGAGAGACATATAGATATATATAGAGAGAGAGACATATAGATATATATATAGAGAGACATATAGATATATAGGGAGAGACATATAGATATATATAGAGAGATAGACATATAGATATATAGAGAGAGACATATAGATATATAGAGAGAGACATATAGATATATATAGAGAGAGACATATAGATATATATATAGAGAGAGACATATAGATATATATATAGAGAGAGACATATATATATATATAGAGAGAGAGAGACATATAGATATATATAGAGAGAGACATATAGATATATATATAGAGAGAGAGACATATATATATATATATAGAGAGAGAGAGAGACATATAGATATATATAGAGACATATAGATATAGGCATACATATAGATATATATATATAGAGACATGTATATATATAGACACACACATATATACATATATATAGAGACAAACATATAGGCATATAGAGACATACATATGGATTTAGATACATATACACACACACATACATATATAGATACATATAGACATATATATATAGAGAGATACATATATAGATATAGACACATATACATACACACACATAGACATAGTCATACACACATCCTGATATATGTCTATATGTGTACATATACACACTGACACACACACCAACAGACACACACACATATTCATACACAAACAAACACAACCAGAGACACACATACATACACACAGCCAGACAGACACACATTCACACACAAACAAGCACAACCATAGACACACACAAACAAGCACAGCCAGAGACACACACACATACACACATTCACACACAAACAAGCACAACCAGACACACACAGATACACACAGCCAGACAGACACACATTCACACACAAACAAGCACAACCAGAGACACACACACATACACACACAAACAAGCACAGCCAGAGACACACACACATACACACCGCCACACATTCACACACAAACAAGCACAACCAGACACACACAGCCAGAGACACACACATACACACACAAATAAGCACAACCAGAGACACACACATTCACACATACACACACAAACAAGCACATACATACACACAGCCACACGTACACACACAAACAAGCACAACCAGAGACACACACACATACACACATTCACACAAACAAGCACAGCCAGACACACATTCACACACAAACAAGCACAGCCAGAGACACACACATACACACAGACACACATTCACACACAAACAAGCACAGCCACATACACACATACACACACAAACAAGCACAGCCACAGACACACATACAAACAAGCACAGCCGCACACACACACACGTTATATATTCAGTAGTAAGATAATTGATGTGAAACTATATAATGTTGAAATAATGATAATTACTATTGGTTAATTAAACAAATTAGATAGTCAGTTGCTGTGTAGTGTTGGTCAGTTGTCGTGGTGATGGTCAGTTATTGTGGTGTTGGTCAGTTGTGTAGTGTTGGTCAGTTGTTGTGGTGTTGGTCAGTTGTGGTGATGGTCAGTTGCTGTGTAGTGTTGGTCAGTTGTTGTAGTGATGGTCAGTTGTTGTAGTGATGGTCAGTTGTTGTGTGGTGTTGGTCAGTTGTGGTGATGGTCAGTTGTTGTGTGGTGTTGGTCAGTTGTGGTGATGGTCAGTTGTTGTGGTGTTGGTCAGTTGCTGTGTAGTGTTGGTCAGTTGTGGTGATGGTCAGTTGTGGTTTTGGTCAGTTGTGGTGATGGTCAGTTGCTGTGTAGTGTTGGTCAGTTGTTGTGGTGTTGGTCAGTTGTTGTGTGGTGTTGGTCAGTTGTGGTGATGGTCAGTTGCTGTGTAGTGTTGGTCAGTTGTGGTGATGGTCAGTTGCTGTGTAGTGTTGGTCAGTTGTTGTGGTGATGGTCAGTTGTGGTGTTGGTCAGTTGTGGTGATGGTCAGTTGCTGTGTAGTGTTGGTCAGTTGTTGTGGTGATGGTCAGTTGTTGTGGTGTTGGTCAGTTGTGGTGTTGGTCAGTTGCTGTGTAGTGTTGGTCAGTTGTGGTGATGGTCAGTTGCTGTGTAGTGTTGGTCAGTTGTGGTGATGGTCAGTTGCTGTGTAGTGTTGGTCAGTTGTTGTGGTGATGGTCAGTTGTTGTGGTGTTGGTCAGTTGTGGTGATGGTCAGTTGTTGTGGTGGTCAGTTGCTGTGTAGTGTTGGTCAGTTGTGGTGATGGTCAGTTGCTGTGTAGTGTTGGTCAGTTGTGGTGATGGTCAGTTGCTGTGTAGTGTTGGTCAGTTGTGATGATCAGTTGCTGTGTAGTGTTGGTCAGTTGTTGTGATGATCAGTTGCTGTGTAGTGTTGGTCAGTTGTGGTGAGGGTCAGTTGTGTGGTGTTGGTCAGTTGTTGTGGTGATGGTCAGTTGCTGTGTAGTGTTGGTCAGTTGTGTGGTGATGGTCAGTTGCTGTGTAGTGTTGGTTGTTGGTCGTTGTCTGGTGTTGGTCAGTTGTTGTGTGGTGTTGGTCAGTTGTGTAGTGTTGGTCAGTTGTTGTATGCTGATGATCAATGTGTAGTGTTGGTTGTTGTTTGGTGTTGGTCAGTTGCTGTGTCCAACATGAACAGCTGAACAGTTAAGGAACATAAAATTCCAGCTGTGTCTTTAATCACACCCAACTGACCAATCTAGGTGTGATAAATGTCTTTGATGCTTCTATGGTCCAGTCCTCTGTTTTTCAGATGGTCAAGTGCCTCAGTCATGCAGCACTCAGCATCAAACCTATTAAGTGTATGTCGGACATCACCTTCCATTAACAAATTTCAGCTGACTGATCCTATATCTACCAATTTTAATACCACTTCCAACCCAGCAGAGCATGTCAATCCTGTTTGTGAAGATTATGCAAAGGAGAGGAAACTGACCGCTGACCTTGACCAGGTGAATGACAATAACCTCAGACAACAACAATCTCATACGCAAGAAGAAGAAGACCACTGACCTCCCAGTTCATTACCTACTGCCATCTTGTGGTCATTTAGGCTCTAATTAACCAATGAAAGACTCACTATGGTGTTGCTAAACTTGCTAGAAACATCAGCCAAATACCCTCAAACCATACAATGCTGTCTTAACTAAGGAAAGGACACATTTAACAATGTAGTCTTAGATATATTAAGATGGGTTGGTCACCATTGGAACACCTTTTAATCACAGCTCAGGACAATTAACACTGACCCATGGCTAAATAACAACTAAGAATTTAAAAAAAATATATAGAAAAAACAATGATTTCTAATTTTGGCCCCAAGCCAGCAGTTTAGGGGAAGGGAAATGACATTTTATTTTACTGACCACAGAAAGATGAAAAGCAAAGTTGACCTCAACAAGATTTAAACTCAGATCTTAAAAAGCCAGAACAAATACTGTCGAGCATTTGTTTGACACTTTAACGACTGTCAATCTACCACCTGGAAGGATGAAGGACAAAACAACCATGGGACATTGGAACATAAGATGTTAACTAAATACACCAAGAAATATTTTCTAGAGCTTTACAGATTCTTCCAACCCACCAAAAATATTGTTTCCAACAGAGACACAAGGGTAGAAATATGAGAGAAAAGGTTTAGTTGATCAAACTGATGTCCAGTATTTAACTGGTACTTAATTTTATTTACTACAGGTAAAGTTTACTCATTATAACAATGCTTTGGACATTAACAAATAAAATCATCTCATATATATATATATAAAAATAAATAAATAAATATATATATATATTAATTAAAGGTTAATTAGTCTCTAATACTTAAACATCTCAATGAGTGGGTCCGTACCCCCAGATTATATGAGGGATCTAATTTGTGGACCTAGTCTTCAGGTTCTTAGTTGAGTTAGTAACTTGATTGTATTTTCTAGTTGGTCTTATTTCATTATATTATTACACTAAACATGGAGTCATTATACTTTTATTGACATCTTTACTAAGATGATTCCTTAAAGAGAGAAAAAAAAAAGAATTTTGAATGTGTGTGCCTCTGTGTATGCATGTGAGTGTGTGTGTGAGTGAGTGTGTGAGTGTGTGGTTAGGAATGGGCAAGGGGTTAAAAAGTTCACTTCTCAATCATCAGGTGTTTTAACCGTAGTCATGGTTCAACTCAACTCATGTGAGTGAAATTCATTTGACATGAGGCCGTTGAAGGGACATTACCTTCAATTCAATGGGTCAGTTATGTGGTACACTGTGACATCCTCAGCCACTTGATTGAACAACGGGAAACTCATTTTTGGAACTAACAGAAGGACCATTTACTTTTATTGTGTGTGCGTGTGTGTGTGTGTATGTGTATGTGTATATATATATATATATATATACACACACATATATATATATATACATGTCCACTGCAAAGTGGTCGTGGAGGTGCCACGGCAAAAAAGCACCCAGCACTCACTGTAAATGAGGTTGGTGTTAGGAAGGGCATCCAGCTGTAGAAATCAAGCCAGAGTCAGTTTCCGTCCCACCCTTGCAAACAGGGAAAAAGTGGACGTAAAATGAAATGATGATGATGACACACATAATGTATATATATATATATATACACACACACACTCATATATATGTATATAGACACACACATGTAGATGCAGAGTCTCTCCTAGCCCACACTGCTGTTCTAAGTTGAAAGAAACTGATGAATGGGTGTAAAAGAAATATATAAATGTCGAAGAAAAGATGTTTAAAGGTAGCAGAGGTGACTCACCTGAAGATGTTGGCCGGAACTTAGAGGTCTGGGGCTGTAAACCTAGACAGGTAAAAATACAACATTTAGAGGGTACAACATAGAAGCTTGCATCACCCTTTTTTTTTCTTCACTTTTTCCTTTACTTGGCATCATGCTAGGATTAGGGAGTTTCTTGTGGTGGAGGTGAGGGGTTAGGGGTTAGGGTCAGCAGGGTGTATAGAGGCGGACAGTAACCATGACGACAGTGATGGTGAAAATGATGATGACACAAGTAGAAGTAGTAGTAGTAGTTTAATCCCAGGCCAGCTCTGAACAAATAGACCTGTATCCAACATTTTAGAGGCTCTGAAAAGGGGTCATAGACACTGCCCTTCCCTTCCTTCCTATTTTACACCAGTTTGAGAGGTCAACCCTGAACAAATAGACCAGTGTCCAACTGTGACCCTTATGCATTATTTTATATATCTAGGGCAGTGTTTCCCTAAAGTGGCTTATAAGAAGCCCATCATACTGTAAGATATGTCTTAAAAGCAATTAATATATATATATATTATTCCAAGGGCGGTGCCCCAGCATGGCCTCAGCCGGATGGCTGAAACAGGTAAAAGAGTAAAAGAGTAATATTATTATATAAATTCCCACTCTAAAAATTATTTATTTCCATTAATACTTTCTTATTAAAATTAGGGTTCCACAAAATATAATAGGAAGTCACTAGGATTACACGTTTCAAAGTAGTTTCTTAATGATAGGGTTTGATTTGAAGGAGATTTAGCTACACTTCCTAGTAAGTCAAGTAGTGATTCTTAAACGGGAGTAAAATGTATTAATTCTGTAGAGTAAAACATTAATAACTGCTATATTAGCTATGTTATTTAGAGGCCTACTCTAGCCTCCATAGGGTAGGGAGTGCTCTTTAGTTAGGTCAATGACCAATAACCTCCCTAGTGCTGGTGCCACAATAAAACACACCCAGTACACTATGTAAAGTGGTTGGTGATAAGAATGGTATCAAGCTGTAGAAAAATTGGTCAAATAAATGTTTGAGAGGACTTCAGTTGTGTCAGGAACGTGATAATCTTCCTAGTGTTGGTACCATGATAAAAAGCACAGCCCAGTGTCTAGAGTGTGAGGACATGTGAGATGAAGTCCCACCAACTCAGAGACCAGTAGCTCCAGTTAAGTACTGACTTGGTCTGTCATGACCTACCCCAACTTTGTTAGTGGTGAAAAATGAACATATGATAATGATGAAGATGATGATGATGATGATGATGAAGCTTAGGGAATAAACTGGCAGAGTTGGTCAAGCATAGGACCAAGTACCATTTAGTATTTGGTGATGGTGAAAATAGGGGTAATGTTGGTAGTGATGATAATGGAGGCAATGGTGGTGACACAGGGGACCAACCCCCTGTTGGAAACTCAGGGAGGTGAGCTCAAAGGACAGTGGATAGAGGATGACATAAGGCCCTGTCAACAATGGTAGTGGGGTGAGGAGGACATAGTCAGATTAAGGGCAGATTGGTAGAGAGGGGGAGAGGTGTGGTCAGAGAGGGGGGTGACCAGGGGGGTATGAGTTCTTAAGTAGAGGGCATATGGTGGTGGTGGTAGGTGGGGTCAATAGGGTGAATTGAGATGGGTGTTGCAATGACAACATAAACAGCAACAACATTAATAACAAACATGCTAAATATTTCCGCAGTCAGTTGCAATGGTAGTGGTGGCTGTGGTGGTAGTGGTTGTGGTGATGATGGTGGTGGCTGTCGTGTGCCAGCTGTGGTAGTGGTTGCTGTGGTGATGGTTGTGGTGATGGTGGTTGCTGTGGTGGTGGTGGTGGTGGTTGTGGTGGTGGTGGTGGTGGTTGTGGTGATGGTGGTTGCTGTGGTGGTGGTCGTGGTGGTGGTTGTGGTGGCTGTGGTGTGCCAGCTGTGGTAGTGGTTGCTGTGATGGTGGTGGCTGTGGTTGTGGTGGCTGTGGTTGTGGTAGCTGTGGTGTGGTAGCTGTGGTAGTGGTGGCTGTGGTGGTGGTGGTGGTGGTGGTAGTGGTGGTTGTGGTGATGGTGGTGGCTGTGGTGGTTGTGGTGGCTGTGGTGTACCAGCTGTGGTAGTGGTTGCTGTGGTGGTGGTTGCTGTGGTGGTTGTGGTTGTGGTGATTGTGGTTGCTGTGGTGGTTGTGGTGGTTGTGGTGATGGTGGCTGTGGTGTGCCAGCTGTGGTAGTGGTTGCTGTGGTGGTGGCTGTGGTGGTAGTGGTTGTGGTGGTAGTGGCTGTGGTGGTGGCGGTTGTGGTGGTAGCGGTTGTGGTGGTAGTGGTTGTGGTGGTGGTGCTACCAACGACACAAATGTAAATCTATAAATTTGCAGTTTGTATTTATCACCAGAAATACTGGCATCAACAGATCAACAGATGTGACTATGTCAGCATATTTCAAACCAATAAACTCATCCAACAGCTCTTCCGTTTACTCACACACACAGACAGGCATTAAAAGACTTAACTATATCATCATAGGACCCTCCTTAATATCAGTGGATAGTAAGGGGCAGCCCCATAAAAACCCTTAAAAAACGCTGTCTTCTCCTTTATCCCAGTTTATTTCTAACAATTATATTTTGTTTGTTTGTCTATTATTTTGGTAATATAACTTTCTTGGTGGGAAATTGGTGGGAATAATTAGAAGAGCAGGAAAACATGTTGCAGCAGGTGTTTTGGCACTCTGCACTCTGAGTTCAAATCCAGCCAAGGTCCATTTTTCCTTTCATAGTTCTGGGTTCATTAATAGCAGTCCAGGGAGGCAGAAATGTTAAATCAGTGGTTCTTAACATTTTTCTATCACAGTATTCCTTGAGATTTTGAAATTCCATCCTGCATCTCCAGGGCCAGGTTTAATAACGGGGTAATTGCCCTGCCTCCTGCAGTTGGGGGCCACACCAATGACGGCCATAGAAATTTATTTGTGCACTCACACATACACTCACATACCGCGTAGCAATGTGACAGTACAGTTTCACAACATTCAAAATTCTTAGAGAATACAATATATGAGTGTGAGTGTGTGTGTATATATATATATATGTGTGTGTGTGTGTGTGTGAGTCCTGGGTTCAATCAGGGGGTAACCGCAGTAAGTACAGTGCTCAATACTTTTGAATGAAAGTTCTAGTCCTGTAGAAGCCATTTCTATATTAAACATAATATATATATATATATATATATATACATATATATATATATACACACACACACAATGTGACAAAACTGGAAATATTTAATGAAACGATGTTATAGAAGACAATATTACAAGAACAACAACAGCATATTAGGGTAAGATGAAGGTTAAAGGAAACATTTACATTGGTCCTAGCAACAACACAACCAGCATAATGAACAACAACAACTACAACATAAGGTATGATACGCAACAACAACAACAGCTGCATAAGGAATAACAACAGTAATAATAACAACAAAATTCTAAAACCTATTTGGAAAAGTGCAAATGAAAAAGTAAAAAAAAAAAAAAAGAGAAAAGGTAAAAAAAAAAAAAACCAAACAAAAAGAAAGCCACCCACCTGGCATGAGGCCAAAATTGTCCTGAGGTGGGTGTTGTACAGTTTGTGAGCCTTCTCCAGCTCCACTGCCATTGAGCTGGCTCTCGTGCCCATATTCATCTTTCACCAGTCTGCTGGGAGCTGGAAAACAGTATAAGAACAAGGGTTTTCATTGATTCTAGTGTCCGGATGTCCCGGCGAGGTCAGTCCAGATGTCTGGGATGTCTGTCCAGATGTCAGGGAAGTCTGTCCAGATGTCTGTCTGGGATATCTGTCCAGATGTCAGGGATGTCTGTCTGGGATATCTGTTCAGATGTCAGGGATGGCTGTCCAGATGTCTGGGATGCCTGTCTGGGATATCTGTCCAGATGTCAGGGATGTCTGTCTGGGATATCTGTTCAGATGTCAGGGATGGCTGTCCAGATGTCTGGGATGCCTGTCTGGGATATCTGTTCAGATGTCAGGGATGCCTGTCTGGGATATCTGTTCAGATGTCAGGGATGCCTGTCTGGGATATCTGTTCAGATGTCAGGGATGGCTGTCCAGATGTCTGGGATGCCTGTCTGGGATATCTGTTCAGATGTCAGGGATGCCTGTCTGGGATATCTGTTCAGATGTCAGGGATGGCTGTCCAGATGTCTGGGATGCCTGTCTGGGATATCTGTTCAGATGTCAGGGATGCCTGTCTGGGATATCTGTTCAGATGTCAGGGACATCTGTCCAGATGTCTGTCTGGGATATTTGTCCAGATGTCTGGGATGCCTGTCTTGATGTCAGAGATATCTGCCCAGATGTCAGGGATATCTGTCTGACTGTCCAGTCATTGTCATCACTATGGTTTGGGTATTGTGCTATTTCACAGCAACAGGGTGTTCTGGCGGTGAATTGGCAGAGTCGTTAGAACGTTGGATAAAATGCTTTATGGTATTCATTCCAGCTCTCTGCTCTCCGAGTTCAAATCCCGCTGAGGTCAACTTTGCTCTTCATCCTTTCGAGATCGATAAAAAAGTACCAGTCTAGTACTGGGGTCGGTTCTTCCTCTCTCAGGAAGAAATCTGTAGTCAGGCCTGGAGAAGGATAGGCTCCGTCAAGACCCAAGAAACGCTGTATGTCAATACAGCACCCCTACGTTTCTATCAGGAGTTACGAGACTATACCATACAATACCATAATCTCACACCTCACAACAACAGGGTGGTGTGGCTGTCATTGTGCTCTGCTGTCTCACAACTGTGTGTGTGTGTGTGTGTGTGTGTGTGTGTGTTTTGGTAGTGCTAACAACAGCATCAGTGGTGTCACATCAGAGGAATCACATCAGTGGTGTCACATCAGAGGAATCACATCAGTGGTGTCACATCAGTGGTGTCACATCAGTGGTGTCACATCAGTGGTGTCACATCAGTGGTGTCACATCCATCTGTCCACTGAGCCACTGTTTCTTCTAGCTCATATAGTAATAAGTTAGTTAACTCTGGGGAAGGGGGAAGCAGAGGTATGAGAGAGAGAGGGAGAGTTTTCAGAGAGAGAAAAAAAAGACAGAGGTATGAGAAGAGAGAGAGTGACAGAGGTATGAGAAAGGGAGATATGGAGAGAAAAAAGATAGAGAAATGAGAGAAATGAGAGAAAAAGGGGGGAAAAAAAAGAGAGGGAGAGAGAGATAAGAGAAAGAGTGGTATGAGTGAGGAAGAGGTAAAGATAGAAGAAAAGAAAAATGACAGAAAAGGAGAGAGAGAGAGAGAATAAGATCTCCCAGCTGGTTCCTATGTGACCATAACTTATGAAAGGGGAAACTCCAGAGAGGCTTTTATTGGCAAGGGTTTAGTCTGTTGTGTAAGCTATTCACGGTTATATGGCCATGCTGGAGCACTGAATAGGTTTAAAAGCAAAAAATACAATTTACTATCAAACATTTATTGACAGCATGCATTGGAGGAAGGAAGAGGCACAACAACCAAAAATTTAAGAAACAAACAAACAAACAACAACAAAAACAACAACAACAACAAACATGATAAGAGTGATGTAAAGTAAGACATGTTGGCTCTTAACGTCCTGTTTCACATGAAACCACATTAGCAAGATACTCTTAAACAGCATTATGACTGCATCACATTTAATATTACATCTTTACTTTAAAACTAAATTTTTCACGATGATCTGTCCATGAGTAAAGATACTATACACATTTGAATTAACAAACCTGTTTATATATATACACATTTTCTGTTAAATCATTACAGGATGTTAAGAGTTAAAGTAGATAAGGAGTTGTCTTAGACTGTGTGTGGAGGGGGGGGGGGTACCCAGCAATCAATATTTGAGAATAAATGACAGGATTTTTATCTTGAATAATATTCGGAATACCCCCAAATACATTTTTTTAAAAATATATATTTTATATGTAATTTTCATGGATGGATTGTCCCATAAGTGGTGGTCTGAACGAGCAGGACTGAGGCCAATGTTGAGCACATGAGATGGGTGGTATGTGGTGATTGTTGGCTGACTGTTGAAATGATCGCAAGTGAGCTGGTGGGTATGAAACATGACAGCATTTGGAAGATTATCACCGAAGACTTGGGTATGTGGGAGATCTGCACGAAGATTATGCCAAAACTGCTGAATGATGACCAGAAGGAGCAGTGAAGGCAGGTGTGTCAGGACAACCTTGAGTGTTGTGAAACTGAACCAGACTTGCTGGGGAAAGTATCACTGGTGATGAGTGATGGATCTTCGAGTACGACCAATTTTCCAGACATGGAAGTCATCAAGAGAGCCATGATGTCGGAGTTACAGAGAATACCAGGAGAATCCTTCCAGGAGTGTATGGAAGCGTGGTGGAGAAGGAAGGAAAAGTATGTTAGACTTAAGGAGGATTATTTCAAAGGGGAAAGTTTGTAGTTTGGATTTGAAATATTTTTTTTGCGACCCCAGTCCTGTTTCTTTTCTGACAAACCCCATATAGGAGGAGATGTAATGTTAACCCTTTAGCATTCGCTCTATATATATTATTATATTTTTGTGGTAATGGCTTTATCTTACATAATCATCTCACATAATATGGAAGCTACGAGATTTTGATATTTTCAAAACCTTAACATTAGTATGAGTGGCCAGTTACAGCTGGTTTGAACAGAAAAAGGTGAGAGAATTCTGGCTGGATATGGTCGATTTAAATGCTAAAGGGTTAAGCTAGATAAAAAGAGAAAGTTCCACTGAACTGAGAGAGTAGGTTGGTAGTTAAGACATCAAATGATCTCTGAGGGGGTTGAACTGGTACAGACATGTGATGTGAATGGATGACATGGCTGATAAAATGTTCTATGATGGCGGTGGAGGAAGGAACCTGTGGAAGGGGAAAATTAAGGGGTACATACAAAAAAGTAGTGGGGTCAGATCTGGGGATGGTAAGAGGAGCATAGGGCACATATTAGAAGACAGAAAATCAAGGTGAATAATGGTACAGGGCATAAGAAACCCACCCAACCCATGTTGACTTAGAAGTGATCATGATGGTTCACTCTTCAGGTATTGATATTGTCCATCAGGGTTCCCTCTGGCTGTCTTATAAGACATAGTGGTTCACTCTTCATAGACTACATCTGTGACAAAACTTCCAAGGGACTGAGACAAATAGTGACAACACACAATGTAGCAGATCCTACCAACATCCCACCCCCACCCTAACACCAGCAAAGAAAGAAATATTAGAATGCTGCTGTTGATGATGATGATGATGATGATGATAATATTGATAATACTTCCTGATTTAGACACAAGGCCAGCAATTTGAGGGGAGGAGAAAGTTGATTAAATCAACCCAGTACTTGACTGGTACCTTATTTTATTGACCCCTGCAGATCCATCAATATATTTACTATAGTGTTAAGTGATCAATATATCCAGACATTGGTAAAATATCTTTAGGGAAAGCACGTGTCTTAGTGGTTAAGATGTTTGTAAGGTTGTGAATTCAATTCCTAGGCCAGGTGGAGTGTGTTGTGTCCTTCAACAAAATGGTTTATTATATATATATATATATCATCATCATCATCATCACCGTTTTACGTCCGTTCTTCCACGCTAGCATGGGTTAGACGGGTTGTCCTGTTGTGGGCAGTGTCTGGTCGGCTGACCATGCCTTGATCATACAGGAACTGATCTGGCTTGATTTCTACAGCTGGATGCCCTTCCTAACACCAACCTCATTTACAGTGAGTGCTGGGTGCTTTTTCGTGGCGCCTACACGTCCACTTTACAGTGTGGGCTGGGTGCTTTTTTGCCGTGGCACCTCCACGACCACCTTGCGGTGGTGGTGGGGGGGGGGGGAGTGGAGGCATATTGTTTATATGCTTCAGCATGTACCCATGGGAGGTCAGGTACCCTGTATATATATATATATATATATATATATATATATCATCATCAACGTCTAACGTCCGTGTTCCACATATATACACACATACATATGCTCTTTATTATAAGCAATGAAGTGACATCAGTCAGTTGAGGTCCAGAAGTTTCCTGCACAAAAGCCACTTAAGTGCTTTCAGTCTTGAGACTCTCGGTCGTTGAGTCACTCATGTAGTCTCACTCCAATAATAAAGTGTGTGCATATGTGTATGTGTTATGTGTGCGTGTGAGAGTGTGTAACAGGTGGATTCCAGGTGTATATCGGGAAGTGATCACAGTTAAAAAAGGTACTTAATATGCTAGTAGAATATAGGCATCTTTATTTAACTATAGAAAAGGCTTTCCTGATGATCTCTTAAAAATGAAACAGTTCTAGTCCTCCTGTAGAAGTAATTTCTATAATTAAATGAAAATACACACACATACTCTTCCAATTTATTTTGTGTTAGAAAAACCATACAAATGTTACAGGTATTTGTCATATTGAACGTAAACAAGATTACATATTATCGAGACCAAGAACTTTGTTCAATCAACCATTCTCATAGAATGAGTTCCTAATTTTCTCAAGCCACAGAAGTGTGTGGTTGACCAAAGGGATAACTGGACAAAACCTTTAAGTCCAGATATGTAATCCAATTTATAGGGTTTAAATTTGACAAGAGGAGATGGCAGATGCTCTTTAGGGTAATCAGTAATGCAGTCACTTGAACTGCAATAGGAGCCACTATCATTAAAACATCCAAGAAACCTCCTATGAGAAGCAACCTCTGATGAGATACAAACCTGCAGAGATGTAACCTGCAAATTTCATTACATTTTTCATTTCAAGAGATTCAAAATTCAATTCCATTGGGAGAACTTGTTCCTTTTTTCTGTTCTAGATTAGTGCTGCGTGAATCTGGTTTTGAATAGGTACAGCATATTCTTGCATGTCAGAAAGGCATTCTGTCATAAAATGGTCACTGTGGTGGGCATGAAACATGTGAAGGGACTCATAAGGTTAACTTCTGCTTTACCAAAGCAGATATCCTTAAAACACTTGTTGTGTTGTTGTGTTAACACTTGAAATATCTTCTACAATCTTTATGTAAAATATCTTAGTAGTTAATTCATGATTAGTATAAATATAAGTACACACACAACTACACACACACAACTACACATATACACACAGAGAGACAGAGATAAACAGAAATGTAAAGAAGACTTCACTGACCTGTGTGTTGTAATGATAGTCCTGTCAAGTCTGGAATAACAACAACAAATATAAACACAAAGTTACAACCAATGGCTAAAGATTTCTAAATAAATAGTGTATATTAGTGGGGGTAGTAGTACTACAAGGGAAAGAACCCAGTCCACTTTGTAAAGTGGTTGTGCTGGTGCCATAACAAAAAGTACCCAATCCACTTTGTAAGGTGGTGGTGTTGGTGCCATGACAAAAAAAAGCATCCAGTCCACCCTGATAAGTGGTAGTGCTGGTGTCATGGCAAAAGCTCCTAGTACATGGTGTAAAGTGGTTGGCATTAGGAAAGGTATCCAGCCGTAGAAAAGCCACCCAAAATTGTATTGTATGATCAAGATGTGGTCACCTCACTTTTCTGTTGTCAATACAATAAACTGTCTAATCCCAGCAAACAGAAAATAGATGTTAAACAGTGAGGTTGATGTTATGTGGCTGTACAATCGATGACCAGTTCAGAGTATTAATCATTATGTTACCGTATTTCTATTGAAACACACTAATAGTAACATTCCTGCAACAATTAATTTTTTTTATACATCAAAAAACATTAAACATGACAAAAAAGTACATTACTAGAAATGACGTTATAAAATAAATAGGATTGGTTGGGGTCTCAATATATGAATTAAATGACTAATTCTGGAGACAGCCAAGAAGAATTATCGATACACCCCCACCACCGCTTATTATTTGGGACCCATGAATATGTAGAATATTCCACATCTATCTACTTTGGTGAAAAATAGAAAATCTTATAATTCACTGCTAATAATTCAGAAATATTTCAAGAGTTGTCTCCTCCTAGTTGCCAAAATAACATTAGTGATCCGGGTAACGTCTTTTGATTCACCACATTTCAAATGTAGTCGTTCCAATGTAAATAACTATAACAATAGTCATCAACTATGTATAATATTTAAGAAAATCAGGTATAGTAGACCTGGTGACAGGTGAAAGTGAAAAGAGGAGACTTTGAGGAACGAAGACCTCACATCACATAAGATGATGGCCGAGTGTGTCAGTCATTATGTTAAGGGCTCCCTGACCACCAATCGTCATCTTTTTAGAAGATTTAAAGCCTGTAACTAGAAGTGTCAACATCCGACTGACTTAAGAAACACTGAGAAATATTGAATTGACTTTAGTAATAGTTAATCAATCAGAATAAATAATTGAGAAAATTGGGTAAACTACTCCAGGAGTTAGATTGGCAGCAGAATCGGTAGAGCGTCGGACAACATGCTTTGCGGCATAGAGTTACGCCCCTTTACATTCCAAGTTCAACTCCTGTCGAGGTTAACTTTGCCTTTCGTCCTTACAGGGTCGACAAAATAAAGTACCAGTAATGCACTAGGATTGATTTATCGAGTTGCCTGTTCCCTTCAAATACCGTGTTGAATACACACAGAACCTGTGAGACCCCACCCCACACACTGTCACACATGTATATAGTGTCAAGAGAGAGGGGGAGCGCCAAGTGAAAGATATGTTCATAGATAGAGAGAGAAAAGGAATATCAAGAGAGAGAGAGAGAGAGAGAGTATGTGACAGAATGAGGGAGAAGACATTACCCTTATCTAGTAATAATGGTTTCTGATTAAGGCACAAGGCCAGCAATTTTGGGGAAGGGGAAAGTCGATTAAATCGTCCCGTGCGTGACTGGTACTTTATTTTATCGACCCCCGTAAGGATGAAAGGCAAAGTTAACCTCGACGGGATTTGAACTCAGATCATAAAGGGCCATAACTCTATGCTGCAAAGCATGGCGTCCGATTCTCTACCGATACTGCCAATCCACCGCCCTCATCTGGTAATAATAACAGTTGTATTGATGTGTGAGAGAGAATGAAAGATAGTCAGTGAATGAGAGAGATGGTCGTACTTACCTATTCCAGGTGACACAACTCGTTCATAATGATATGGATTCACACATACGCTGTCTGCTTTCAGATCAAATGCATACTGGCAGAACTTGGCATGTTTCAGTTCATTCTTGTGTAAATCAGGCCATCGCCATATCCTGGCATAAATTACATGTGGGAAGCCTTTACGACCGGCAACCTAACAGAGAAAAGAGAACACCAACGGATGAGGAACTGTAGACAAAAGAGAAGATCAGTGGATGAAGAACACAACTTGAGATAGAACCATGAATTTATAATACAACCCTGGATTTATAATACATAACTGCTCATTTTAAAATCATCATAATTTTATTTTAGAAATTTTTGTTAAATAATGTTTTAAAAACCAGGCTACTAAAGAAAAATGTATCTATTTTATTAAATTCCTCCAAATTTTTAGTTATTTACAACATTTATCGAAACACACAGGCCGTATATATTATTATAACTAATGTTTTAAATATCAGCTAAGCAAAAAACTTACTTATTTTACTAAATTCCTCCAAATTTTTAGATATTTACA
>OZ024747.1:10499258-10569258 GCA_964016885.1 Eledone cirrhosa
TTCTCCTTCAGCTTCTTCACCAAGCTCTCAATCGCTCTCTTCGCAAAGCTCTCGCTTTCACCGCCTTGCCGGTGACACATCAGACTGTGGACAATGCTGAGGCAGGCGTCTGCGGACGTCGGCGCCTGGCTGGTTATCGCAGTGTGCATGATGTCCGTTGCCCTCACCACCCGAGCGGTAGCGGTGGGGGTGGGAGGAGGAGGTAGGCGATAGAGGGAGAGGTGGAGGTGAAGGAAGAGACAAAGACAAACACTTGAAAGGGGGGTCAGGACAGAATAATAGGGGGAAAAAAAACAGGTGTGCAGGGAGTGGGGTGGGGTGGGGGACAAGTGGTGCAGGTGGGGGAGGGGTGTTTACTGTCTTTTTACAGTTGCTACGACCAAGAAGATTAAACAATTTAATGAGACTAAAAGTGATCGTTCACCAACATAGGTATGTGCTGTTCACCACACCATATACTGGTAGTGGTCAGCAGCACATGTAAGTACTGTACACCAACATAGACATATGTCGTTCACCAGTAGAGATATTTGCTGTTCACCAACATAGGTATATTTTGTTCACCAATTCAGGTATTTCTCGTTCACCAATTCAGGTATTTCTCGTTCACCAATTCAGGTATTTCTCGTTCACCAATACAGGTATATTCTGTTCACCAATACAGGTATATTCTGTTCACCAATACAGGTATATTCTGTTCACCAATACAGGTATATTCTGTTCACCAATACAGGTATATTCTGTTCACCAATACAGGTATATTCTGTTCACCAATATAGGTATATGTCGTTCACCACCACGTGTATGTACAAACTGCAATGAAAAATAAAAATAAAACAGTAAACAGGTTATACATAAAATAATTGTTCTACTTTAGGCACAAGGCCAGCAATTTGGGGGAGAGAGAAAGTCAATTAAATCGGCCCCAGTGCTTTACTGGTACTTTATTATATCGATCCTGAAAGGATGAAAAGCAAAGCTAATGTCACCGGGATTTGAACTTAGAACGTAAAGGGCCCTAACTCTGTGTCCGATGCTCTACGGATTCTGCCAATCCACCACCCTATACACATAATAATACATGTGTGCGTGTGATTGTAAAGAGAGTGTGTATATGTGTGTGTGTAGGAGTACATAAAGAGAGACTAACAATACATATAACACAATACAAGATAAAGAATAAAGGTTTTATACACATACAACACCATAAATACAAACATATATATATATATATATATATATATATAGTGACATAACATAAATGTGGTATTAATCTCACTCACAAACACATATATATAACAAGAGAACATTAAATACAACAAACACACACACATGCAAACAGACACAAAGAAATTCATATATTTATCTGTAGATTCTACAGAGAAACACACAAATTAAACCTGTTTACATGTTCAAATACATGTTAAAAATGTGTTTCCCTACATATTTCTCACAGCTTCAGTTAAAAACCTGTACAAATGTCTATAAAGATATGAATTTATAATATACATCAGTATATCTTAGTGCACACCTTAAGACATGTGTGTTATATATACACACACACACACATATATATATATATATATATATATATATATATATATATATATTGTTATATTTCAATATATCATTTCATATTTCAAAACCCTTGCGAAACAAATATATTTATAAATTAATCTGATTAGAATAAGAGAAGGTTGAACTGGTGATGTTCTCTGGTAAAGTTTTATTGTTGTACAATCACTATATATATTTCAATGACCTGGTTACGTAAGATCTGGGAGACATCATCAGGTGTGAATTGCATAATTAGTTAATCAATAAAGGAATTACGGCAAGCACAAACAGAAAACACAGAAAAAATATTTGATTCAGAGATGGCCCGCCACCTAGGTATTATTGTTGCTGCAGACAACCCCCCAATTTAAATTGGAAACTTAAAATTAAAATGAGTGGTTTTATTTCATAGAACCAGAGCTGGTCTTGGCTGGGTTGGTAACTAAACGGTTAACTAAAAGTAGTATAAATGTGAAGACGAGGAAACAATCACACACATCCATGCTAGCTTGGAAGATAGACGTTAAACGATGATGATGATGACACCGTGAGTTTCCACAGTTTCCCTCTACTAAATTTCACTCACAGTCAGTTTTTACCTAAAGACAGAAGACACTTTCCCAAGGTACCATGCATTAATATTGAACGCAAAACAACATGGTCGCAATGCAAACTTCTTAACTGCGCAGCCACGTCTGTAACAAATGGTGTGTAAAAGATGTCCAGACAGTTTTATATGGTGTAGTTGTCTCGAGACAATTTAGAACTACAGATAGTGTGTAGGTGTAACTGTTATTGTTTTTCTACACCTTTAGTTAATTTAGCTTCAAACAGAACAGACAATGTGTAGGTGTACTTGCTGTTGCTGCGGCGGTGGTGGTCACCATTGTTAATAAGCGGCTTTGTTTGTGTCTGATTAACCCTTTCGTTAGCGTATTTCTCATGAAATACTTTGTATTTGAATTAATTAACTAATTAATTAAGAAATTGTCAAGTATTTACTAACATTATTTCATTACAATGTCATTTGTAACATAATAAAATGTTCTTATATAATATTATGAATGGAAGATTTTAATTGAAGAACCTTTTAAAATGGACGGTTTTGTTACATAGTACCAGGGGTGGGTTTGTTACATAGTACCAGGGGTGGGTTTGTTACATAGTACCAGGGGTGGTTTTGTTACATAGTACCAGGGGTGGTTTTGTTACATAGTACCAGGGGTGGTTTTGTTACATAGTACCAGGGGTAGGTTTGTTACATAGTACCAGGAGTGGGTTTGTTACATAGTACCAGGAGTGGGTTTGTTACATAGTACCAGGGGTGGTTTTGTTACATAGTACCAGGGGTGGTTTTGTTACATAGTACCAGGAGTGGGTTTGTTACATAGTACCAGGGGTGGTTTTGTTACATAGTACCAGGGATGGGTTTGTTACATAGTACCAGGGGTGGGTTTGTTACATAGTACCAGGGGCGGTTTTGTTACATAGTACCAGGGGCGGTTTTGTTACATAGTACCAGGGGTGGTTTTGTATCCTAGAACCAGAGGGGGTTTTGTTACATAGTACCAGGGGTGGGTTTTGTTACATAGTACCAGGAGTGGTTTTGTATCCTAGAACCAGAGGGGGTTTTGTTACATAGTACCAGGGGTGGGTTTTGTTACATAGTACCAGGGGTGGTTTTGTTACATAGAACCAGGGGTGGTTTTGTTACATAGTACCAGAGGTGGTTTTGTTACATAGTACCAGGGGTGGGTTTTGTTACACAGAACCAGGGGTGGTTTTGTTACATAGTAGCAGGAATAGTTTTGTATCCTAGAACTAGAGGTGGTTTTGTTACATAGACTGCCACACAGGGATTCACACACATACATACTGATAGACACACATTCACATATATCCACACACACTGACATATACAGACATACACACATTCACATATACAGACTTTTAAAGAATATCATTTAGAAAGCAATTAGTTTCCAGATAGAGAATACCTTCTTTGACTGCTCTCAAAATATGGGTTTTGTTCAGGATAACCTTTTAACATTAGGAAAGATGACAAAGAAAAATAGCACTTTAAATTATTGATTTCACTGCCAGAACAATGGACCAGTTACTGTAAGACACTCAAAACTACATGATTAAATTCACATTTTGTTTGTTGTTTATTCTTCTCAAAACATACAAATTATGGACAAAATTCTATCAGAGATGCCAATTTTCCACTCTCGAAAAACAACAACTACAATTTCACAATTCAATTCAAGCTAATTTTCTAATCAATAAAAATTAAAATTGAACGTCCATCATAGAATGATTTGTGTGTCTGAATTCTTTCTTTTCCCCGCCATCTTTAAAGGGGGGGAAAAAAACAACAAACAAACAAAAAACTCTCAGCATTTGTTGCCAGGGCTTGTTTCACTAGTTTCAGCTCTGGTACATTAATGCTACCATTAGATATGCTGGTCCCCTCCAACCATTATGGATTGAAAGAAAATTTAAAAGAAAGTTGAAAATAAAAAAAAGTTTTTTTTTCCCAAAATGGCAGTTTTATTTTTAGAAGGCAAAAAATTAATAATAATAAAAATTAAAAAAAGAATAAAGGGAAGAAAAAGAAGAAAGACTCAGCTTAAAGTCAAAAGAGTTTTGACCATTGTAAAGTAACTTATAGCTACAATACTGTTTTATTGAAGCATAACCATAATAGGCCATAGGTATATATAGATGTGTGTGTATATATATATATATATGTGTATATAAAAGGTAAACAGAAATAACAACACAATCGGTACAGTATATGGAAGGAATATATTAGGTTAACGCTTGATATAACAGGAAGAGAGTCTTAACGTTTCGGACGCTTGTCTTTCATCAGAAGAAAGAATGAGAAATAAGATAGATTAGGGGACAGGCGGGTTGGAATTGGAAAAAAATATCTTTAGATAAAAATAACAGGTCCATTCATGTTGACATCTCTTAACTCTTTAAAATTTACACACACAGACATTTCTTATTTCAGTCATGTTCCTACAATAAGTCCACTTTTCAATCACAAAGACCTGGGTTCTAACCCTACATTTGTCCCTGTAAATAGATATTTCTCCAAAGTTACTCCTACATTTAACCCTGTATGTCCTTTGTATATATATACTGTACATATATACTGAATATTTATGTATAATTATATCTTAGATATAAATTTTTTACTATCATTCTTATCTTTAATCACTTCCACAGGTCAGAAATCAACAAAAACTATAGGGTTTCTCTTATGTAAACTATTAATTTATCAAGACTTAAGTGTCCAGTTTGTATGGTTGTTCCTATATTCTGGTAATCCTGGTGTATATGACCCCAACAATGGACTCTAAACATTTAATACATTCAATGGTATTGACATCTTTATTGACGGCCTCGTCCACTATTGACATGACGGCATGGGTCTACTTTCCATCCCCCAAAGTTGCTGGCCTTCTACCTCAATCAAAAACTATTATTATTATTATAAGTGTTAGTAGTAGTAGTTGTGGTAGTGATAGTCTTGGTAGCAGTGGTAGTAGTAGTAGTAGTAGTAATGGATGGTGGTAATAACATTAAATGACACAAAATTTATTACAAAAAAACAAATGATGATGATAAAGATGTAAATTTTAGAGTATTACTGGCAACACTGGCAGTGTCACCACCACTACTACTACCACCACCACCACCACCACCACCATCACTACTACTACCACTAATACTACTACTACCACCACCACTGCTGCTGCTACTACTACCACCATCACCACCACCACCACCACCATCACTACTACTACCACTAATACTACTACTACCACCACCACCACCGCTGCTGCTGCTGCTACTACTACCACCATCACCACCACCACTACTACTACCACCACCCACTGCTGCTGCTACTACTACTACCACCACCTCCACCATCATCATCATCAACACCACCACTACAACAACTACCACCACCACTATGATTATCATCAGTTCCATCATCGCCACTATTACCACCATAATCATCATCACCACTATCTCCACCATCACCCTCATTACCACCATCATCATCATATCATCATCACCAACATCACCACTATTTCCATCATCACCACCACCACTGCCACCACTCCAACCACCATTAACACTATGATTATCATCATTATCATCCAATGGTGATAAAAGTTGATATTAAGTATAGCACCACCACCACCACCACTACCTACCAATACTTCCACCATCACCATCACCACCACCACCACCACCATTACCAATAGCAGCAGTAACACCACCACCACAACTACTACTAATACTTCTACCATCATCACCACCACCACCACTACCAATAGCAGCAGTAAACCACCACCACCACCACTACCAATACTTCTACCATCATCACCACCACCACCACCCACCATTACCAATAGCAGCAGTAACACCACCACCACTACTACCAATACTTCTACCATCATCATCACCACCACCACCACCACTACTACCATACTTCATACATCATCATCACACCACCACCACCCATTACCACAAATAGCAGCAGTAACACCACCACCACCACTACTACTACCAATACTTCTACCATCATCATCACCACCACCACCACCACCACCACCACCACCACCACCACCACCACACTACTACTACCATACTTCTACCATCATCATCACCACCACCACCACCATTACCACAAATAGCAGCAGTAACACCACCACCACCACTACTACTACCAATACTTCTACCATCATCATCATCATCACCACCACCACCACCACCACCACCACCACCAACAGCAGCAGTCAATTGTGATAAAGTTGATAGTGAGTATAACTGTAGCAGTAGCAGCAGCAGCAGGCTGATAGGACAGTGATTCCAATTTAAAGATCCACAAGTCTCCAGGTTGACTGAGAGATTCAGGAGGTTGGTGCCACCTCGTCTGTAAAAACACTTTTATTTCCCTATACACATGCATACATTATCTAGACAAACACCCATTCCACACACACACATATAGAATTACACTAGGCACACACACATAATCACACTATACAATAGACACAAGCACACACCTATATATATATATATTTATATATATTTCTGTGTGTGTGTGTGTATATATATATATATAAATATATATATACTCTGTGTGTGTGGGTGTGTATTTTCCCCTTACAAAATGAGATGACAATGTTTTTATATTGGGAAACCACTAACCAGCCCCCACCCATCACAAACCAGCTCCCTCACCATCAGTAACCTACCCCACTAGCACCAACCAGCTCCCCCACCGTCACAAACCGGCCCCACCCTGCTACTGGCTCCTTCTCATCTACCTCTACCAACCACCCTCACACCTCTCAAATAATTTTCTGCTGATAAAATGATATTGAAAATTAAATTTGAAAGAAAGCAGATAAACTACAAGCACATTTATATATTAGCGCGCGTGTGTGTGTGTGTGGTGTGTGTGTGTGTGGTGTAATCATCATCATCATCATCATCTCTCTCTCTCTCTCTCTCTCTATATTATATATATATATATATATGTGTGTGTGTGTGTGGTGTGTGTATATATATATATATATATAATCATCATCATCATCACTCTCTCTCTCTATATATATATATATATCATCTCTTTCTCTCTCTCATATATATGTGTGTGTGTGTGTGTATATATATATATAAGTCTCTTTCTCTCTATATATAATATGTGTGTGTGTGTATATATATATATATATATATATCATCTTTTCTTTCTTTCTCTCTCTCTCTCTCTATATATATATATATATATATATATGTGTGTATATATATATATATATACGTGTGTGTACCACTCATACAAAAAAAGGTACACATTTAAGTATATATATATATATGTGGGTGTATGTATGTGTGTATGATGTATGTATGTGTGTATGATGTATGTATGTGTGTGTGTGTGTGTGCATACATACATTGAAATGCAACTACAACACAGAAATATATGAAAAAATGCAACATTTGTTTGTGGAGGAGAGCGAGTAGGCGTGGTGTGAATGTGTAAATAGGCAGACATAAAAATGCTGCTGCATTAATATAGCTATATACATACATGCATATATACACCATAAAAAAAATACATGCATAAATACACCATCATATATACATACATGCATATACACCATCATATACACACATGCATATACATGCATATACACACCATCATATATACATACATGTATATATAGACTATCATATACATACATATATACACCATCATAATATACATACATGCTAATATACACACCATCACGCAGTGGTTCACATAGTTTGCACATTTAGCTAGAGTCATAAAGCTTATTTATCAAACTCCTATCTCTCACACACACATACACACCAGTATGCTGTGATACACACACACACATCAAAGTGATGTGACATACATACACACCAGTGTGCTGTGATACACACACACATACATACATGTGTATGCTCTGGTACACACACATATCAAAGTGCTGTGACACACTCATACACACACACACATACATACATGTGTATGCTCTGATACACACACACACATATCAAAGTGCTGTGACACACTCATACACACCACACATATCAAAGTGCTGTGATACACTCACACACATACATATTTATGCTCTGATACATACACACACCAGTCTGCAGTAATACACACATACCCACTGATAGGACCACACACTGACAGTCTCAGCCCCAACTAAAACCAGCTGTTTCTATCACACAAAATTTCCCATTTTAAAGGGTTTCTATTTCAATTAAAATCTTCCAATATAATTTTAAATTACTGTCTTAGTAGAATGGATATAATTAGGAAACTCAAAATATCCTTCAAAATTGTTAATTAATTAATTGATATAGAGTGTAGTTCATTAGAAATATCATCCCAAAGGGTTGAACACAGACAATTATAGGGCTATCATCATCATCACCGTTTTACGTCCGTTCTTCCATGTTAGCATGGGTTAGACGGGTTGTCCTGCTGTGGGCAGTAGCCGGTCGGCTGATTATGTTTTGCACATACGGGAACTGATTCTGGCTTGATTTCTACAGCTGGATGCCCTTCCTAACACCAACCTCATTTACAGTGAGTGCTGGGTGCTTTTTTTCTGTGGCGCCTATACGTCCACTTTACAGAGGGAGTGTGTGGGGGCATATTGTCTATATGCTTCAGCTTGTACCCGTGGGGTGTCGGGTCTTCTGAATTATTGCGTGACGCCAGAAGTCACGGTCGTGACTATATATATATAAGCTGTTAAATATACACAGGGATATAAACAGATATTCAGGACTGCCATATATACTCATGTATAAGCTGAGAAATATCTGACAAAAAATAAATTCAACATTTACAAAAAAAAAGGAGGGTGAGGAAAATATATGGAGTGATACATATAGAAAATTTCGTAAACTCTCTGAAACAGCCCCTAGTTCTGTGATAGTAACCTGACAGAAACAGCCCCTAGTTTTGTAATAGTAACCTGACAGAAACAGCCCCTAGTTCTGTGATAGTAACCCAACAGAAACAGCCCCTAGTTTTGTAATAGTAACCTGACAGAAACAGCCCCTAGTTCTGTGATAGTAAACTCCCTGAAACAGTCCCTAGTTCTATGATAGTAAACTGACAGAAACAGTCCCTAGTTCTGTGATAGTAAACTCTCTGAAACAGCCCCTAGTTCTGTGATAGTAACCTGACAGAAACAGCCCCTAGTTTTGTAATAGTAACCTGACAGAAACAGCCCCTAGTTCTGTGATAGTAACCCAACAGAAACAGCCCCTAGTTTTGTAATAGTAACCTGACAGAAACAGTCCCTAGTTCTGTGATAGTAAACTGACAGAAACAGTCCCTAGTTCTGTGATAGTAAACTCCCTGAAACAGCCCCTAGTTCTGTGATAGTAAACTCCCTGAAACAGTCCCTAGTTCTGTGATAGTAAACTCCCTGAAACAGTCCCTAGTTCTGTGATAGTAAACTCCCTGAAACAGCCCCTAGTTCTGTGATAGTAAACTCCCTGAAACAGTCCCTAGTTCTGTGATAGTAAACTCCCTGAAACAGTCCCTAGTTCTGTGATAGTAAACTGACAGAAACAGTCCCTAGTTCTGTGATAGTAAACTCCCTGAAACAGTCCCTAGTTCTGTGATAGTAAACTCCCTGAAACAGCCCCTAGTTCTGTGATAGTAAACTCCCTGAAACAGTCCCTAGTTCTGTGATAGTAAACTCCCTGAAACAGTCCCTAGTTCTGTGATAGTAAACTGACAGAAACAGTCCCTAGTTCTGTGATAGTAAACTCCCTGAAACAGCCCCTAGTTCTGTGATAGTAAACTCCCTGAAACAGTCCCTAGTTCTGTGATAGTAAACTCCCTGAAACAGTCCCTAGTTCTGTGATAGTAAACTGACAGAAACAGTCCCTAGTTCTGTGATAGTAAACTCCCTGAAACAGCCCCTAGTTCTGTGATAGTAAACTCCCTGAAACAGTCCCTAGTTCTGTGATAGTAAACTGACAGAAACAGTCCCTAGTTCTGTGATAGTAAACTCCCTGAAACAGCCCCTAGTTCTGTGATAGTAAACTCCCTGAAACAGTCCCTAGTTCTGTGATAGTAAACTGACAGAAACAGTCCCTAGTTCTGTGATAGTAAACTCCCTGAAACAGCCCCTAGTTCTGTGATAGTAAACTCCCTGAAACAGCCCCTAGTTCTGTGATAGTAAACTCCCTGAAACAGTCCCTAGTTCTGTGATAGTAAACTCCCTGAAACAGTCCCTAGTTCTGTGATAGTAAACTCCCTGAAACAGCCCCTAGTTCTGTGATAGTAAACAGCTCTTTGTAAAATGTTTATATCATATTATGCAAGACATTTTTAGTTTTGCTCCAAACATCAGTTTAATAATAATAGTGTTCATTATTTTTTACTACGCGGTGAATTGGCAGTATCGGTAGAGGGTCGGACGCCATGCTTTGACGCATAGAGTTACAGCCCTTGCCATTCTGAGTTCAAATCCCGCCGAGGTTAACTTTGCCTTTCATCCTTACGGGGTCGATAAAATAAAGTACCAGTAATACACTGGTTAATTGCTGGCCTAGTGCCAATAGTAGAAACAATTATTTTACTATGCCTTAGGGCGGTGGATTGGCAATATCGGTAGAGGGTCGGACGCCATGCTTTGCAGCAAAGAGTTACGGCCCTTTATGATCTGAGTTCAAATCCTGCCGAGGTTAACTTTGCCTTTCATCCTTACGGGGTCGATAAAATAAAGTACCAGTAATACACTGGTATAATTGCTGGCCTTGTGCCAAAAGTATAAACAATTATTTTACTACCCCCACCCCCACCCCTCCAATACTTTATTATTTTCAAAATTAAATGAAACCTAGATGCAGTGTATTTAATTAGAAATATGTTAACGAAAGAGTTAATAAATGAAATTAGACAATGAGGCAACCTTAATCTGGTGACTTGACCATCTCAAAAGAGCAGCTAAATCTCCATTTAACAACACCCTCTAAGAACATATTCCATAAAATGGAAAAACAAATCAAGAAAACACAGGAGGACTACAGCTGGAGAAAAATCATTTGATCATAGGTTTGATTGATCAGGGCTGACCTAGGGCTAAACAACAACACAAACCTTTGATCAGAGGTCTACTTGATCAGGGCTGACCTAGGGTTAAACAACAACACAAACCTTTGATCATAGGTCTACTTGATCAGGGCTGACCTAGGGCTAAACAACAACACAAACCTTTGATCATAGGTCTACTTGATCAGGGCTGACCCAGGGCTGAACTACAACACAAACCTTTGATCAGGGCTGACCTAGGGCTAAACTACAACATAAATGAAATGGAATTACATCTGTATCTAGTAGTTTTGATATGATGATGATGATGATGATGATGATGATAATAATGAGGAAGATGGCAGCCATAACAACAAATACAGTAACAACAACAACACCATGAAATCAAACTTAGAAAGAAAGTATATATAGCACAGGTGTGTTAAATTAAGAATCATCGTTAAAATAAGGAAGTCAAACGAGAAGGATCATTAAACTGTATCTGAAGGCTGGGCTGAAAAGTTCATAGGCTGACTATGAAGGAGTGATGCTAGAGCTCTGAAATCTTGCATGCATTAATTTCAACTCTTCTTATTAATAACTGCATTGTTTCTTTCCAGGGACTATGTTGAAAAATAAACCTCATTTGGTCATTCCATGAGAGTATCTTAGTCAATCTATAAACCTCTCTCTCTCTTTATATATATATATATATATATATATATATATCATATAAGATCAAAAGATGGTTAAAGGAGTTCCATGTATTTTATTATGCGCATTTCAAAAACAAACATCATCATGCAATAATATTTGTGTTTTCATCAGATAAAACAGGAGAACATGATATGAAGGCTAAAAAACACTTGTGGATAGTGCAGTTTTAAATCAACTGCACTATCCACAAGTGTTTTTTAGCCTTCATATCATGTTCTCCTGTTTTATCTGATGAAAACACAAATATTATTGCATGATGATGTTTGTTTTTGAAATGCGCATAATAAAATACATGGAACTCCTTTAACCATCTTTTGATCTTATATTATGTATACTCCAGTCCTACAAACTGTAGAGTGCTTCTTATCCGATATCTGCATTGCTTTATTGTACTACAATAAAACTCACCTCCTACATTATATATATATATATATATATATGTTTATATATATATATATATATATATATATATATGTTTATATATATATGTTCATGTGTGTATATGCGTGAATCTCTCTCTCTCTCTTTCATTATGACAATGATTAAAGTGTCACAACCACAATCACCTTCTCTCTCTCATATACACACACACACTTTCTCTCTCTTACACACACACACTTTCTCTCTCTCTTACACACACACACTTTCTCTCTCTCTTACACACACACACACTTTCTCTATCTCTCTTACACACACACACACACTTTCTCTCTCTCTCTCTTACACACACACACACACTTTCTCTCTCTTATACACACTTTCTCTCTCTCTTCTCACTCTAATGGCTCGCATGCAGAAATATAAACATCAAATTAAGAGCCTAATTAAGGAACAATTTGATTATGATAATGAATTAGTTTTAATTCAATGAAGGAGGAGAAAGAAAGAGAGAAAGAGACACACAGACACAGGCATTGTGTTGTGATGTTGGTGTTGATGGTGTTGGTGTCAGTGCTGGTTGTGGTGGTGTTGGGTGATAGTGGTGTTGGTGGTGTTAGTGTTGATGGTGGTGGGGTTAGTGTTAGTGTTGGTGGTGGTGTTAGTGTTAGTGTTGGTGGAAGTGTTGATGGTGGTGGTGGAAGTGTTGGTTGTGGTGTTAGTGTTGATGGTGGTGGTGTTAGTGTTGGTGATGGTGTTAGTGTTGATGGTGGTGGGGTTAGTGTTAGTGTTGGTGGTGGTGTTAGTGTTGGTGATGGTGTTAGTGTTGGTGGTGGTGGGGTTAGTGTTAGTGTTGGTGGAAGTGTTGGTGGTGGTGTTAGTGCTGATGGTGGTGGGGTTAGTGTTAGTGTTAGTGTTGGTTGTGGTGTTAGTGTTGATGGTGGAAGTGTTGGTTGTGATGTTAGTGTTGATGGTGGTGGTGTTAGTGTTGGTGATGGTGTTAGTGTTGGTGGTGGTGGGGTTAGTGTTAGTGTTGGTGGTGGTGTTAGTGTTGATGGTGGTGGTGTTAGTGTTGGTGATGGTGTTAGTGTTGGTGGTGGTGGGGTTAGTGTTAGTGTAAATGTTGGTGGTGGTGTTAGTGCTGATGGTGGTGGGGTTAGTGTTAGTGTTAGTGTTGATGATGGTGGTGTTAGTGTTGATGGTGGTGGGGTTAGTGTTAGTGTTGATGGAAGTGTTGGTGGTGGTGTTAGTGTTGATGGTGGTGGTGTTAGTGTTAATGGTGGTGGTGTTAGTGCTGATGGTGGTGGGGTTAGTGTTGATGGTGGTGGGGTTAGTGTTAGTGTTGGTGGAAGTGTTGGTGGTGGTGTTAGTGTAAGTGTTGGTGGTGGTGTTAGTGTTGATGGTGGTGGTGTTAGTGTGGATGGTGGTGGGGTTAGTGTTAGTGTTGGTGGTGGTGTTAGTGTTGATGGTGGTGGTGTTAGTGTTGATGGTGGTGGGGTTAGTGTTAGTGTTGGTGGTGTTAGTGTTGATGGTGGTGGTGTTAGTGTTGGTGGTGGTAGGGTTGGTGTTGGTGTTAGTGTTGGTGGTGTTAGTGTTGGCGGTGGTGGGGTTAGTGTTGGTGGTGTTAGTGTTGATGGTGGTGGTGGTGTTAGTGTTGGTGGTGGTGGTGTTAGTGTTGGGGTTAGTGTTGGTGGTGGTGGAGTTAGTGTTGGTGGTGGGGGTTAGTGTTGAGGTGGTGGTGGGGGTTAGTGTTGAGGTGGTGGTGGGGTTAGTGTTGGTGTTAGTGTTGGTGGTGGTGGTGTTGATGGTGGTGGTGTTAGTGTTGGTGGTGGTGGTGGTGGGGTTAGTGTTGGTGGTGTTAGTGTTGGTGGTGGTGGGGTTAGTGTTGGTGGTAGTGGTGTTAGTGTTGGTGGTGGTGGGGTTAGTGTTGGTGGTGGTTGTGTTAGTGTTGGTGGTGGTGGGGTTAGTGTTGGGGTTAGTGTTGGTGGTGGTGGTGGTGGGGTTAGTGTTGGTGGTGGTGGGGTTAGTGTTGGTGGTGGTGGAGTTAGTGTTGTTGGTGGTGGGGGTTAGTGTTGAGGTGGTGGTGGTGTTAGTGTTGGTGGTGGTGGGGTTAGTGTTGAGGTGGTGGTGGTGGGTTTAGTGTTGGTGGTGGTCGTGTTAGTGTTGGTGGTGTTAGTGTTGGTGGTAGTGGGGTTAGTGGTGGTGGTGGCAGTGTTTATTGTTATTGTGATGGCAGTGGTAGTAGTTGTGATAGTTATTGTCAAACACAGAAGAAATAAAAGATAAAAAAATGAAGAGTTATAGTTGTAATGGCGTTGGTTTGTAAAGACTAGGAACAATTATTAAAACTGTAGATATTGAGATAGAATTGGTCATGGTGCTCCTTAGACTCCCCCTTCTTTAGTTTCCATATCTTAGAAGCTATCGTTGTTCATTATTGGATCATCAAAACCAACACACTGGCAGCTGCCAAAATATCACATGTAAATAATGTGTATGTAGTGTATGTATGTGTGTGTATGTATATATATATATATTCTTATCACCATCATCATCATCATCATGATTTAACCTCCATTTTCCAGGCTAACATACACACATATATATATATATATATATATATATACATACACACACATACATACACTATATACACATATATATGTGTGTGTGTGTGTGTGTGTGTGTGTGTGTGTGTGTGTGTGTGTGTGTGTGTGTGTTCATATATATAAGTTCATAAAAGTCCATTTTCCTACACTTATTTATATACTCAAAATATCGATGAAACATTCGTTAATTAATTAAAATGAAATATAATTAACCGTTTTGGTCTTTTGTATTATTATAATATATTATAGTTAAGATATGAGAGAGAGAGAGAGAGAGAGAGAGAGAGAGAGAGAGAGAGAGAGAGAGAGAGAGAGAGAGAGAAGAGAGAGAGAGAAAAGAGAGAGAGAGAGAGAGAGAGTATTGGACATACCTGTATTAAAGTCTAGTTAAATCATGGCCCTGCTGAAGACTTCTCTCCAATAGATCATTGTATAGTCCTTCCTAAAGCAATATCTTCATGGTCTGTCTTTCTCAATAAGATCAATCGCTTAGTTTCCAATTCTGGTTAATTCTGTAGAAATCAAAGACAGAGGATGACATGGTTTAGTTTAGTTAAGTTAGTATTAATACTGGTAATTCCACATGAATTTCTAACATTGGTAGAATGGCATCAGAAATTTTGGAGATGGGGAAGGTAAAGACTTGAGTTCTCCCTTCACTCCTCCACCCACATTTTCTACCTGTAGATATTGGCCTACATATGTCAAATGAATCACACCAACTGAAAGAATGGAGGGAGGGTTTGCAGAAATTAGTACCCCCCCCCCCCCCCCCCCCAAAAAAAAACAGCTTGTGAGAGAGCCACCACAATGCAGTCCCTCCACAACTTCCTAGAAACTGTAGTTATATCCACCTCAGATCACATCCTACAATCTTATATAGGGACTACATAAGAGAGCTGCAGCCTGATGATGTCCATCACCACCACCCCCTCCCATTGGAGCAGGTTGCTTAAAGTTTTACTAAGAGGGCTGGGGTATGGTTTTGACCGAAATCTGTCTTGTGTGGTATGTTTCTGGTGAGGATGGGGGTTGGTTGTAGGATCATGGTTTACATTTACTTGAGTTCTTGGATAGAACAAGGTTTGGTGTAGATTTCTTTAGGTTCTAGTTGAAGCAAATGTCTGTTACATATATAAAAGGATACATTGGATCATGTACTCCTACATGTTCTGTTTATGGAACAGGTGTAGATAATGAAAGGAACATCTTTGATCAAAGGTCTGCTGAATCAGGATTGCTCTTCAACTAAACAAACTACAGTGAAATTCTGTTATGACGAAATTCAGGGGGTGTAAAAAAAAACTTGTTGTAACGAAAAATTCTTTATTACGAGATTGACCGAAACAAATCGAGTGTTTGTTTGTTATTACCTCGGGAATTGAAACAAATTTTGTGATAACGGATTTCGTTATAATGGAATTTTACCTGTATATAAAAATTCTTTCTAAATGAAACTACAACTAAGTACCGACCCCTTACAAAGTACAGCTAAGCATCAGCCCATTAAAAACTACAGCTAATCATCATCAAACCCTTAAAAAAAACTCTTTGATGATGAAGGGGTGGTAGTTAAGATCTAAATTACATTTCCAGAATACACACACACATAAACATATATACATAAACATACATACACACAAACGTATATATTGATATACATAAACATACGTACACACAAACATATATACAGAAACATACATACACACAAACATATATACATATATACATAAACATATATAGATAGATGCAGGATGTGTGGAGCATTTAACAGTTGACCTTTAACTTATGGGTGTCAACTTTAGAGTACACAACTATCAACATTAGACAGCTATTTAGATACAATGGCAGAAATACAACCATCAAGAGGAAATCTAGCTGTCTCACACACATACATACACACACAAGGTGATATATATATATAAATACACACACACACACTGTAAGAACCCCTACACCACAAATAAGCATGCACTTTTACATAAACACACGTGTATGTAGATATGTGTGTGCATGGCACATACACTGAAACCCACACACACCACAACAGAAGTTGAATACACGTGTATGTACACCACATGCTGTAAAACCCACACATATCATAACAGCAGTATATGGACTACACACACACACACACACATGTCGACATTCATAGTGACATGTATACTGCAAGTATTTATACATCACAGTTTAACTGCTAAATCTCACTAAAGTTACACCCTACCTTCTTAACCAAAATCATGCCATCTCACCCAAAACTATCCCTAGTTCCCTTTCACCCAAAACTACCCCTGGTTCCATCTCACTCAAAACTGCTTTGGGTTCCCTCTCACCCAAAACTACTCATTTTTAAGGGTTCCTATTTAGATTTAAATCTTCTAACATAATTTTATATAAGGTTTGCTACGAATACTATCTTAAGAATGAAATAATTGTTTCTACTTTAGGCACAAGGCCAGCAATTACCCAGTTCATTACTGGTACTTTATTTTAGCGACCCCGTAAGGATGAAAGGCAAAGTCAACCTCAGCGGGATTTGAACTCAGATCGTAAAGGGACGTAACTCTGCTGGAAAGCATGGCGTCCGACCCTCTACCGATACTGTCAATCCACCGCCCTTAAGAATGAAATAATAATTTTGATAAACACCTCGTCCTCAAAAAACAATTATACAGCCTCTTAATTAACAATGTTGCACATTTATGGGAGACACAGAGGTGCACTGGTGTTGATGCAGTAGATAGTGGCATGAAACTGTTGAAATAAGGAGGGTGGTGAGGGTGATAATGATGATGGTGGTGATGATGATGGGGTGATGGAAGTGATGAAGATGATGATGGTGGTGATGATGAAGATTGTGGTAATGAAGGTGGTGATGGTGGTGCTGGTTTTTACAAAAATCTGGCAACACCTGAAACAATGTCTCAGGTGTGTAATTGTTGGCCCCCAGTTTAACCTGTCGTGAGCCTTAATTATCAACACTTTCACTGATTAAAGATGAAAGGGGAGTTAAATGTCAGTAAGATATTGACCCTTAAGTTAACCAGAAAGGGTTAAAGGAGATTATGTGGCGAGAGAGAGAGAGGGGGGGGTTCCCTTTGCACTGGGATTGTGATTAAAACATGGGGTGGGGTGCTTCCGGTTGTGTTGCAGGTTGTTTGGGACTAGAGAGAGACTAAGAAGAGAATAAATGCTGCAGTGTATATATATATATATATATATATATATATATATATATATACACACACACATTATTACTACTATTATATACATACATATATATATATGTGGAGAGATGCTGTGCTGAATAAGACCCGTCCCATCCTTGCAAGCAGGGAAAAGCAGACGTATGATGATGATATATATATAATATATAGTAGTAGTAGTAGTAGTAATACATACACAGACCAAAATCCAGAAAAGACTTGATAAAGGTGTGTGTGCATATATATATGGGGTAGATGAAATAAAGTATCAGTTAATTACTGGGGTCAATAAAGTATAACTTAAGTACTTATGGTGGTGTGAGGGTGTCAATATAACTGACTTTCCCTACCCCCAAATTGCTGGCCTTGTGCCAATCTTAAAAAGAAATATTTTGTTTATATACTTGCTTTGCTGTCCTAGTCAAAAGACACAGCATTGTTCTACATTGTTCTACTGTTCTCTGTGTTGTCTTGCATGTATCTTTTCAATGGCCTGTTTAAGCTGCTGTGCAATCGGGATTTAATATTGTTCAACCCCACTGTTAACCCTTTAGCATTTACATTACTCTATATATACTATTATACTTTCACAGTAAAGGCTTTACCTCAAATAAATATCTCACAAAATATTCAATTTATGAGATTTTGATATCATTTATTTTGAGAACAATACCTTAACATCAGTATGAGTGGCCAATTATACTCAGTTTAAACAGGAAGGGGTGAGAGAATTCTGGTCAGATATAGCTGGTTTAAATGCTAAAGGGTTGAGCATGAAATTGCAAAGACCAGGGAGTGGCTGATGAGGAAGACAAATACTTTTGTTCATTCATCTCATGCATTTTGATTTTTCCGTGTGCAACATTGCTATATTTATGATATACTGACATAGGGTGACACGAGGGTCACCCTATGACAATGCAGCTGTTATGCCAGTATTTTACTTTTTAAACAGCTGCAAACATTTCTGTTGCTTTAGTTGCTAAAATCAACTGCAAAACACATACACACACACATAGGCATACACACACATATGCACATACACATGCATACACACACACGTAAAAAAAAGAATACAATCACATAAGCAGCCAACAAAGTACACACACACTATGTGGTTGTTCAACCACATCTCCTAGAGATAGCAGCTCAAAACTTCTGCAAATCCCATCCTAGAGTCATAAATTAGAAGGATACATTGAACAGATTCTCTGATATACAAAGGCAGGACAGTCACGACTGGAATGTCTTTGATCAGTGCCAACTAGTAGATCAATAACCTACATATGTGTAAATATATTTGTTTCTGTCATTATTTTACTGAACCACCTGTGTTCATATTTCTAATGCACTTCATTTTGATTAATTAACCCTTTAGTATTTAAACTGACCATAACTGGCCAGAATTCTCTCACCTCTTTCTGTTTAAACCAGCTGAAGCCAGCCACTCATGCCAATGTTAAGGTATTGTTGTTAAAATAAATAATATCCAAATCTCATAAATTCGATATTATATGAGGTAATTACAATAGTAATTATAGAGTAATGCAAATGCTAAAGGGTTAATGAACAATTTTGAAGGATTTACTAAATATTTGGTGGTAGTAACAAATATTTGAATGAGACCTTTGAAGACCAAAATGGTGAAGGTATTTGTGTCTACGGCGGTCAAGCACAGGTCAGTTGGTCCTAAGAAGTGGGTGAAAGCTTGTATGAAAGACACTGGATCTGTCGTGTTTTACGTTGGTGAGAGTTATTTTATTGGGCCACCAACTTGTCTTCATATTTTTCATGAAATACATACCATTTCAATTAACTCATAAAGAATTTTTTTAGGATTTACTAAAATTATTTATTACTCGTTACCAAGACATTTAACATATGGTTCTTATATAAATTATGTTGAAAGATTTTAATTTGACCCTTTAGCATTTACATTACTTTATATATACTATTGCATTTTTGACGCAAAGGCTTTATCTTACATAATTACCTCACATAATATCAAATCTACCAGATTTTGACGTTATTTATTTTGAGAACAATACCTCAACATCAGTATGAGCAGCCAGTTACAGCTGGTTTGAAAAGAAAGAATTTAAATGCTAAAGGGTTAGGGTTAGGCAAGCCTTTAAAATGTGTGGTTATATTTCATAGAACCGAGGGTGATATTGGCCAGGTCTTGACTATATTAAACTCAATAGTTAGTCCTATTTCCTCAACCACAAGTGTAACATGTAATATAACACTGCAAGGTATTTTTCATTCCACAAAGACATTTTCTTTGCTACCATTGACTGTAGATAAACACATACATACATGCGTGGGTGCATGTTTGTGCAGTGAAGTTTAACATAGTCTCTCAAGTTTCATTTACAAAATTTGGATTGGGAGGCACCCCAAATACCCCACAATGGGATTAAATCTGAAAAGACATGTTTGAGGAACAACATTCTTAAACATAAAAGTGTGTGTATATATATGTGTGTGTGTGTAATCATCATCATCACCATTTAACCCTTTAGCATTTACATTACTCTATATATACTATTATGGTAAACACTTTATTTCACATAATTATCTCACATAATATCAAATCTATGAGATTTTGAGGATATTTATTTTGAGAAGAATACCTTAACATAAGTATGAGTAGCCATTTACAGCCAGTTTGAACAGAAAGAGGTGAGAGAATTCTGGCCGGATACAGCCGGTTTAAATGCTAAAGGGTTAATGTCTATCGACCATGCTTGTGTAGTTTTGATGGTTTGTAGTGTTTTCAGGAGAGATTAGTCAGGTGACCATGTCTTGCTCACACATTCCATTTTTGATCTGGTTTTTACAGCTGGATGCCCTTCTTAACACCAACCACTTTACACCATGTACTGGGAACATTTTATTGTGACTCTAGCACTTTATGTCTCTTTTTAAAGGTTTTTATCTTTTTCTTTTTACGTTTCCTTCTACTTTTCCATTCTTCCTACTACCTGCTGGCTTTGGTACCCAGAGATTTACCCATCTGCATTGTAGAGGCTTCCAAAACAACCATTTTTCGTATCCCACAATGCTTCAAGCAAAATTAAACACTCTCATATATATATATATTCCAGGGCTCAGTAGTTATCAATAGGCTGACCTCACACTCAGGGCTCAGTTGTTTCCAAAAAAAAAAAAAAGTTAATTATGAAAGGGGAGATAACTCTCAGTATATTGTAGTAAAAAGGTATATAGTGTACAAAAAAGGAATAATTAACCTTTTAGCACTTAAACCGGGCATATCCGGCCAGAATTCTCTCACCTCTTTCTGTTCAAATCGGCCGTAACTGGCCGCTCATACTGATGATAAGGTATTGTTCTCAACATAAATAATATCAAAATCTCAGATTCGATATTATATTAGATAATTATGTGAGGGAAAGCCTTTATCGTAAAAATTCAATAGTAAATATAGAGTAATGTAAATTCTAAAGGGTTAAGTTAGATATTGGTGAGCAGACATACATAGTCTGTTAGTGGTAGGTGAGGTGAGGGAGTGGAATTAAAAGGGGGTGGAAGACGTTAGGGATTAGTAGATGATAGATAATAATGGGTTCTGGTTCAGACACAAGGACAACAATTTTAGGGGAGGAGAAAGTCAATTAAATTCCCCCCCCCTCCCTGCATTACTGGTACTCTATTTTATCGACCACATAAGAACGAAAGGCAAAGCTAACTTCGGTGGGATTTGAACTCAAACCGTAAAGGGCTGTAACTCTATGCTGCAAAGCATGGTATCCAACGCTCTACCGATTCTGCCAACCCACAGCCCTGATATATAATAGTATGGACTGTTCACGGTGACACCCTTTATAAATTGACAACTTTTCCATGGGTTGAAAGTGATGCCCTTCCTGGCCCCAACCCTTTTAGTCTCCTCTTATGACACACACACACGTCTGTTGATATATTATTATATAGTTTTATGTTAGTTAGAATATGAAGTCTAGAATAAAGTGGAGTGGAACGTCCTTTCAATACATAAACAATATTTTAATTCTCATATCTCATGACATATATGGCTAAATACAGCTACAGCTGATGTGTGTTGCCATTCTTGGGAACACTGACACACAGCCACAACACTAGAGAGAGAGAGAGAGAGAGAGAGAGAGAGAGAGAGAGACACACACATACACACACGTGTGTATGTGTTTATATATCTACTCCATAATCCACTATCTTTTCAACAATCACCACCACACATACATACAAAGACACACACACACACACAGAGTAATGACCTAAATTTCCCCCCTCCCCTTCACTCCACTCCACCTCACCTCATTCTCCAAACGATAGTCAAAAGCCTATTGCCTCTTAGAAAAATGATGAATATTGATTTCTGTAGATGAGTGAGATTGCCAAAAGTTCTCAATACCAAGTGATCACCAATCACCAATGAGGGGTAGTGGGAGGGATGAGGTAGAGGGGGAGGTATCCAGTTTGTTATACTATAAACTACTACTTCCAGCAATCTTTATCTTTCAACAACTACCTCTCTCTCTCTCCTGTATTTAAACTAGACATCACCATCATCACCACCACCATCTACCCCCCCCCCTCTCTGATGAAATGAGAACCAACAGACTACCTGCTACTACAACCCATCAACAATTGTTTGGATGCTGTTCTCATACTAGTGTTGTATTTGGTACTATACAGTAAATCTTTTGTTAAAACCACCTGAAATCATGTCTCACTGTGTGTGTGTGAATATGTTTATATACATATATATATATATACATATATATATATATATATATATATATATATATATATATGTGTGTGTGTGTATACATTAACTATATATCTGTGTGTGTGTGTACATATATTTGTATTGTGGCCATTATAGTAAAGGTTGATGATTACGTCCATCAAGAGGTTGATGCCCTCTGTTTGGGGAATTTAACATACGACAGACACACATGGACAGATACAGACACATACGCAGATATGCACACACACTGATATATATAGACACACACACACACTGATATATACACATACACAAGTAGAGGCAGTGTATAATTGGAATAAAACTCCCTGATCCATTATTTAAGTTGAGACATTTGTAGAATTCTTCTCTGAGAGTACTGCTATGTCTTCAAACCCACAGATTTTGAACACAGGACTCTGATTTAAGTCTCTTATTACCATATTTCTAATGAAAGACAGTGCCTATCATTTTCAAATAATCAAGAACTTAGAGTGATTTAGTTATAAACTAACTTCCTTATCCCCAAGCTGGTGTTTGGAACATTAACTTCACAAAAGTTATTACATAAAATCATAATGGAATGGTTTCAGATAAATATAAATACTTTAAATTGTGTATTGTAGAATGACAGGTGATTTCAGGAGGTTTCCCATGTCAATTTTGTAGCAGAAGATTACCAGAATCTTTAGAGCATTGGACAAAACCTTTTTCTTTATTGATTTAATAATACAAATATATGTCCCTGTAAGAATTGTAGTTAATAGAAGTTGGTGAAAACTATTTTATGCAAAAGAGCATGTGTTTAAGAGTTATAAATTCTAAACCTTTTTACTGAAGAATGGACTCTTTGAGATACAAACAGTTTTAGTATTATATAGTTGTCTATAATATACACACTGTCCAAATATACATAGTTTTAGTATTATATAGTTGTCTATAATATACACACTGTCCAAATATAGTTTTAGTATAATATAGTTGTTTATAATATACACACTGTCCAAATATACTCAGTTTTAGTATAATATAGTTGTCTATAATATACACACTGTCCAAATATAGTTTTAGTATAATATAGTTGTTTATAATATACACACTGTCCAAATATACTCAGTTTTAGTATAATATAGTTGTCTATAATATACACACTGTCCAAATATAGTTTTAGTATAATATAGTTGTTTATAATATACACACTGTCCAAATATACTCAGTTTTAGTATAATATAGTTGTCTATAATATACACACTGTCCAAATATACACAGTTTTAGTATTATATAGTTGTCTACATAGTTTTAGTATTATAGAGATATAAATGTAATATATATAATGTTCAAATAAAAAAATTGACTTGAGATGAAATAAAGCTACAAACAATTCTTATGAGCAGAAGACTGTTACTAAGATTATTTGTTCCATAAGTGGAATGGTCAGTGGTCAGTGTTGATATGGTCAGTGGTCAGTGGTCAGTGTTGATATGGTCAGTGGTCAGTAGTCAGTGTTGATGTGGTCAGTAATCAGTGTTGATGTGGTCAGTAGTCAGTGTTGATATGGTCAGTGGTCAGTAGTCAGTGTTGATATGGTCAGTAGTCAGTGTTGATGTGGTCAGTAGTCAGTGTTGATATGGTCAGTAGTCAGTGTTGATGTGGTCAGTAGTCAGTGTTGATATGGTCAGTGGTCAGTGTTGATATAGTCAGTGGTCAGTGTTGATATGGTCAGTGACCAGTGTTGATATGGTCAGTGACCAGTGCTATGGTCAGTGGTCAGTGCTAATATGGTCAGTGGTCAGTGCTAATATGGTCACTTACAGCAGACCTATAAGTAAAGGTGTTCCAGCTACGACCATTCTGTCTTTTTTATTCCAAACATAGTATAACTAGCACTACATTATCCAATGTATTTTGTGTAACTTTAGGGTGTGATGGGTCTTCAGGACAAACAACCACATAAAGGTTCCCTCATTAGCTGTAATATTTATAAGTAAGGATCTTGATAGAAAGTGGGGCATAAAAACAAAATAAAATAAACAGGGCAGCATCCGTGCACTGGTGAAATATCCCCATCTTCCTCCCTCCATCCCTGGTTCTAATGTTGTTACAACACTGATGAAGGGGTCCCTCCTTGTCATCCCTGGTTCTAATGTTGTTACAACACTGATGAAGGGGACAACTTCTGTTTCATAATCACACTTGACCTACATTGTTTATCTGCCATCTGTTTGATACAGTTAATTCTGGCAGACACCGCACCATAGCACACTATCCTGTCACTACACCCCACCATAACACACAACCCTGTCACTACACCACCCCCTCGACATAACACAGAACCCTATCACCCCATCTCACCCCAACAAAACCCAGAACCACCACCCTACCATCCCAACAAAACCCAGAACCCTGCCATCCCACCCCAACAAAACACAGGACCACGATACCACCCCAACATAACACAGAACCCTGCCATCCCACCCCAACAAAACACAGTACCCTGCCATCCCACCCCAACAAAACACAGTACCCTGCCATACCACCCCAACAAAACCCAGGACCACCACCCTACCTCAACATAACAGCCAACAGGTATATATACAGAAATATGATACAGTATAAAGCTACTGAAGCAGTGATACTCCACTTTATTCTTTATAATTGGGTGAGAAGCTGCTGCAGAGCAAGGCACTTGTCTTTTAAGACATCTATTTTAATGCCCTCTCTCACTAATAATAATAATAATTGTTTCTAATTTTGGCACAAGGCCAGAAATTCTCCCAGTATATTACTGGTACTTTATTTTATAGACCCCATAAGGATGAAAGGCAAAGTTAACCTTGGCGGAATTTGAACTCAGGACAAAAAGGGCCATAACTCTATGCTGCAAAGCATGGCATCTGATGCTCTATCAATACTGCCAATCCACCACCTAATAATAATTGTTTCTAATTTTGGCACCAGGAGGCCAGCAATTATCCCAGTATATTACTGGTACTTTATTTTATAGACCCCGTAAGGATGAAATGGCTTATTCATCATCATCATAATCGTTTAATGTTCATTTTCCATGCTGGCATGGGTAAGACGTGCTGTTTCGTTGTGAGACATCCAGGTCAAAGGACCATGTTTTGCTCACACAGAACTGATTTTGGCTGGGTTTCTATGGCTGGATGCCCTTCTTAATGCCAACCACATTTACAGTGTGTACTGGGTGCTTTTTGCTGTGATACCTACACAACCACTTTAGTGTGAACTGGGTGTATTTTATCATGACACCTACACGATTATTATTATCATTTGCTCTAGCAGAATATGCGTGCAGTGCTTTATAAGTGCTATATTTGTAAGTCCTAGAGTTTTGGTTATGTATCTGTCTGTGTTTTTTTTATCATTCCCTGAGCACCTATTATTAAAGGTATTGTTTCTGTCTTCATCATCCACATTTGAGTTATTTCTATCTCTAGATCTTTATATTTGGAGAGTTTCTCCATTTCCTTGGTTGATATGTTGTCATCTGTAGGGATTGATACATCAATTTATTATTAAGGAAGTATTTTGTAGAACCAGTAGAATATGAAATAATAAAATGAAGTACCAGTTGCATACTGGAGTCAATATAGTCAATTTTCCCCTTTCACAAAATGCTGGCCTTGTTCCTAAATTAGAAATCCTTATTTAACCCTTTAATGTTCAAACCAGCCAAAACCGGCCAGAATTCTCTACCTCTTTCTGTTGAAACTGGCCACTCGTACTGATGTTAAGGTATTGTTCTCAAAATAAATACTTTCAAAATCTCATAGATTCGATATTATGTGAGGTAAAGCCTTTACCATGAAAATATGATAGTATATATAGAGTAATGTGAATGCTAAAGGGTTAACCATAAAAAGAAACTAAACAACAACATAAATATATTTACATATAGAAACACAGACATTAACCAATGTCTACATACACACCTACACATACATACACATCCCACCTACACTCATACATCTAGACACACACACACATCCCACCTACACACACATCTAGTACATAAGTCTACATGGCAAGTTATAGTCAGACAATACTGGGATTTCTTGTCAAAAGACATTATCACCAGCTGAGCTACTTCCAAATCTTTCCACATGCCTGATATTTCTTTATTATCATTATTTCTTATTGTTCCCGTCGAGGTTAACTTTACCTTTCATCCTTATGGGGTCGATAAAATAAAGTAGCAGTAATGTACTGGGTAATTGCTGGCCTTGTGCCAAAAGTAGAAACAATTATTTCTTATTGTTCCTCTTAATTTCATCTTTTAAATTAGTGTAAATTCCCTCTCCATCCTCTGTTTTGCTGTTACCAAACTGTTGGGTCCTTGTGCCCAATAAAAGAAACCCATACCATTAGATTGGCAGTATCAGTAGAGGGTCAGACGCCATGCTTTGCAGCATAGAGTCATGCCCCTTTAAAGTCTGAATTTGAATCGTGCCGAGGTTAACTTTGCCTTTCCTCCTTACAGGGTCGATAAAATAAAGTACCAGTAATGCACTGGGATAACTGCTGACCTTGTCCCAAATCTAAAAACAATTATTATTATTATTGCTACAGACAAAATCTCAAGTGCTTCTAATTTTGGTACAAAGCCAGAATTTTTTTTTATGGTGTGTGGGGTGATTATATCGACCCCAGTATTTGACTGGTACTTTGATTTATAGACCCTGGAAGGATGAAATACAAAAATTGACCTCAGAGGAATTTGAACACAGAATGTAAAGAGCTGAGACAAAAACTGCTCAGCATTGGTCTAGCACTCCAACAACTCTGCTAATACACCTTCAATAGAAGATATAATTGTTTCTACTTTTGGCACAAGGCCAGCAATTACTCCAGTGTATTACTGGTATGATTAAATCGACCCTCCAGTGCGTGACTGGTACGATTAATTCGACCCCTCCCCCAGTGCTACTTTATTTTATTGACCCCGTAAGGATGAAAGGCAAAGTTAACCTCGGCGGGATTTGAACTCAGATCATAAAGGGCCGTAACTCTTTGCTTGCAAAGCATGGCGTCCGACCCTCTACCAATACTGCCAATACACCGCCCTTAGAAGATATAATAATATTACTAAAACATTTTGTTGTGAATCATCATTGACTTTACACCTGCTCTGTCATGTAAAGTCTGTCTCAAGCAAGGAGGCTAAACAGGTTAGTGCTTATTCTGGTGTTGACTGACTCAGAGCACAAGACACGTTACATGGTTATATAATAAACAGGATGTATACATAACACCATCTCTCTTCTTTATAATACTGACACTCCATACCTTATAGGTAATACCTTAAGGTACTCACGTTGTGGAGTGCTTATGTCTGTTTACACTACAATCAGTTGATTAATTGATCAACCAACATTTCTTTACTTTGAATATTATATATATATATATATATATATATATATATATATGCAAAAGGCAAACAGAAATAACAAAGCAAACGACACAGTACAATGAAGAAATATATTATTAGTTTAACACTTGATATGGTAAGAAAAAGTGCCTTAACGTTTCGGATGATAGTCCTTCTTCAGAAAATAGAAAGAGAAAGATTGAGATGACGGACAGTGGCTGAAATGAAAGACATTCTTTTAAAAAAAAATAACAGGTCCATTCATGTCACTATCTCTCTCTCTCTCTCTCTCTCTCTCTCTCTCCACACACACAGTAGGCTTCTGTCTGGCAACTTTCACTGATAAAGCACTGACCAGCTGAACGTTATAGTAGAAGTCACTTGACCAAGGTTCCATGGTCTTGAAGTAAGCTTCTAAACCAAAGTGCTATGCCTGCTTCTATGTTTATGTTATAATATATTTGGTATTGACCTCAGTTGACCTAGCTGGCTGTGGTAATGGTGTGTGATAAGTGTGGAAATGGTATTTACCTCAGTTGACCTAGCTGACTGTGGCAAAAGTGTGTGATAAGTATGGAGGTATTTACCTCAGTTGACCTAGCTGACTGTGGTAAAGGTGTGTGATAAGTGTGGAAATGGTACTTGTGGAAGAAGAAGATATTTGGAAAGAAGATGTAATGGAATCAAACCTGAAAACACAACAGTTGCAAAGTTAACTGCTTAACCACACAACCATGCAGAACAAGGTATTAGTCGGTCAACAAAAACAAAGAGTGACAATAACAACAGTAACAACAACAACAGTCCCAAGAAGAAAAGTGTAAATAATTAGAAGTCTATTGTTTGTAATTTAACGAAAACATTCTTCTCTTTTATTGTTATTATTACCTTAACCCCCCCCCCCCCCCCACCACCACCACCACCCACTCCTTTCCCCTTCTCTAACAAAAGAAATAATGCAATGGAGTAGATTATTTGGGACTCACTGAAAGGAAAATGAAGACAACACAGATTTAACAATGACAATCACATAATTATCCCCTCTCCCCACCACCACCCTCCTACCTGTCTCTCCACTTTACTTTGTCTGTCTACCTCTCTCTCTCTCTCTTTAGTCTCCCCACCAACACCCTCCTACCTGTCTCTCCTCTTAACTGTCTGTCTGCCTCTCTCTATTGTCTTCCCCACCACCACCCCATCTTGCCTCTTAACTGTGTCTGTCTGTCTACCTCTCTCTCTATTGCCCCCCTCCCCCACCCCACCAAACATTATCTGTCTGTTTGCCCCCCCCTCTCTATTATCTTTCCCACCATCACCACCACCTTCTCCCCTCCGCCATTTTTTTTATTTTGCTTTGATTTCTGTTTACCAAATGTTAAGTCTTTCATACCACCACCACCACCACCACCACATCAACAGCCAGACCACCACCACCACCACCACCACCACCACCACATCAACAGCCAGACCACCACCACCACCACCACCACCACCACCACCACCACCACATCAACAGCCAAACCACCACCACCACCATATCAACAGCCAAACCACCACCACCACCACCACAACCATCACAACCACCACCACCACATCAACAGCCAAACCACCACCACCACATCAACAGCCAAACCACCACCACCACCACCACAACCACCACCACCACATCAACAGCCAAACCACCACCACCACCACAACCATCACAACCACCACCACCACATCAACAGCCAAACCACCACCACCACATCAACAGCCAAACCACCACCACCACCACCACAACCACCACCACCACCACCACATCAACAGCCAAACCACCACCACCACCACATCAACAGCCAGACCACCACCACCACCACAACCATCACAACCACCACCACCACATCAACAGCCAAACCACCACCACCACCATCAGAGAACAAGGCATGAAAATGGGTTTGGGAAGAGGTGGGAGGGGAGACAGAATAGGAAGCCTGAGATAAATTACTTCTATAGTAGGTGGAGGAGGAGGAGGTAATAGTGAGGAGGGAGGTAAGGGGGGGGGGAGTATGAGGACATGTCCTTTATCAGACTGAATGGTAAGCAGTTTCCAATGGAAGGGGTGAATGGGTGTCACTAACCACTGGAGGGGTAGGTAGGTGGGGTGGGTGTCACTAACCACTGGAGGGGTAGGTAGGTGGGGTGGGTGTCGCTAATCACTGGAGGGGTAGGTAGGTGGGGTGGGTGTCGCCAATCACTGGAGGGGTAGGTAGGTGGGGTGGGTGTCACTAATCACTGGAGGGGTGGGTAGGTGTCGCTAATCACTGGAGGGGTAGGTAGGTAGGTGGGTGTCGCTAATCACTGGAGGGGTGGGTAGGTGTCACCAATCACTGGAGGGGTAGGTAGGTGGGGTGGGTGTCACCAATCACTGGAGGGTGAGGGGGTGTCACTGGAGTAGAATTACTTTTACCTATCATTTGTTCTTGGAGTGATTTGGTTAATAGAGAAGCAATTCTACTTTGTAGAATTGTACTGTAGTAGTAGTAGTAGTGGTGGTGGTAGTGGCAGTTGTAGTAGTAGTAGCAGTGGTAGTGAGAGTGGTGGTGGTAGGAGTGGTGGTGGTAGTAATAGTGGTGATAGTAGTAGTAATGGTGATGGTAGTAGTAGTAGTAGTAGTAGTAGTAATAATAGTACCTACTAGTTTCTGTTTCAGACTTTGTTTTCCATTCTTACACACAAAAGACTAAACAAAATCTCTCTCTCATTCTTTCTCTCTCTCTGTTGCTTTTTGTGTCGGCTGTGTTTATTATGTACACTTATATGTGTGTGCGTGTGTGTGCGTGTGTGTGTGTATATATATATATATATATATATATATATATATACACACACACACGCACACACATATAAGCGTATATATATATATATATATATATGTGTATATATATATATATATATATATATATATATATATATATATATGAGTATATATATATATATACACATACACGCACACACATAAGTGTACATAATAAACACAGCCGACACAAAAAGCAACAGAGAGAGAAAGAATGATATATTATATATATATAAATATATATATAAATGGAATAGAATGAAACGAAATTTCATTTCTCACTCTTAGTACGGCAGTTACTTAAATGTAAGCATGTATACGTACATACATATATGTATACAGACGGACAGTAGTATGTATATATATATACATACATGCACGTATTGTATTCGGTGCGCCCAGCCGACTAAACTCACTCGATATGCAAATTAGGCTGCTCAGCCGTTAATATGCATAAGGAACGTAAATACTTTCAGACGTTCAACCATCTGGCAAGAAGGTATACGATGCTGACGATAGCTAATAAGCTTGAAACTAGTACATCGTTCCTGTGTCAGTGTTGAACAAAAAGGTGACTTGGTTGCCTAAACACTGTACGGCGTAATTCGGGCTGTTTGTTTGTTTACAAACAAACAAATCGAGCATTATAATAAATGGGCGGTGAATTGGCAGTATCGGTAGAGGGTCGGACGCCATGCTTTGACGCATAGAGTTACGGCCCTTGCCATTCTGAGTTCAAATCCCGCCGAGGTTAACTTTGCCTTTCATCTTTACGGGGTCGATAAAATAAAGTACCAGTAATGTACTGGATAATTGCTGGCCTTGTGCCAATAGTAGAAATAATTATAATAAATGTTCGGTAAACCGATACGTGCATATATATATATATATGTGTGTGTGTCCATGTATGTATATATATACATACTACTGTACGTCTGTATACATATATGTATGTACGTATACATACATGCTTACATTTATATATCTCTATATATATATATTATAGTGATTTCCAGAGCTTGACTGTGGAGATCGGACTGTCCGTCTTTCTGTTGCTTTTTTCCATTGCCTTAGTCCTGTGCGCCTCCTGTTTTGTGTTTATATATGTGTGTGTGTGTGTATAAACACACACAAACCTATATATATATTATATATATGTGTGAATCCATTGGTGGGTTTCAAATCCCCGTCCAATCATTAGTTAGAAACTGGCTGTAGAGCTGTAGCTCATCCGCCTTCACCAAGAGGATGAAGTTGTTGGCCGCCACTTAAGTGACTAAAGAGTCCCATATACTCAGGTTTTGAAATCAGAGTGATTCTTCTCCTACAGAGACTGCCAACCAAGGCTGAAGGCCCCTGTTTACCCAGTTTGGATGGTTGTTCACTTTCCTCAGTTCTACCACCCTTTGATGGATTTTGTTTTTTATCCAAAAGAGAGTCCAAAAATCATCCTCTTGGAATGCTTGTTGGTTTAGTCTTCATGTGGCATGTTTAGGGGCTACATGTTACTAGTAGCACTCGAGAGCAGCCTGGCAATATACAAACAAATATATATATATATGTGTGTGTGTGGAGGCACATATGTGTGAAGGCACATGGCTTAGTGGCCTTGCAATCAAAAGGTTGTGAGTTCAATTCTCAGACCGGGTGATGTGTTGTTTCCTTGAGCAAGACACTTTATTTCACATTGCTCCAGTTTACTCAGCTGTAGAAATGAGATGATAGGACTAGGGTACCTATCATTCCACTGCAAAGTGGTCGTGGAGGTGCCACGGCAAACAAGCACCCAGCCCACACTGTAAAGTGGACGTGTAGGCACCACGGAAAAAAAAAACACCCAGCACTCACTGTAAATGAGGTTGGTGTTAGGAAGGGCATCCAGCTGGAGAAATCAAGCCAAAATCCGTTCCCGTCCCACTCTTGCAAGCAGGGAAAAGTGGACGTAAAATGATGATTATATATATATATATATATATATATATAATTATTAACAAAGATCGTTGATATAACGGAGCCTGGTCAACGTCTAGCTCACTCAATTAATCTGCCAAATTGCAGTAATGCAACTGCTACAAGCCCTGTAAGGTGGTTGGTAATAGGAAGGGCATCCTGCTGTATAAACCATGCCAAAGAGAGTAAAGAGTGTACTGAGTACATTTATCTAATTGATGAATGTACTCAATACACTCTGTAAAGTGGTTGGTGACAGGAAAGGAATCTAACCATAGAAAGTTCGTGAAACAAAGGGTCGGGATTTTTCAGTTGTGCCAAAGATATAATCTTCCTAATGTTGGTGATCGACATGATAAAAACACCCAGTACACTGTAAAATATTTGGTGGTGGAGAGAACATCTGGCTGTAGAAAACCTACCAAACAAAGGGTCAAGAGGACTGTTCAGTTATGTCAAAGGCATGACAACCTCCCTAGTGTTGGTGCTAAAATAAGATATAGTCAGTAGAGCATGGCAATATATATAAACAAGATGCAGAGTCCCACTCCATCTGAGAAGTCAGCAACTCAACTTGAGTCTGTGAAGACCCATCCAACCCTTGCTAGTGGGGACAACAAATGATAAATAACGATCATGATATTGGGTCATATCTATATATGTATTTATTTTGCAAGATTTCTTATCTGAAAACGTGTGTTGAAACAGATATTGTTATACTTTAAGGGGGCCATAATGCATGCTTTTATTGGCAGCCTGACCCTCCCAAAATATACCAATATATCAACTAGAAATTGATTGACATATATATATATATATTTAAAATAAACACATGAAACAATCACAGGGGATAATTTGTAAAGTGTTTAATTAAATTTATTTTGGATATATATATACACACACACACACACACATACATACATACACATTGATGTAAAGTTGATCGCATGTATGTATGTGTGCATGTGTGTGTATCACTTTTCAACAGCCATCACCATATCTCTCGTGCACATGATGGTAACAATCGGATCCACCCCGCCCCACCCCACCTCACCTCATTCTCCAAACGATAGTCAAAAGCCTATTGCCTCTTAGAAAAATGATGAATATTGATTTCTGTAGATGAGTGAGATTGCCAAAAGTTCTCAATACCAAGTGATCACCAATCACCAATGAGGGGTGGTGGGAGGGATGAGGTAGAGGGGGGCAGATATCCAGTTTGTTATACTATAAACTACTACTTCCAGCAATCTTTATCTTTCAACAACTTCTACCTCTCTCTCTCTCTCTCCTGTATTTAAACTAGACATCACCAGCATCACCACCACCACCATCCATCCCCCCCCCCCCCCTCTCTCTCTCTGGTGAAATGAGAACCAACAGACTACCTGCTACTACAACCCATCAACAATTGATTGGATGCTGTTCTCATACTAGTGTTGTATTTGGTACTATACAGTAAATCTTTTGTTAAAACCACCTGAAATCGTGTGTGTGTGTGTGTGTGTGTGTATGTGTGTATGTGTGTGTGTGTGTGTGTGTGTGTGTGTGTGTGTGTGTGTGTGTGTGTGTGTGTGTGTGTGTGTGTGTGAATATGTTTATATACATTAACTATACACATATCTGTATATATATGAGCCCATAACTCCTGACAGAGTTATATGGGTGCTGTATCCCATCCCTACTCCGGACCTAAACACAACTACTGATTTCTTCCAGAGAAGGAGAATGTGGGAGAGAACAAGTGAGAAAGAGAAACAGGGGAAAGGTTGGGCCTCCCCTGTACAGGACAGGTTTTTTTATTGACTTCGAAATAATTGTTTCTACTTTAGGCACAAGGCCAGCAATTACCCAGTACATTACTGGTACTTTATTTTATCGACCCCGTAAGGATGAAAGGCAAAGTTAACCTCGGCGGGCTTTGAACTCAGACCGTAAAGGGACGTAGCAAAGCTAACCTCAGCAGGTTTTGAACTCAGATTGCAGAGAACCGGATATTCTAACAAATCTGCCCATTTCTCTCTCTGTCATTATTTAATATAGAAATGGCTTCTACAGGACTAGAACTGTTTCATTCGTATGAAATCATCAGGCATGGGTATCCCTGATGATTTTTTATATAATTTTGAAAATAATCAACAATTTTGGAGGATTTAATAATATATCTTTCTCATTATTAATGTTTAGAACATAACATAAAGGTTCTTACATAAAACTATGGAAGAATTGTAAATAAATAGAAACATATTAAAACAGATTTCTATGAGGGACAGCTTCAAGTAGTTTGTTATCAAAGGGGACCAAAAAGAGACCCTTTATTTAAACACCAAAGCTAGTTCTTGCCAATCCAATGTCCAAATGAAGTCCAATAGTATGTCTAGGTGTGTGGGGGGAGATTGTGTGGTCTTTTAATAATTTACGTTTCAATTTCACTGTTTGGTTGTGTATGAGAGAGGGGGGAGGGTGTTCGTGTGTGGTTGTCTGTTCATGTGTATGAGAGAGAGGGGGATAAGCGGGGGGGGGGGGGGTTCGTGTGTTGTCAGTAAGTCGGATGATCTGTGATTTGTGTCTGAGTGAGAGAGAGAGGGGGGGTTTTCTGTTTTTGAACTATCAAGGTAAAAAAAAAAGGGCCAGGGTGCATGCAGGGCATTGAGTTTCTTTGGGTTACCTTAAGGAGGTATGAGAGCAATGGTGGTGGTAGTAGCAGTGTTGAGGATGTGCTGGAGTGTCATCCTGTCCCACACACCCTCCTCCCACTGGCCCTCCTTTTAGGAGGTATGAGAGCAATGGTGGTGGTAGTAGCAGTGTTGAGGTGGTGCTGGAGTGTCATCCTGTCCCACACACCCTCCTCCCACTGGTCCTCCTTTTAGGAGGTATGAGAGCAATGGTGGTGGTAGTAGCAGTGTTGAGGATGTGCAGGAGTGTCATCCTGTCCCACACACCCTCCTCCCACTGGTCCTCCTTTTAGGAGGTATGAGAGCAATGGTGGTGGTAGTAGCAGTGTTGAGGTGGTGCTGGAGTGTCATCCTGTCCCACACACCCTCCTCCCACTGGTCCTCCTTTTAGGAGGTATGAGAGCAATGGTGGTGGTAGTAGCAGTGTTGAGGTGGTGCTGGAGTGTCATCCTGTCCCACACACCCTCCTCCCACTGGCCCTCCTTTTAGGAGGTATGAGAGCAATGGTGGTGGTAGTAGCAGTGTTGAGGTGGTGCTGGAGTGCCATCCTGTCCCACACACCCCTCACTTTTTAGGAGGTATGAGATGTCACAGAGGTCAAATCAGTTGCCATTTTTAAATGGAGATGGAGAAGAGGAAGAGGGACAAAAACTAAGGGGGTTTCTTTTATTTTATTTTGTTTAGTGCGTGTTTTTGTCAATCAATGTACTTAATAACAGTCAGGGTTGAAGGGTTAACAGTAAAATTTCTATTTGATGCCCTTCCCTTTTCACACTAGTGGACCTTTAATTGCTTCCTGCTGTTATCTCTACCAATCTGAGTTCAAATCTCACAGCTAGGTGGAAGATTTACTTTGTTTTTTCCTTCTTGTTTAATCTTTATTTACAGGGACATTTAATGAGTTAATGTCAGACACTATTTATTGAACATTTTTCTCCTCTGCTTTTCAATTCTAAATTCTAATTCCACCAGATTAATTGTTTTATCATTCAGCTAAAGAAGAAGTCCCCCCCCCCCATGAGGTGGGAGTGGCTGATGTAGCAGGTGGTACTAGCTCATCTCTATGGCAATACTTTAGCCATCTTGTCTGCTGAGATCTACTGTCTAGACAGGTAGAGTCTGACCCTGTATCTCACCCACATTCCACCCCACCTGGCCCCTTTCATTATTTAATTTAGTGCTCTTACTATGAAATTATTTATCATTGATTTGCAATAGAAATAAAAGAAAAACTTACTAATTATCAAAGTTCTAATTATGTGTTGGAAGTTTGATTTGGTTCTCTTACAATATATGGCCTTGTGCCAGACACCACCACCACTGCCACTGCCACTACACACCACCACCGCCACTACACACCACCACCACCACCACCACCACCACTGCCACTACACACCACCACCACCAACACTTCCACTACACACCACCACCACCACCACCACCACTGCCACTACACACCACCACCACCACTACACACCACCACCAACACTTCCACTACACACCACCACCAACACTGCCACTACATACCACCACCACTTCCACTACACACCACCACTGCCACTGCACACCACCACCACCACCACTGCCACTACACACCACCACCACCACCACCACCACTGCCACTACTACACACCACAACCACCACCACCACTACTACACACCATCACACACCACCACCACCAACACATACAACAGCAGACGTAACACAATCGTTATTTTGAGGCCCTAAGCACTTCAAAGAGTATGGTAACCCCCCCCCCCCATCAAATCTACAAAAGATTGCGGGGCAGGGAGAAGGGGGTTTAATAAATCAAATTTCAAAAAAAAAATGGTGCCCCCCCCCCTCCCTTGATACCCTAAACGTGTTTATTTTGTTCCATGTCCAAGCCACCCGCTTTAGCTATGTCTATTTAGAGTTCAAAGGGAGCCACTGCCTTAGACTTTGCCTAACATTCTTCCAGGGTTGATCAAAATAAGAACTGACCAAGTACAGGGGCCGATTTATCTGACCTCCTGATTGACCTACACTTCATTTGTTTACCGAGTGGAATGGACGTCGTCAGATTTGACTGAGGAAATAATGTTTACATTGGTCTTTCCAATTGCTAATACTATCAGTTGCAGCTCCTAGGTTACAGCACCTAGGTCTCCCAAGAGGTCACCCATCTAAGTATTAACTAGGCTCAACGCTGCTTAACTTCGATGATCAGATGAGAACCAGTGTTTTCAGTGTAATAATTGTTTCTACTTTGGGCACAAGGCCAGCAATTACCCAGTACATTACTGGTACTTTATTTTATCGATCCCGTAAGGATGAAAGGCAAAGCTAACCTGGATGGGATTTGAACACAGAGCGTAAGAGGACGTAACTATATGCTGTTAAGTATATAGTCCAGCACTCTGTCAATCCTCTAACCAAACTAAATTAATAAAAAGAACAGGTTACAAACAGTATTGTAATGATGGCATTTACAGATGTTGTCCAATTATGATCAAAGGGATTTCCCACCACGACCATCCTGTCTTTGTTTTTTGGATGGAGTGGGGAGAATGCATTAACTAATGTGTCCTTTCCTTTCGCTAAGACATTGCATTGTAAAATGAGAGGGGATTACGTTGTTATTTCTAGCAAATAGTTCCACCTCATAAAAATACCCCCCCCCCCCCCCCCCACACACACACACATTTACTGTTGATGTTGTTGCAGTTACTTGCTGCAATTGCTGTTGCAGTTACTGCTACAGTTGCTGCTGTTCTACAATATGTTATTGCTATATATATATATATATATATATATATCATGAAGTACAAGTCAACAGGTTATATACACACACACATATATATATATATATATATATATATCATGAAGTACAAGTCAACAGGTTATATACACACACATATATATATTTACTATTCATGCTGTGTGGTTTACCAATGGGTAGATCTGGTTATTCCAGTTAGTAAACCGTTGAAAATATATATATATATATATATGCAGAGGTTATATTTAATTTGTTGGGATTCAACAAGCTTAACATTTTTTATAACTGATATAAAGCACTCAACAGATTAGTGGAGTAAATATACAATATATTAATAAATGGAAACTATATTTATAAAACCATAATTATTTTATTATATATATTTCAAGGGCAACCAAGGCAAATTATGGTGCGCTTTCATCAGATAAAATACAGATTTTATATATATATGTAAAGTTATATTTAAAATTGTTGGGTTACAACTAGTAAATATTTATAACTGATATAAAAGCACTCGACAAATATTTGGAGTATATTTACAATATTAAATAAATGGAAAACTATATTTATAAAACCATATCTATTTCATTATATATATTTCGGGGATATCATATTAACAATATGCTATGCCTTCATCAGACAAAATACAATATAAACAGTTTTATAGATAAATATATTCGACATACCGTAATAAACATCAACTTCATTTGAAGAGGTTTACGCTCTTCAAATGAAGTTGATGTTTATTACGGTATGTCGAATATATTTATCTATAAAACTGTTTATATTGTATTTTGTCTGATGAAGGCATAGCATATTGTTAATATGATATCCCCGAAATATATATAATGAAATAGATATGGTTTTATAAATATAGTTTTCCATTTATTTAATATTGATTTTATATATATATATATTTTTTCTTTTTTCTCTCTCCCTCACATATCACCTTCTTCCAACAGTTTAATTTAAATAAACCGTTATCTTTTCAACCTTTCGGACACTCATTTGCATACTCAATCATAATTTTCTATCACCCTCAATAAATGTAATATCTCCACTATCCAGGAAGCTCCAACCGTTAAGGTTGTCTTTTTTTTCCCGGTATGTCAATATTTATTTATAAAACAAATTTGTATTTTATTTGATGAAAGCGCACCGTAATTTGCCTTGGTGGCCCTTGAAATATGTATAATAAAATAAATATGGTTTTATAAATATAGTTTCCATTTATTAATATATTGTGTATTTACTCCACTTATCTGTTGAGTGCTTTATATCAGCTATAAAATGTTTAAGCTTGTTGAATCCCAACAAATTAAATATAACCTCCGCATATATATATATATATATATATATATATATATATATGTAGGAGGTGAGTTTTATTGTAGTACAATAAAGCAATGCAGATATCGGATAAGAAGCACTCTGAAATGCGCATAATAAAATACATGGAACTCCTTTAACCATCTTTTGATCTTATATTATATATATATATATATATATATATATATATATATATATATATATATATATATATATATATATATATTTCTTTATTAGCCACAGGGGCACAAAAGAAGGGGACATATATATATATATATATAGAGAGAGAGAGATGTTTGTATAAAAGTGACTTCACAACTCTCTCTCTTCCTTCCAAGCCAGCCACAAGTTAACACGATGGTAGCGGCAGTGATAACAGATACGGAGAAATTGAAGTAGCCGATAATGAGGATGTGTGGTCGTAATGTATAGGGTCAGATGGACAGGAGGATGGTTAATATACAGGACAGGTATGGCGAAAATTAGAGGACTAGAGGGGGGCGAAATATAAAGGGACTAGAGGGAGATATGAGAGGTTGTAGGGAGTAGTAACCCGGATCAACTGAAATGTGTGAGGTTTGAAAACATGGAAGAGAGATATAGTTTGGTTTAGTTTGTTTCGATGAATGATTGAACGTCAGAGAAGACGACACAGAATGGAGGGGGGGCAGCAACAGGAAGGTGTAGAGGTGGTGGTGGTGGTGGGAGGAAGGGGGGGGGGTAACTATAGGAAGTAAATGGACAATGTTTAAACTGGATTGATGATGGGTGTGGTTGGGGGAAAAGAGAGGGGGAAGAGGTAGTGAGAGAGAAGATACAGAGTGAGGTTTTCATTCAACTAGTTTCCTTGTCGAATCTAGCGAAAGGATTCCACGAGTCAATCGACATACACACATTCTCTCTCTCTTTCTCTCTTTCACTCTATCACTCTATCACACTCTTTCTCACACCCTCTCTCTCTCATACACATACATCTTACCCAACTAATGTACACACACACACACACACACACACAAACTCTCTCTCTCCCACACACACCAACCAGCCAGCCAGCACAGCGACCAACATCATCACCGCCGCCGCCGCCAACAACAGTGCAGGTTCGTTCTCAAGGGGGGGGGGGGATAAGGAAGAGACGGGCGCCAGTCTGTGTGTGTGTGTGCGGGCCCATGTGTGCGTGTGGCGTCAGTGTGTCGGCGAATGTCGGTCAAGTTGCCGCCAACAGAACACACGCAGGTAGAGAGGGAGGAAAAGATGAGAGGGATGGCATGAGGTGGATAGAGGGAATTAAGAGAGAGAAATATATATATGTGTATGTATGTATATATATATATGTGTGTGTGTGTGTGTGTGTGTGTGTGTGTGTGTGTGTGTGTGTGTGTGTATGTATGTGTGTATATATATATATCAGCTACAGGAACAATGAACAAAAACAAGTTAAAGGAGTGAATCCCTCCCTCCAGACATACACAACAAATAGGGACTTCCAATAAGAAGGATCTTCATATCAGTTTTCTATAATGTAGGGGGTTATTATCTCCCCCACCCATACCATTGTATGTATATGTATGAATGTATGTGTGTATATATATATATATATATATATATATATATATATATATATATATATAACGAAGGAAATGTGGTAAGGAACCAGGTGGACCATAACGCACCAAAGTACTCAATACTTGAGGTAGTAGAGTGGGTAATAGGAACCAGTAAGACCCCGACAGCTGAGCTCAAGCCGTTTCGACGGCTAATTCTGACGGCTAATTCCGTCGAAACGGCTTGAGCTCAGCTGTCGGGGTCTTACTGGTTCCTATATATATATATATATATATATATATATATATATATATATATATATATATATATATATATATATATATTTATATATGCAGCATACACACGCACGTGGGTGTGGGTCTCTACAAGTGATAGTAGCAGATATACAATATATATATATATACATACAATATATATATATATATATATATATATATATATATATATATATATATATATTGTATATATATATATTGATAATAAGTATGAACGAGGTGTCAAATTTTCATTAAGTTTATTCAGGTGTGACACGCGTTTCGCGATTGATCGGCTGAAGGTTCGATCTCTATCGATCGGGCCCGACTCTGGAATCAAAAGCTATCACTTCAACCTGTGTGTCGTTTGTTTTATTTTTGTTTTATTTTTACACATACACACACATCCATATATGTATATATGTGTACCCGATAGCTTCTTTTCATATATGTGTGTGTGTGTGTGTGTGTGTGTGTGTGTGTTCAAATTGAAATCTAGTGAGGGGATTTCAAAGGGCTCACCTATTTCCCTATGTATATATATTTCAGTGCAGAAGTAAATGATAAAGTAGAAAATCAAACTTTCCAGTTGTTTTCCGGTTTCTTCTACAACTACAACGGTACGTGATGGGGCCCACCGACAGCCCCGGCAGACAGAATGGAGAAGGCATTTCCCCGGTGGACGGCAAGGGAGACGCGCTGGAAAAGCCACTCCAACTCGTGGGGCTCACACCTGCGGCTGGCCAGCTCAGTGCCTATGGTGGTGAGTAAGGAGGTAGCCCTGGGGCCGAGGACACCAGAAGTATGCACTGCCAGGGGTGCGACCGGTATTTGAGGAGTTTGGCCCCCTCAGCCCGACGTGCAGCAGAACCTGGGTCAGTCGCAGACTGCACGAGGTTGCGGCTGCAGAAAGTGTCGGTGCAAGTGGCATCCCAGACGAGGGGTTTGCCACCGCGGAACGGGAAGATGGTCATGCCATCTGGCCTTTTGCTGTCCTCCCGATCCAGCCCCAGCGGCTCGAGCTGGGAAGGGAAGCCTGCAGCGTCCAAGCCATGCTTAATGACCTCGTTGAGGGCAGTATATCGTGGAATGCGGCCGGCACTGTGGCGACAGGAAAGCGGGCGGAGGCCGAAATAGTCCACGGTGGAACCGCAGCGACATCGGTGTGGCTGGCAGATCCGGAGGCCGAGTCTCAGGGAAACGCCGATGCGCTTTAAGGTGAGATTAAACAGAAAATACATGTATGTATGCATGTATATATGAGTGTGTATATATATATATATATGTGTGCGATTCGATTTTGGTGGACCAGTGACGGATTAGGTGGGTTGGGGCGGTGTTTTGACTGGGCTGGAGCCAGAGATTCAACATATTTAATAAAGGACCCTAAATAAATTATTTTGGTTACCATAAATAATACGCCAAGACCCCGATTAAATTTTCAGTCAGGGGTCCCATATAAGTTTAATCGGCCAATTGGTGTCGGCAGATACTCTAAGGCCTTGAATAATCACCTCCCACGCTTATTAAATTTTGCTAATCTATTCCCGGAGAAATATTATTGTAAGTGATTCATATTGATACAACAGCTGGAGAATCTAATAATAATTTTATTTTACATTAAAAATACATTATATACGATAAAAAAAAAAAAAAGAACCTATATTTACGAACGTACAGTATACAATTACCGACCCCCATCGCTTAATTGGGACCGGAGGAGTGATGCCGAGCTGTGAAATCTTGCATACATTAATTTTAACTCTTCTTAATAACTGCATTGTTTCTTTCCAGGGACTATGTTGAAAGGTGAAAACTATCCAATATAGACCAGGTGTGACACCTTAACGAACTATAAGGTAAAAACTATCCAATATAGACCAGGTGTGACACCTTAATGAACTATAAGGTAAAAACTATCCAATATAGACCAGGTGTGATACCTTAACGAACTATAAGGTAAAAACTATCCAATATAGACCAGGTGTGACACCTTAACGAACTATAAGGTAAAAACTATCCAATATAGACCAGGTGTGACACCTTAATGAACTATAAGATAAAAACTATCAATATAGACCAGGTGTGACACCTTAAAGAACTATAAGGTAAAAACTATCCAATATAGACCAGGTGTGACACCTTAATGAACTATAAGGTAAAAACTATCCAATATAGACCAGGTGTGACACCTTAATGAACTATAAGGTAAAGACTATCCGATATAGACCAGGTGTGACACCTTAATGAACTATAAGGTAAAAACTATCCAATATAGACCAGGTGTGACACCTTAATGAACTATAAGGTAAAAACTATCCAATATAGACCAGGTGTGACACCTTAACGAACTATAAGGTAAAAACTATCCAATATAGACCAGGTGTGACACCTTAACGAACTATAAGGTAAAAACTATCCAATATAGACCAGGTGTGACACCTTAACGAACTATAAGGTAAAAACTATCCAATATAGACCAGGTGTGACACCTTAACGAACTATAAGGTAAAAACTATCCAATATAGACCAGGTGTGACACCTTAATGAACTATAAGGTAAAAACTATCCAATATAGACCAGGTGTGACACCTTAACGAACTATAAGGTAAAAACTATCCAATATAGACCAGGTGTGACACCTTAACGAACTATAAGGTAAAAACTATCCAATATAGACCAGGTGTGACACCTTAATGAACTATAAGATAAAAACTATCAATATAGACCAGGTGTGACACCTTAATGAACTATAAGGTAAAAACTATCCAATATAAACCAGGTGTGACACCTTAATGAACTATAAGGTAAAAACTATCCAATATAGACCAGGTGTGACACCTTAATGAACTATAAGGTAAAGACTATCCAATATAGACCAGGTGTGACACCTTAATGAACTATAAGGTAAAAACTATCCAATATAGACCAGGTGTGACACCTTAACGAACTATAAGGTAAAAACTATCCAATATAGACCAGGTGTGACACCTTAATGAACTATAAGGTAAAAACTATCCAATATAGACCAGGTGTGACACCTTAACGAACTATAAGGTAAAGACTATCCAATATAGACCAGGTGTGACACCTTAATGAACTATAAGGTAAAAACTATCCAATATAGACCAGGTGTGACACCTTAATGAACTATAAGGTAAAAACTATCCAATATAGACCAGGTGTGACACCTTAACGAACTATAAGGTAAAGACTATCCAATATAGACCAGGTGTGACACCTTAATGAACTATAAGGTAAAAACTATCCAATATAGACCAGGTGTGACACCTTAATGAACTATAAGGTAAAAACTATCCAATATAGACCAGGTGTGACACCTTAACGAACTATAAGGTAAAAACTATCCAATATAGACCAGGTGTGACACCTTAACGAACTATAAGGTAAAGACTATCCAATATAGACCAGGTGTGACACCTTAATGAACTATAAGGTAAAGACTATCCAATATAGACCAGGTGTGACACCTTAATGAACTATAAGGTAAAAACTATCCAATATAGACCAGGTGTGACACCTTAATGAACTATAAGGTAAAAACTATCCAATATAGACCAGGTGTGACACCTTAACGAACTATAAGGTAAAAACTATCCAATATAGACCAGGTGTGACACCTTAACGAACTATAAGGTAAAAACTATCCAATATAGACCAGGTGTGACACCTTAACGAACTATAAGGTAAAAACTATCCAATATAGACCAGGTGTGACACCTTAACGAACTATAAGATAAAAACTATCCAATATAGACCAGGTGTGACACCTTAACGAACTATAAGGTAAAAACTATCCAATATAGACCAGGTGTGACACCTTAACGAACTATAAGGTAAAAACTATCCAATATAGACCAGGTGTGACACCTTAACGAACTATAAGGTAAAAACTATCCAATATAGACCAGGTGTGACACCTTAACGAACTATAAGGTAAAAACTATCCAATATAGACCAGGTGTGACACCTTAACGAACTATAAGGTAAAAACTATCCAATATAGACCAGGTGTGACACCTTAACGAACTATAAGGTAAAAACTATCCAATATAGACCAGGTGTGACACCTTAACGAACTATAAGGTAAAAACTATCCAATATAGACCAGGTGTGACACCTTAACGAACTATAAGGTAAAGACTATCCAATATAGACCAGGTGTGACACCTTAATGAACTATAAGGTAAAGACTATCCAATATAGACCAGGTGTGACACCTTAATGAACTATAAGGTAAAAACTATCCAATATAGACCAGGTGTGACACCTTAATGAACTATAAGGTAAAAACTATCCAATATAGACCAGGTGTGACACCTTAACGAACTATAAGGTAAAAACTATCCAATATAGACCAGGTGTGACACCTTAACGAACTATAAGGTAAAAACTATCCAATATAGACCAGGTGTGACACCTTAACGAACTATAAGGTAAAAACTATCCAATATAGACCAGGTGTGACACCTTAACGAACTATAAGATAAAAACTATCCAATATAGACCAGGTGTGACACCTTAACGAACTATAAGGTAAAAACTATCCAATATAGACCAGGTGTGACACCTTAACGAACTATAAGGTAAAAACTATCCAATATAGACCAGGTGTGACACCTTAACGAACTATAAGGTAAAAACTATCCAATATAGACCAGGTGTGACACCTTAACGAACTATAAGGTAAAAACTATCCAATATAGACCAGGTGTGACACCTTAACGAACTATAAGGTAAAAACTATCCAATATAGACCAGGTGTGACACCTTAACGAACTATAAGGTAAAAACTATCCAATATAGACCAGGTGTGACACCTTAACGAACTATAAGGTAAAAACTATCCAATATAGACCAGGTGTGACACCTTAACGAACTATAAGGTAAAAACTATCCAATATAGACCAGGTGTGACACCTTAATGAACTATAAGGTAAAAACTATCAATATAGACCAGGTGTGACACCTTAACGAACTATAAGGTAAAAACTATCCAATATAGACCAGGTGTGACACCTTAACGAACTATAAGGTAAAAACTATCCAATATAGACCAGGTGTGACACCTTAACGAACTATAAGGTAAAAACTATCCAATATAGACCAGGTGTGACACCTTAACGAACTATAAGGTAAAAACTATCCAATATAGACCAGGTGTGACACCTTAATGAACTATAAGATAAAAACTATCAATATAGACCAGGTGTGACACCTTAAAGAACTATAAGGTAAAAACTATCCAATATACACCAGGTGTGACACCTTAATGAACTATAAGGTAAAAACTATCCAATATAGACCAGGTGTGACACCTTAATGAACTATAAGGTAAAGACTATCCAATATAGACCAGGTGTGACACCTTAATGAACTATAAGGTAAAAACTATCCAATATAGACCAGGTGTGACACCTTAATGAACTATAAGGTAAAAACTATCCAATATAGACCAGGTGTGACACCTTAACGAACTATAAGGTAAAAACTATCCAATATAGACCAGGTGTGACACCTTAACGAACTATAAGGTAAAAACTATCCAATATAGACCAGGTGTGACACCTTAACGAACTATAAGGTAAAAACTATCCAATATAGACCAGGTGTGACACCTTAACGAACTATAAGGTAAAAACTATCCAATATAGACCAGGTGTGACACCTTAATGAACTATAAGGTAAAAACTATCCAATATAGACCAGGTGTGACACCTTAACGAACTATAAGGTAAAAACTATCCAATATAGACCAGGTGTGACACCTTAACGAACTATAAGGTAAAAACTATCCAATATAGACCAGGTGTGACACCTTAATGAACTATAAGATAAAAACTATCAATATAGACCAGGTGTGACACCTTAATGAACTATAAGGTAAAAACTATCCAATATAAACCAGGTGTGACACCTTAATGAACTATAAGGTAAAAACTATCCAATATAGACCAGGTGTGACACCTTAATGAACTATAAGGTAAAGACTATCCAATATAGACCAGGTGTGACACCTTAATGAACTATAAGGTAAAAACTATCCAATATAGACCAGGTGTGACACCTTAACGAACTATAAGGTAAAAACTATCCAATATAGACCAGGTGTGACACCTTAATGAACTATAAGGTAAAAACTATCCAATATAGACCAGGTGTGACACCTTAACGAACTATAAGGTAAAGACTATCCAATATAGACCAGGTGTGACACCTTAATGAACTATAAGGTAAAAACTATCCAATATAGACCAGGTGTGACACCTTAATGAACTATAAGGTAAAAACTATCCAATATAGACCAGGTGTGACACCTTAACGAACTATAAGGTAAAGACTATCCAATATAGACCAGGTGTGACACCTTAATGAACTATAAGGTAAAAACTATCCAATATAGACCAGGTGTGACACCTTAATGAACTATAAGGTAAAAACTATCCAATATAGACCAGGTGTGACACCTTAACGAACTATAAGGTAAAAACTATCCAATATAGACCAGGTGTGACACCTTAACGAACTATAAGGTAAAGACTATCCAATATAGACCAGGTGTGACACCTTAATGAACTATAAGGTAAAGACTATCCAATATAGACCAGGTGTGACACCTTAATGAACTATAAGGTAAAAACTATCCAATATAGACCAGGTGTGACACCTTAATGAACTATAAGGTAAAAACTATCCAATATAGACCAGGTGTGACACCTTAACGAACTATAAGGTAAAAACTATCCAATATAGACCAGGTGTGACACCTTAACGAACTATAAGGTAAAAACTATCCAATATAGACCAGGTGTGACACCTTAACGAACTATAAGGTAAAAACTATCCAATATAGACCAGGTGTGACACCTTAACGAACTATAAGATAAAAACTATCCAATATAGACCAGGTGTGACACCTTAACGAACTATAAGGTAAAAACTATCCAATATAGACCAGGTGTGACACCTTAACGAACTATAAGGTAAAAACTATCCAATATAGACCAGGTGTGACACCTTAACGAACTATAAGGTAAAAACTATCCAATATAGACCAGGTGTGACACCTTAACGAACTATAAGGTAAAAACTATCCAATATAGACCAGGTGTGACACCTTAACGAACTATAAGGTAAAAACTATCCAATATAGACCAGGTGTGACACCTTAACGAACTATAAGGTAAAAACTATCCAATATAGACCAGGTGTGACACCTTAACGAACTATAAGGTAAAAACTATCCAATATAGACCAGGTGTGACACCTTAACGAACTATAAGGTAAAGACTATCCAATATAGACCAGGTGTGACACCTTAATGAACTATAAGGTAAAGACTATCCAATATAGACCAGGTGTGACACCTTAATGAACTATAAGGTAAAAACTATCCAATATAGACCAGGTGTGACACCTTAATGAACTATAAGGTAAAAACTATCCAATATAGACCAGGTGTGACACCTTAACGAACTATAAGGTAAAAACTATCCAATATAGACCAGGTGTGACACCTTAACGAACTATAAGGTAAAAACTATCCAATATAGACCAGGTGTGACACCTTAACGAACTATAAGGTAAAAACTATCCAATATAGACCAGGTGTGACACCTTAACGAACTATAAGATAAAAACTATCCAATATAGACCAGGTGTGACACCTTAACGAACTATAAGGTAAAAACTATCCAATATAGACCAGGTGTGACACCTTAACGAACTATAAGGTAAAAACTATCCAATATAGACCAGGTGTGACACCTTAACGAACTATAAGGTAAAAACTATCCAATATAGACCAGGTGTGACACCTTAACGAACTATAAGGTAAAAACTATCCAATATAGACCAGGTGTGACACCTTAACGAACTATAAGGTAAAAACTATCCAATATAGACCAGGTGTGACACCTTAACGAACTATAAGGTAAAAACTATCCAATATAGACCAGGTGTGACACCTTAACGAACTATAAGGTAAAAACTATCCAATATAGACCAGGTGTGACACCTTAACGAACTATAAGGTAAAAACTATCCAATATAGACCAGGTGTGACACCTTAATGAACTATAAGGTAAAAACTATCAATATAGACCAGGTGTGACACCTTAACGAACTATAAGGTAAAAACTATCCAATATAGACCAGGTGTGACACCTTAACGAACTATAAGGTAAAAACTATCCAATATAGACCAGGTGTGACACCTTAACGAACTACAAGATAAAACTATCAATATAGACCAGGTGTGACACCTTAATGATCTCAAATAGAAATGTTTTCCATAAAGAAATGATTTAAAATAAACCCAGAAGTAAGGAATAGCTCTGTATATGACAGGTAACTAAGGTAAGTTGTTTATCTATAAATATGTGTAGAATGTAAACAATGAACTGAGAATAACTAGAATTAACAGCTACAACATATTCTACACACTCATACATAATCAGCTGTAATGATACACTATGTGTGTTTATATATTTACACACACATATATACATATATATATTAAAGAGTTGAAGGCGGATATATATATATATATATATATATGAGAAAGTATGACCCCGACGGCAGAGCTCAAGCCGTTTCGACGGCTATTTCCGTCCAGAAATAGCCGTCGAAACGGCTTGAGCTCTGCCGTCGGCGTCATACTTTTTCCTATTACCCACTCTACTACCCTAAGTATTGAGTACTCTGGTGCGTTATGGTCCATCTGGTTTCTTACCACACCTCCTTCGTTATATATATATATATATATCCCTGTAAATAGTTATTTCTTCTAATCCCGTATGTCATTTGTACTTTTACTATAACACACTCTCTCAATACTATATACAACACACTCTACACTCTCTCAATACTATATACAACACACTCTACACTCTCTCAATACTATATACAACACACTCTACACTCTCTCAATACTATATACAACACACTCTACACTCGCTCCATACTATATACACAACACATTCTACACATTTAATGCTATATCTACAAGACAACTCAAACAACACATGTGGAAACCATACAATAGAAGCTAAGTGGGTTGAATTAGTGAATTACTTGTTTCTAATATAATTAATTATTCTAGAAATAAACTTGCTGGAACAGTTTACTAAATTCTATTACAAAACTGAAGATTAGATTCACTCTGTCATTTCTGTCTCAGTTTCATTGGATTGCCAGTATCGGTAGAGGGTCTGACGCCATGTTTTGCAGCAAAGAGTTACGGCCCTTTATGGTCTGAGTTCAAATAAAGTACCAGTAATACACTGGGATAATTGTTAGCCTAGTGCCAAAAGTAGAAACAATTATAAAGGAAGTTATTGATGTGAATTAAGAAGATCTGCTGAAGTTTGTCATATGTAATAATACTGTTGTTACTCTCATGCAAGATTTCACAGCTTTAACATCACTCCTTCATAATCAGCCTATGAGCGTTTCAGCTGAGCTTTGTAATCCAACCAATTGAATGGATTGTCTGTCGAATGGCTGCAGACTGATCGCAGGTGCCCAATGGTTGTTCAAGTATGGTTTAACACTGGTTTAATGGGAACTGGTGGAAAGGAAAAGTCCTTAAACTCCTGATGGAGTTGTAGGGACACCGTCCTATGAGTATTAACCCTTTAGAATTTACATATATTTCTATATATACTATTATAATTTCACAGTAAAAGCTTTACCTCACATATTTATTTCACATAATATTGAATCCTATGAGGTTTTGATATTTATTTTGAGAACAATACATTAACATCAGTATGAGTGGCCAGTTACGGCTGGTTTGAATAGAAAGAGGTGAAAGAATTCTAGTCGAATATGGCTGGTTTAAATGCTAAAGGGTTAAAAATGATGGAAGCCAACTCTACCCCAGGTCTAGACACAGTCAATTTCTTAATGTGAGGGGTGTGGGTGAAACAACTCTGAGTACCGGAGTTAATTTCTTCAGGAAAAAGACAGAGAGAATGGAAATGAGAAAGTGGAGGAGGAGGAAGAATTGACCCCAGTACATGACTGGTTCTTTATCAACCTCAAAAGGATGAAAGGTAAAGTTGACCTTAGCAGAAACAGATACCATGAAACATTCTATCTTACACTTTAATGACTGTCAATGTTCTGCCTTAATGTGTGTGTGTGTGTGTGAGAGAGAGAGTGTGTGTCTGTAATGGTTTACTGGATAACCACTCTAACCTACATGCTCTAATTTGATTGGTGAAATACAAGTGCTACTGCACCAGGAAAACTTGTGGTCCAACTACTTAGGAAAAGAGGATGGACTTTTACAGCTATCATCATATTTCCCCTCGGAACAAACTAACAATGTCAGAAAACTACAGATAATTGACAACCAAGACACACATATACATATACATATATATATATAATTATATATACACACACAGACACATATCATCATCATCACTTTTCAACGACTATTTTCCCATGCTATACACACAATATTTCAAGTAAAAAACGTTGATTGATCAATTAATTGACCAACTGGTGTGTAAACAGATGTAAGCACTCCACGTTGTGGGTACCTTAAGGTATTACTTATAGGGTATCAAACAGAAGGTCAATATTATAAAGAAGAGAGACAGTTTTATGTATACATCCTCTATTATATAATCCTGTTATACACATTTTAAAGACATCATATATCTATTATAGCAGACAAAACATACATGTGCTTTCTTTTCTTTTCCTACTTTCGTTCTTCCTTCTATTTCTTTTATACCTCATTCTATTGTCTGATGAAGGACTAACCTCTGAAACGTTAAGATATTTCTCCTACTTTATCAAGCATTAAACTAATATATATCATCATTATACTGTATTGCACTCTTGTGTTTTTCTTTGCCAGATAACTTTTCCTGGGTCAAAAGTCACTTCCTATTAAAAAAAAAAATTCATAATTTTTTTCATTATTAAAATATGTTTTTTGAGATTAAAGTTGAAAAAAAACAAGATCCAATTATGAAATTTAATTTAAAGATAAAAAAAATTAATGAAGAAGCTGGATTCTTATAAAAAAAAAAGTTTTGAGTTAATTTGTAATGATGTTTTATTAATAAAAATAGGTAAGAAGTAACTTTTGACCAACCCTGTGTATATATGAGCAAGGTACGGCGCGATAAACTAGTCAGACCCTCCTCATAACAGGACCACCCAGTTGCACAGAGAAAACGTGGTTGGTGTTAGGAAGGGCATCCGCTGTAAAAAAACAGCCGACCAAAATACAGTTCCATTTGAGCAAGGTATGTCCATCTAATCCATGCAAGCGTGGAAAAATAGATATTAAACGGTGATGATATATATATATATGTGTGTGTGTATATATATATATACATGTGTGTGTGTGTGTGTATATATGGTAGACAAATATTTGAACAGGTAGACAAATATTTAGACAGGTAGCACACAAATGATTAAACAAATTTGAAAAATTGAAGAGGCTCACAAATGAACAGACAGATGACTGATCAAACAGACACACAGACATGTGCATGTATTAAGAGATCAAGATAGAGATAAAGCATACAGACAAAACAAACGTCTGGTGCACCAACCGTGCACCTGCACTACAACATATATGATGCACAGAAACAGTTGGGGAAGCAGGTAGGAGTGTATATTTAATAATTAAAGTTCCGTCAACAGTTTAGTGGTGGTGGCAGTGTGTATATTCTATAACCTCAGTGTATATATTCTATAGTCTCAGTATAATACATACTTTAACCTCACTATTATATATATATATATATATAATGAAGGAAATGTGGTAAGGAACCAGGTGGACCATAACGCACCAAAGTACTCAATGCTTAGGGTAGTAGAGTGGGTAATAGGAGTAGGACCCCGACGGCTGAGCTCAAGCCATTTCGACGGCTAATTCTGGAATGAGTCCAGAATTAGCCGTCGAAACAGCTTGAGCTCAGTCGTCGGGGTCCTACTTGTTCCTATATATATATATATATATATACTTTAGCCTCTGTCTCTCTCTCTATATATACTTTAAACCCAGTGTATATATTCTTTAGCCATAGCAGATAGGTGTTTGTGTGTGTATATATATTCATGTACATGTGTAGACTGAAGTAGTGTTTTCTGACTCCAAATCCTTCATCAGGTGTATATAATGGTTTCGAGATTTAGGCACATGGCCAACAATTTCTTTAAAGGAAGGAGAAAGACAATTCTATACCCCTCCATCACCCCCACCAACAACAACAACACCAATATCTTACTGGTACTTTATTTTATCAACCCCGTAAGGACGAAAGGCAAAGTTAACCTAGATAGGATTTGAACTCAGAATATAAAGAACCAATATTTTGTCTGACTCTCTAATAATGATTCAATCATCCTACACCCTTTATAATAATTTCTTACATAGACACACGGGGGTGGGGGGCAGTTGATTACAATAACCCCAATATATGACTGGTTCTTTATTTATCTTATTAACTTTGAAAGGCAAAGTTGACCTCAGAATTTGTAACCAAAACACAGAGAACTAGAACTAATAGAGCAAGTCATCCCAATGCTTGCTTTAGTCATTCTGCCAGTTTTCCACATAAATATTGCAATGTTTGTTTATGAAGATCTGACAGACTAGGTTGTTGTTATAACCCTAGGTCACTCCTAATCAATCAAACCTATCACAACTAAGTAGTTGCTTAATAATTACCTGTGAACTATGTTTCACTCATCGACATATTTTTTTAATTATTATTTAGTCTGCAAGGGCAGTGAAGGGCAGTATTCATGGCCCTTATTAGGGACTTTTAGACTGATGGGAGAGAAGTAAGAAAATATCCTCAAACCTAAAACTTAGTCTCAATGTGTGCACAGAGTGGATTCTACTAAAGTCACCCCAGACCCCATATGGGGGTGTTTAACCCTTTTGACACCAACCAGCCCTAGATCGCCTCTGGTTCTATGAAACAAAACTATCGACTTTAAAGGGTTCTTACTTAAATTAAAATCACCCAACATAATTTTATATAAGAACAATTTGTTACATTACAAATATCATCTTAATGGAATTATGATTTTAGTAAATCCTTCGTTAATTAATTAATTAAAATACAGAGTATTTCATCAGAACTATGGTAACGAAAGGGTTAAAGCAGGCAAAGAGAATTAAGTCTCGACGAGTAATCGACGATGAGATTCCAGCACAGAGAGGTGGAACAAACATAGCAAGGTAGTAATTGGTCTTGCACTCATATGGAATACAACAATGTGATGGCCCCAAAGTGTTTGACACCTTCCACAGTCATATCTATTTCTGTGTAGTTGTTGTTTAACTTAATGTCAACCCCGACCAAGCAGACTTATGATCAAAAGGCCTAGAACTGCAGGAAATATAGGCAGAGGGAAGACATTGATAAGGAATTTGAGGGCATTGAAATGAAGTAGGCCTGGGTACATGTGGCACAATATCAACCAACCTCAAAGAACTGAGACAGAACAAAACAGAGGAACTCAAGGTTTCTTGTGTTAAACAGTGACTTCATACCAATCAGTCACATGACCTTTTGGGAAGAGGGATAGAATCTAAGATGTCTGTGAAGCCCCATCCCAAATATGTTGGGTAGGGAGCAAGGTGACATTATTCCATTGTGAGTGTTAGTGTACAACTAATTAAACAGACTTATGACCAGCCCATCTTTTTAGGGGGGATTTGAGATTACATTATTCTATATGTCCTTTGGCGGTGAATTGGCAGTATCGGTAGAGGGTTGGACGCCATGCTTTCTAGCATAGTTACGTCCCTTTACGGTTTGAGTTCAAATCCCGCTGAGGTTAACTTTGCCTTTCATCCTTACGGGGTCGATAAAATAAAGTACCAGTAATGTACTGAGTAATTGCTGGCCTTGTGCCTAAAGTAGAAACAATTATTCTATATGTCCTTTCCTTTTCTCTAGACAGTGTTTGAGGGTGATTTAGCAACTATTTTTAGGTCAATCAATCATTTGGAAGTTCCACACTTTCTTCTCTCAAATCTTCGTTTGATAATTAGCTGGAAAAGAATCAAAGATAGATTGATTCAGAACTTTAACCCTTTCATTACCAGATTTCTATTGAAAGACACTGTCTATGTCATTAACCCTTTCATTACCATATTTCTAATGAAAGACACTGTCTATGTCATTAACCCTTACATTACCATATTTCTAATGAAAGACACTGTTTATGCCATTAACCCTTTCATTACCATATTTCTATTGAAAGACACTGTCTATGTCATTAACCCTTTCATTACCATATTTCTAATGAAAGACACTGTCTATGTCATTTACCCTTTCATTACCATATTTCTAATGAAAGACACTATACCTATGTCATTAACCCTTTCATTACTATATTTCTAATGAAAGACACTGTCTATGTCATTTAACCTTTCATTACCATATTTCTAATGAAAGACACTGTCTATGTCATTTACCCTTTCATTACCATATTTCTAATGAAAGACACTGTCTATGCCATTAACCCTTCCATTACCATATTTCTAATAAAAGACACTATACCTATGTCATTAACCCTTTCATTACCATATTTCTAATGAAAGACACTACCTATGTCTTTAACTCTTTCATTACCATATTTCTAATGAAAGACAGTGTCTATGTCTTTAACCCTTTCAGAGGTTGTTTAGTTACATAGATAATGTCCAGTAAAGAATTAACATTTCTTTAGATCCCTTCACTCTATTTTCAAAGCCACATAGGTAATGCTATGTCCAGTAATGAAATAACTTCACTCTATTTTCAAAGATACAGTGGGTAACACTATGTCCTGTATTGAAGAAATGTTTATAGAAATAAGAGGGCAATATTGTAATGTCAGTAATTATTTCCAGGATTAACTCCATTAAACTCACACCATATACTTTATCTAAATATAAGTTGTTTATCAATCAACACCTCCATATGTCCTTTACAGACCACCAGCATTGCTAAACCATATGCCAAACAATTCCAAACATATGTGTTGTCCAGAAAAATCAGATACAATTTTTATCACCTCCATGTGGATATTATATAAAAGATGTTACTGAGCTGTATTACAGACCACATGGTTTCTAGAGTCAGATCTTGTAAGTAATTATATTGTGACACTGAACAAAGCATACACACACAAACACACATACATGCATATACACAAGCATACATACATACATAACGCACAAACACACATACATGCATATGTCCGTCTAACCCATGCTGGCGTGGAAGATAGACGTTAAACGATGATGATGATGATACACAAACATACATACATGCACAAGCACACATACATAGTGAGTCTTGTTACTCTGGAGTTTCACCTGTTTATTACAGGGTCATCCTTGTCTGATGACCCTGTAATAAACATCTGAACTCCAGAGTAACAAGACTCACTATTTAGTCTCAATAAAATGAATACATATGTATATATACAGACGTGTGTGTGTGTGTGTGTGTGTGTGTGTGTGTGTGTGTGTGTGTGTGTGTGTGTGTGTGTGTGTGTGTGTGCGTGCGTGCGTGTGTGTGTGTGTGCGTGTGTGTGTAATTCTGGTTGTTCCAGTTTATTTGACACAAAAAGACAAAAGTTGAAACATGTTCCACTGCCAACTTTACAGTTGAATGGTTGGTAGGAAGATCCAGCTGTAAAAACAATTGTTCCAACACCATTGCTACATGCTAGGATATAATATTGGTGTAACAGATAGAGAGAGTCACGCACAGACAGACACACACACACACACACACACACATAGGTATGTGCACGCACACACACATTATTTAGATGTTCATCTGAATAATGATTGTTGGTTGATTCAGTGATCTTCTCTGGCAATGATAGTGTACAAATACACTCACATTAACACTCTCACACACTCATACATACACCTCACTCTTCTCTCTCACACACACACACACACACACACACACACACACACACACACACACACACAATATAGGTGCATGATTGTGTGTTTAACCCTTTCAGTTGCCATTATCCTAATGAAAGATACTCTATGATTTTTTAAATTAATTTTTCATTTTAAAATGCCAGGTCAGGTGACTATGCCTTGCTCACACAGAACTGACTTTGGCTTGGTTTTTACAGTTGGATGCCCTTCCTAACACCAACCACATACAGTGTGCGCTGGGTGCTTTTTGTTGTGACACCTACACAACCACATTTACATGTGTACTGGGTGCTTTTTGTGACACCAACACGACCACTTTACAGTGTGTACTGGGTGTTTTTTGTTGTGATACCAACACGACCACTTTACAGTGTGTACTGGGTGTTTTTTGTTGTGATACCAACACGACCACTTTACAGTGTGTACTGGGTGTTTTTTGTTGTGATACCAACACGACCACTTTACAGTGTGTACTGGGTGTTTTTTGTTGTGATACCAACACGGCCACTTTACAGTGTGTACTGGGTGTTTTTTGTTGTGATACCAACACAACCACTTTACAGTGTGTACTGGGTGTTTTTTGTTGTGATACCAACACAACCACTTTACAGTGTGTACTGGGTGTTTTTTGTTGTGATACCAACACAACCACTTTACAGTGTGTACTGGGTGTTTTTTGTTGTGATACCAACACAACCACTTTACAGTGTGTACTGGGTGTTTTTTGTTGTGATACCAACACAACCACTTTACAGTGTGTACTGGGTGTTTTTTGTTGTGATACCAACACAACCACTTTACAGTGTGTACTGGGTGTTTTTTGTTGTGATACCAACACAACCACTTTACAGTGTGTACTGGGTGTTTTTTATTGATACCAACACGACCACTTTACAGTGTGTACTGGGTGTTTTTTGTTGTGATACCAACACAACCACTTTACAGTGTGTACTGGGTGTTTTTTGTTGTGATACCAACACGACCACTTTACAGTGTGTACTGGGTGTTTTTTGTTGTGATACCAACACAACCACTTTACAGTGTGTACTGGGTGTTTTTTATTGATACCAACACGACCACTTTACAGTGTGTACTGGGTGTTTTTTATTGATACCAACACGACCACTTTACAGTGTGTACTGGGTGTTTTTTGTTGTGATACCAACACGACCACTTTACAGTGTGTACTGGGTGTTTTTTGTTGTGATACCAACACAACCACTTTACAGTGTGTACTGGGTGTTTTTTGTTGTGATACCAACACAACCACTTTACAGTGTGTACTGGGTGTTTTTTGTTGTGATACCAACACGACCACTTTACAGTGTGTACTGGGTGTTTTTTATTGTGATACCAACACGACCACTTTACAGTGTGTACTGGGTGTTTTTTATTGTGATACCAACACGACCACTTTACAGTGTGTACTGGGTGTTTTTTGTTGTGATACCAACACGACCACTTTACAGTGTGTACTGGGTGCTTTTTATTGTGACATATAAATTAAGACTATTTAAAACCAACATGACTGGACCAAAGAACCAGCACCAGATTCAGTTAGTTTGGTATCAAAAAAGGTTAAAGAGCTCATTTTGAAATTACCTGGCACCAGGTTCCATCCTACTGTTTGGTATCTTCGACTGACCAAATGTGTTGATAGCCATTACCACCACCACCTCAGGTTCCATCCTACTGTGTGGTATCTTGGGCTGGCCAAAGCTTTGTGATAGCCTCAGATCACATCCCACAGTCAGGGATGGTCAGAAGTGGAGTGTCTACCCAGATCACATCCCACTGTCAGGGATGGTCAGAAGTGGAGTGTCTACCCAGATCACATCCCACTGTCAGGGATGGTCAGAAGTGGAGTGTCTACCCAGATCACATCCCACTGTCAGGGATGGTCAGAAGTGGAGTGTCTACCTAGATCACATCCCAATGTCAGGGATGGTCAGAAGTGGAGTGTCTACCCAGATCACATCCCACTGTCAGGGATGGTCAGAAGTGGAGTGTCTACCTAGAACACATCCCACTGTCAGGGATGGTCAGAAATGGAGTGTCTACCTAGAACACATCCCACTGTCAGGGATGGTCAGAAGTGGAGTGTCTACCTAGATCACATCCCACTGTCAGGGATGGTCAGAAGTGGAGTGTCTACCCAGATCACATCCCACTGTCAGGGATGGTCAGAAGTGGAGTGTCTACCCAGATCACATCCCACTGTCAGGGATGGTCAGAAGTGGAGTGTCTACCCAGATCACATCCCACTGTCAGGGATGGTCAGAAGTGGAGTGTCTACCTAGAACACATCCCACTGTCAGGGATGGTCAGAAATGGAGTGTCTACCTAGAACACATCCCACTGTCAGGGATGGTCAGAAGTGGAGTGTCTACCTAGATCACATCCCACTGTCAGGGATGGTCAGAAGTGGAGTGTCTACCCAGATCACATCCCACTGTCAGGGATGGTCAGAAGTGGAGTGTCTACCCAGATCACATCCCACTGTCAGGGATGGTCAGAAGTGGAGTGTCTACCTAGATCACATCCCAATGTCAGGGATGGTCAGAAGTGGAGTGTCTACCTAGATCACATCCCACTGTCAGGGATGGTCAGAAGTGGAGTGTCTACCCAGAACACATCCCACTGTCAGGGATGGTCAGAAGTGGAGTGTCTACCCAGATCACATCCCACTGTCAGGGATGGTCAGAAGTGGAGTGTCTACCTAGATCACATCCCAATGTCAGGGATGGTCAGAAGTGGAGTGTCTACCCAGATCACATCCCACTGTCAGGGATGGTCAGAAGTGGAGTGTCTACCTAGATCACATCCCACTGTCAGGGATGGTCAGAAGTGGAGTGTCTACCTAGATCACATCCCACTGTCAGGGATGGTCAGAAGTGGAGTGTCTACCCAGATCACATCCCACTGTCAGGGATGGTCAGAAGTGGAGTGTCTACCTAGATCACATCCCACTGTCAGGGATGGTCAGAAGTGGAGTGTCTACCTAGAACACATCCCACTGTCAGGGATGGTCAGAAGTGGAGTGTCCACTCAGATCACATCTCACTCTCTTAAAATAATGAAGGGATGGTCAGAAGTGGAATGTCCTTCAGTGACCACAACCGTGGTCATCCCATATATTTACATATCCAGAATTATATTGTCCATGTAAGGATATGATGTGAGAATTAGCTGCTATTTTTAGTGGAGCAGCCATAGAGGATCTCCTACGCAGGCAGGGCTGCAAGACCTGGCTAATGAGACTTACTCCTACTACTCCTACTACTACTCCTACTACTACTACCACTATCACCACCACTATTACTACCACTACTACAACCACCACCGCCACTATTACTACTACTACCACCACCACTATTATCACTACTACTACCAACACTACCACCACTACTACTACTACTACTACTACCAAAACACCACTATTACTACCACTACTACAACCACCACCGCCACTATTACTACTACTACCACCACCACTATTATCACTACTACTACCAACACTACCACCACTACTACTACTACTACTACTACTACCAAAAACACCACTATTACTACCACTATCACCACCACTATTACTACCACTACTACAACCACCACCGCCACTATTACTACTACTACCACCACCACTATTATCACTACTACTACCAACACTACCACCACTACTACTACTACTACTACTACTACCAAAAACACCACTATTACTACCACTATCACCACCACTATTACTACCACTACTACAACCACCACCACCACCACCACCACTATTATTACTACTACCACCACCACCACCACCACTACTACTACTACTTCCAAAAACACCACTATTACTACTACTACTACTACCAAAAACACTACTACTACTACCACCACCACCACTATTATTACTACTACCACCACCACTATTATTACTACTACTACCAACACTACCACCACTACTACTACTACTACTACTACCAAAAACACCACTATTACTACCACTACTACAACCACCACCACCACCACCACTATTACTACTACTACCACCACCACTATTATCACTACTACTACTACTACTACCAAAAACACCACTATTACTACCACTATCACCACCACTATTACTACTACTACCACCACCACCACTATTATTACTACTACCACCACCACTATTATTACTACTACTACCAACACTACCACCACTACTACTACTACTACTACCAAAAACACCACTATTACTACCACTATCACCACCACTATTACTACCACTACTACAACCACTATTACTACTACCACCACCACCACCACTATTATCACTACTACCACCACCACCACTACTACCACAACTACTACTACAAATTCTTCTTCACGTGGTAGTCAAAAGACATGTCAACAGACATGGTGAAAAACTGCTCCATCTAAATCATCTTATCGATCTAGTTAAGCTATCTGTCTGTTCATGCATGCATGCATGCATCTGTGCAGCCAACCATCTCGTTGTGCATTCATCTCTCCATTTAGCTAGCTAGATTGATACTTATATATATATGTAGCATTCCTGCATCCTTCCATCCAGTCAGCCTTCCATTTAGCTGGCTAGTTAGATTAATATATGTGTTTGTTTGTGTGTATATATATATATATATATATATATATAATGTATGTATAATATATATATATATGTATTTATGTATGTATATGTGTATATATATATATATATATATATATATATATATATATATATAAATATATTGTATGTATAATATATATCATCATCATCATCATCATCATCATCATTTTACGTCCGCTTTTTCCCTGCTTGCAAGGGTGGGACGGGAACTGATTCTGGCTTGATCTCTACAGCTGGATGCCCTTCCTAACACCAACCTCATTTACAGTGAGTGCTGGGTGCTTTTTTGCCGTGGCACCTCCACGTCCACTTTGCAGTGGAATGATAGGGACCCCAGTCCCTATCATCTCATTTCTACAGCTGAGTGAACTGGAGCAATGTGAAATAAAGTGTCTTGCTCAAGGAAACAACACATCACCCGGTCTGAGAATTGAACTCACAACCTTTCGATTACAAGGCCAATGCTCTAACCACTAAGCCATGTGCCTCCATATATATATATATATATGTATTTATGTATGTATATGTGTATATATATATATATATATAATGTATGTATAATATATATATATATTTATGTATGTATGTATGTGTGTGTATATATATAAATATATAATGTATGTATAATATATATATATATGTGTTTGTGTGTATATATATATATATAACATGTAAACCTCCATCTATCCATCTAACTATGTATTCATCCTTCCATTTAGCTGGCTAGTTATACATATATATATATATATATATATATATATATACACACACACACACACACACACACACACACACACACACACACACACACACACACACACACACACACACATGTAGCATTCCTGCATTCATCCATCAATCCATTCTTCTATTTAGATGGTTAATTAAATTGATATATATATATTATAAAGAGTCGCGACCCAACAGCTGAGCTCTTGCCGATTCAACAGGTAGTTCCAGTGTGTATATATATATATATATATATATATTATAAAGAGTCGCGACCCAACAGCTGAGCTCTTGCCGATTCAACAGGTAGTTCCAGTGTGTATATATATATATATATATATATATATATATATATATATATATATATATATATATATATATATATATATTATAAAGAGTCGCGACCCAACAGCTGAGCTCTTGCCGATTCAACAGGTAGTTCCAGTGTGTATATATATATAATTGTTTCTACGTTTGGCACAAGGCTAACAATTATCCAGTACATTACTGGTATATATAATAAAGATGAAATAAAAGATGGTTATAAGAGTTCCAAATATTTTATTATACGTATTTCGAATACAAAATCATCCTGGGACAGATATTGTGTTCTCTTCAGATAAAAAATAAGGTACAATGATATGAGGCATAATAGCACTTGTTTATAGGAAAGTGCTAAGTCTACATATGACAGAAATATGTGTTAATACTATAGTATTACCTTCTATATATATATATATATATATATATATAATATAAGATCAAAAGATGGTTAAAGGAGTTCCATATATTTTATTATGCGCATTTCAAAAACAAACATCATCAAGCAATAATATTTGTGTTTTCATCAGATAAAACAGGAGAACATGATATGAAGGCTAAAAAAACACTTGTGGATAGTGCAGTTTTAAATCAACATATCAACATAGTTTTAAATAACAGTTTTATATCAACATAAAACTGCACTATCAACAAGTGTTTTTTTAGCCTTCATATCATGTTCTCCTGTTTTATCTGATGAAAACACAAATATTATTGCTTGATGATGTTTGTTTTTGAAATGCGCATAATAAAATATATGGAACTCCTTTAACCATCTTTTGATCTTATATTATGCATACTCCAGTCCCACAAACTGTAGAGTGCTTCTTATCCGATATCTGCATTGCTTTATTGTACTACAATAAAACTCACCTCCTACATATATATATATATATATATATATATATATATATCCACCCTTGCAAGCAGGGAAAAGCAGACGTAAAATGATCAACCTCATTTGCATACTCATCTTAATAATTTGAAATATCTGACTTTTCTTCTCTTATCCCTTCACTATCCAAGGAAAACTTGAACCGTTAAGGTATCTTTTCTTGGTTATGTCAATATTTATAAAACAAACTTTGTGTTTTATCTGATGAAAGTGTACCAAAGTTTTAGTGCCCTTGAAATATATATAATAGAATAAATATGGTTTTATAAATATAGTTTCCATTTATTTAATATCATTGAATATTATACCCCAGAAATCAGTCGAGTGCTCTGAATCAGTTATAAACATTTATATTTGTTGAATTACCAACAAATTGAATATCCCTTTTGCTTATATATATGTGAAAAATATGGGGAGAAGAATACTGCATGGTTGCACATGGGTTGCATCTTATAAAATGAGTCCCTCATCAGTGATTTGCCAACGATCATTGGTATTTCATCGCATTAAAAATCATATACCTCACGTTGGTGCGATAATAACTAAAATAAGTTATTAGGACAATTGAAACGCGTAAAGCGAGTGAGACAAGTAAACAACACACACATTATATATATATATATATATATATATATATATATATAAGAGAGAGAGAGAGAGAGAATATAAAATATATGCATACATGTGTATATATTCTAAATGTTTATATTGAGTGATAGAAAATAATGATATTTATTAGAATGGAAATGTATGCCAGAGAGGGAAAGAGAGAGAGAGATGGAGAGGGGGGGGGGGTGTAGAGAGAGTTCTATGTAGGTCCCTCCTACTCTCTGTGATAAATGTCTGGCTGTCTTCAGTTTAACATGCCAGTCACATGTTTGAACTAAATAAATCTCAGCAATGGCTAAACACGGATGTTTCACAGTGGCACAAGTCCCAGTATTGAGGAAAATCTATGTCGACCACTGTTTCACACAGAGGGCTCCATGGAACACCAGGTTTCCATGACAAACAAACAAAAAAATTTAAAAACTGAGACAGGAAATTCATTGTGTGTATGTTTGTGTATATAAATTTGAATGAGTTACACACATATATATAAATATATGTGTGTGTATGTGTGTGTGAGTATATATATTATATATAGTTACATTTTGCTGCATGATCCTATCATTGCATTGAACTACAATATACCTGGTAAATGAGTAAAATTTACTCCCATTTATATTATTATATACACACACACAAATACACATGGTGTGTTATGGTTGATATTTATTTATATGAATAAATTATTTTTTTTACATTTAACACCTTAAAATTAAAGTTAGCAGGAATTTTCCATAAACTATCAGTAAGGCTTCTCCTATTTATGTCAAATTGTATAAGGAAGGGCTCTCTGCAACAAAATCTAGCTTTTGGAAGCTCAGGTATAGACTTCCCTTTATAATCAGTCAGATCTGCCCTTTTAAACCCCCCCCCCCCCCCCACTATGTTTATTACTTAACATCATTGTTTTACCTTCCTTTTGTAAAATATAGTTGACATGATTTGTTTTTATATATAATTGATTAGATATAATTGATTAAATAGATGATTAAATCAACCTCAGTACATGACTGGTACCAGAAGGATAAACAGCTAAGAGAATGAAATAGCAGAGGATATGAAATATATGACAAGGTATTCCACCTATCCATCTGTTCCCTCCTACTACACCTTTTAGCTCTGGTTAATATTATTCCTGGCATCCTCAATTTTACTACGACTATATATTATAACATGTGACTACTACGACTATATATTATAACATGTGACGTGTGTATGAGACTGCAACAGTGACAGCAACGATGGAAGATGATGTTGGAGGAGTTTATAACACAATACCTCAACAGAGTGACAAGTGAAGCAGAGAGGAGAGATAAAAGAGGAGATGGCAGCAGTGGTAATGGTGGAGATGGCGGCAGTGGTAATGGTGGTGATGGTGGCAGTGGTAATGGTGATGAGGGTGGTGACAGTGTGATGGTAGTGATGGTGGTAATGGTGGATGGCATTGGTAATGGTGGTGATGGCAGTGGTAATGGTGATGAGGGTGGTGACAGTGTGATGGTAGTGATGGTGGTAATGGTGGATGGCATTGGTAATGGTGGTGATGGCAGTGGTAATGGTGATGAGGGTGGTGACAGTGTGATGGTAGTGATGGTGGTAATGGTGGATGGCATTGGTAATGGTGGTGATGGCAGTGGTAATGGTGATGAGGGTGGTGACAGTGTGATGGTAGTGATGGTGGTAATGGTGGAGATGGCATTGGTAATGGTGATGAGGGTGGTGACAGTGTGATGGTAGTGATGGTGGTGATAGCAGTGAGGTGATGGTAGTGATGGTGGTAATGGTGGTGATGGCAGTGGTAATGGTGATGAGGGTGGTGACAGTGTGATGGTAGTGATGGTGGTGATAGCAGTGAGGTGGTGGAGGTGATGGTAGTGATGGTGGTGATGGTGGAGGTGATGGTAGTGATGGTGGAGGTGATGGTGGAGGTGATGGAGGTGATGGTGGAGGTGATGGTAGTGATGGTGGAGGTGATGGTGGAGGTGATGGTAGTGATGGTGGAGGTGATGGTAGTGATATCAGTGTGATGGTGATGATAGTGGTAGATATGTGATGAAAGGAGTGTGAAGGTGATGATGGTGGAGGTAATGATCGTGTAGGTGATGATGGTGGAGGTGGTGATGGTGGTGATACCAGTGTGGTGGTGGTGGTGGTGGTGATACCAGTGTGGTGGTGGTGGCAGATATGGTGATGGCGGTGATAGCAGTGATGGTGATGTCATTATTTTATGTCAACATTTATTTTGTGTATATTCTCTAGCTTGCTCTAGCAAAGTACATTCATCATGTGTGTACATCTTCCTCTTTCTCATATATATACATATATATATATATATATATATATACATACATACATATATATATATATATATATATACATACATATATATATATTATTATTATTATTAAGGGCGGTGGATTGGCAGTATCGGTAGAGGGTCAGACGCCATGCTTTGACGCAAAGAGTTACGACCCTTTCCATTCTGAGTTCAAATCCCGCCGAGGTTAACTTTGCCTTTCATCCTTACGGGGTCGATAAAATAAAGTACCAGTAATACACTGGGTAATTGCTGGCCTTGTGCCAAAAGTAGAAACAATTATTATTATTATAAGAAAATTTGGTTATTTCCCAAAAATTATTTGTGGATTAGAAATTGTTTGATGTATGGGATTGTATGATTTAGCTGAGGCTTGTTACTTGATAGGACTCTACACCATTGACTAACTCCAGAAAAGATTCCACTATGCAAAGTTTGATCTATGCATTAAAAAACAGTGGTTTTAAAGACAGAATACTTATATAGAAACTAGGAAGATTCTAAAAAATGCAAAAAATATATATTTGCTGTACTCTCTAAAATGGTTGCATATTGAAAAAATAAAATCATCTAGTTATTCATCAATACTAAAACTTCATTAACAATAACCACCTTCATTGTTATTGTTTTACACACATGATACTGAAAACATGAAAATATCAAGTTTTTTTTAAATATAAATTAATAGATCAGGTTTTATGCATATGACAATTGAATACATGAATATATGATGCAGTTTCTAATGGTTTATTTCAGCAACCTATAAAATGTTGATGATTAATCATATTTCGATATATTTAGAAAATATATTGCTTCTATATTGTCAGGCTGCTCCACTTCATTTAAAGAATTGGCAATGTGAAACTCTAAGTTGTGAAATTCAACAAGCTTCAGCTTCAAATAAAATATGCAAATGTCACTTTATGTATTAAATCTCCCTTCTTTTTTCTTTTCATTTGTAAATACAATGTTCGCAAGCAAATAAGGAAAAGCAATATATATATAAACATTATAATTGTTTCTACTTTTGGCACAAGGCCAGCAATTGCCCAGTGCATTACTGGTACTTTATTTTATCGACCCCGTAAGGATGAAATACCTGTCATATATGTAGATTAATATCAATTTCTAACAATGCTTCATGTTTGGAGAGTGAGTGTAGTCATCATCATTGTTTAAGGTCCGCTTTCCCAGCTAACAAGGATTGGACAGATCTACATAGACTAACTCAGTACTTAAGAGGGGCTACTGATCTCCCAGATAGGTCAGAGTATCTGCATCTCATTTACATACTGTCATATTCTATTAAGTGCACAGGAGAGATTGTCATGTCTTTGACACAACTGAAGGGTCCTCCCAACCCATTGTTTGGCAAGATCTATACAGCTAGAGGCCCTTTCTATCACCAACCACTTTACAGAATGTACTAGGTCTGTTTATTGTGTGTATGTAAATGTTTGTAGACATATATATGTGTGTATGTGAGTGTGTAGAAATATATATGTGCATGTGAAAATGTGTATGTCAGTTCTTTGGTTTGTTTTACCTACCATAGCCAAGGCAATGTTGATATATGTGTATATATGAATAGAGTGCAATAGGACAACTCGTCTAACCCATACTAGCATAGAAAAATGTATGTTAAACGGTGATGATGATGTATTTGTCTTTATTTAAGACAGCCAGATGTGAATTGAGTGGTATTTGGCTGCTATTTGTGGCATGTCAAGCAGCTATGGAGAAGCTCCCTTGTTTTATAAAACGAACCAGAAGTTGTTGGCACCAGTTACACAGTCACATGGCAGAAATATGAACAAACTATTTAAAAAAATAAATTCTTGATTATTCCAAAACTATAGCCATTTAAAACAATGAGTAAATAGTTAAAGATGAATAAAAGTTTTTAAAATCTTGGCTAACAGATCACCAATTTAGGAATTAGGTGAGAGAAGTCAATCGCGGTAAAAATATAGTTAAAGTTAACACTTCTAGTACCAACCTGGCCAAAACCGGTTCTGGTTCTATGAAATAAAACCACCCATTTTAAAGGTTTCCAATTTAAATTTAAATTTTCACATTAAGTTACAATCTTAGTAATGAAATAATTGATAATTTTAGTAAATCCCTCGAAATTCTTCATTAACTAATTAAAATAGAGTGTATTTCATTAGAAATGCTGTCCTGAAAGGGTTAATGTATGAAATGCTGAACTATGAAAACCAATTAACAAAGCATGCTTCTTTAGCTAAATATTTAACCCTTTCAGGACTACATTTCTAATAAAATACAGTCTATTTTAATTAGTTAATGAACAATTTTGAAGGATTTACTAAAATTATTAATTATATAATTACTAAGATAGTAACTTAATGTAAGGTTCTTATATAAGATTATGTTGGAAGATTTTAATTTAAATTGGAAACATTAAAAATGTGTTTGTTTTTATTGCACAGAACCAGAGCTGGTTTTTGCCGGGTTGGCAGCTAAAGGGGGTGTAATAAACTCAATTTCTCAACAAACTGTTATCAAACGAGTTTTTCAGTGGCAAAATAAAATTAGAACTACAGTTAGTATCATTTGCAATTCCAATCATTAGAATTTCTTAGTAAAGGAATTCCTTCATCATCCATTTCAGATGATTTGAAACTACATACAACTAACTGCACAGCACTTATAATAAAATATTAAACTGTTCCATAATTGCTGAACACATCTTGTTCTTCTTACACAATAAACCACAATGTGTGTATGGAAGCAGCTGGAGAATCTAATGATTATTTTATTTTACATTAAAAAACATTATATATGACAAAAAATACAAACACAACTCCGGGGTCACTGGCCGTTGAGATGGATTTTGTACACACACACACACATATATATCTATATATATAGTAAATAATAGCAAAGGCTATTTACATATATATATATATATATATATATATATAATATAAGATCA
>OZ024747.1:10579258-10599258 GCA_964016885.1 Eledone cirrhosa
TGAATGTGTGTATATGTATCAAGCTGCTTTCACAGTGTCATTGACAACATGGGACTACGGAATGACCACCTCAAAAGATTTATTTAAAAGCTGGCACCACAAAACCAAACATATCCCCAGGAATGGAACATTTCGTTCGGAAAAGGAAAAAGAATTAAATATACAACAAACGACTTATGAAGACAACAACAACCAACAACAATAATAATAATAGTTGATGGCGATTGCTTATGTAGATTCAAGACCCAACTATTTGAGTGAGGGAGGGGAGACAGCTCATTAAAACTACCACACTGTATTACTGGTACTTTCTTTATCGATCACAGAAATAAAATAACAAAATGAAAGGCTAAGTCAATCTGGGCGGGATTTGAATAATAATAATAATAATAGTGATGATTTCTTAAGATAGGCACAAGGCCAACATTTGAGGGGAAGGATAGAGATGATGAAATATATCCTAGTATATAACTGGTATTCTAATTGATCGACCATAGAAATGGTGCGAGGTAAAATCGGACAATAATAATAATAATAATAATAATAATAATAATAAACGTTTCTTTTAATGATAAATAACTAATATAAGCACAAAACCAGATATTTTTTGTGGGAGGGGTGAGGTCGTTGAGTATCTGACTGGTAAATTATTTTATCGACCTACAATCCCTACACACACGCCCCCCAAGGATGGAATGTAAAATGAACACTGGTGGGATTTGAACTCGAAACAATAATAATAACATTAGCAAACGTCTTACCTTTTTTCTTTTTTTTAGCCAAAACCACGAGAGTAAATACATCTGGGTTATTGCTGCTTAGAATTTATAGCTTTTTGTTAGATTTTGTGACACTGTATTTCGGGGTTTCTTCAATTTTCTTCTCCCCCACAAATAATGGTATCCTTTATAGCGGAGCGGGGTGCCCCCGAAACAAAAAAATAAAATAATCCCACTTAGAGCGAGGATCGACCATCTACATCTGGCGCGACGAGGAGAAACAAAATAGACGACTGCGCATGCGCGCAGTCCATCTGCTTATAATCCTACTGTAACTTCCGGTTGATTATCTCCCTTAGCAGTTGAAAGCTAAATACATATATATACACAGATATATGCAAACATGCACACATGCGATTAACTCCCTTACTAGTTGAAAGCTAAATACATATATACGCAGATATATGTAAACATACACACATATATATAAGATATATGTAAACATACACATAAGATATATGTAAACATGCACACATACGCATAAGATTGTCAGTCTATCTTATCTTTTCTATATTTATTTATATGTATATTTCTAAAACATCCATCTCTCTACACACATATATATATATGTTCGTGTTTATTATATTATATTGTGTATTTGAGAGGAATCGTTTTTACTGACAAAAGCATCAATATCACAAACTACTAATAAATATAAATAAATATGGAATTATGTAAACACATACATAGAGAGAGGTAAATAGATAGATAGACAAATAGAATACATAGATATAGATAGAATAGATGCGTGTGTATTGTGCATTTGACTACACTTTCCAACAAATCTGATACGCACATGACACACAGACAGATATATATATATACATATATATATATATATATATATATCCATACTTATGTATATATAGTTTTATATGCATATGCGCACTAGATGCGTTGTACGTTGAATATATGTCGTGACCCTCTTTCTTCCAACCCATCAGCCCATTATTCCCCTATATATGCTGCCACTTGTGTACAGTATATATATATATATATATATATATATAGAGAGAGAGAGAGAGAGAGAGAGAGAGGGGGGATCATCTACATGATATATATATATATATGATACACTACTACATTCAATCTTGCAGAAAAACCCATCTTGCGCTACATTAAATTACCACTTGGTTCTGTTATAATAATAATAATAAAAATAATATCCATCATAGTAGTTTTGGTTTCAGTGATGGGTTTCGTTGTTGTTTAGCCTTAAATAAAACAAGCTTATGACATTCCAGACGTGACGATCTCATCTGCTTCTTTTTTTTATTTATTTATTTATTTATTTAGAGGATTACATTATCCAATGTATCCTTCCTCTTACAACTGTAGCGTAAGGGAAATTTGACTTCTGTTTCTAGCAAGTCCAGTTAGATGGTGCGTAAGCCCCTCCCCTCCCTCCCACCGCGTTGTCTTTTTAAAGGATGAGGTTGACAAGCGTGGGCGAACCTTTAATTGGTTTTATTCATCATTTACAACTAATCAGATTGCATTCCACATACGACACGCACACACACACAAACGCGCTCGCACGCGCACACACACACACACACACATATATATATATATATATATATATATATATATATATATATATCGCATGTGGTGGTTGACGGCTGAGAGAAAAGAGTATTCAATACCGAAGTAGAGTTTTAATATTCATTTATTAAGTCTAAATAGTGAGTCTTGTTACTCTGGAGTTTAAAATAAATAAATATATAAATGAATATATATATATATATATATATATATATATATATATATATATATATATAGTGTGTGTGTGTGTGCGCTTATATGAAAATTATAATGGTTTTTAATTCAAACACATAACATCGATACCAGTACGTGACTGGTACTTAGTGTTATCGACTTCCGAAGGATGAAAGACTAAAGTTGACCTCAGCCTTCTAACAGACACAAAACCAGAAATTTTAGAGGAAGGAACCAATCAAATATATTGACTGCAACTTTCGACTGGTAGTATTATATTATAGACAATGAAGGGATGATAAGCAAAATTGACTCCGGGGGGATTTGAACTCACAATATATAGGGTCTTTAATAAATACCGCAAGGCATTTTCCCGACGCCCTAATCGTTCTGGTAATCCAGCACCCTGAATAATTTCTAAGAATTGGCACAAAGCCAAAAAATTTGGCGGCGGTGGGGGTGGGTGTAAAAATCAGTTATATCGATCTAGTATCGATCCCGGAAGAATGAAAGGCAAAATTGACCTTGGCGGGATTACTAACTTACAGCGAAAGAAACTGTAGAATCATTTTGTCCGGCGCTCAAATGCCTCTGTCAAATAATAAAATGATTTTTAAAACAATGATAGAGACGTTGGTTTGCCAGGGGTTAGCTTGGATAAAGCAGGTTTAATAGACAGATGCATTCCAACCGATACCATTTCTCTGTCTCCATCTGTCTGCGACTATAGTATCTAGTGTCCTTTTTTATGACGAAATGTGTGATTTGAGTGAGATATGGCTTTTATTTTCCTCCTCATAGATTGAGCGACTGTGTCGATTTTCTCCCACGTTGGTTTGGTAGTAAAAATGATGGGTTTTAGAGCAGATAAGCCTTCGATGGAGTCTACTCTTTATCACCCCTACAGAATACATCATTTATATTCTCTAATACACCTGACCATTGTATGATCTTGTAGTAGTTGTTATTTAACCCCAGGTCAACTTTCATAAAGCAGACTTGTGGGTCAAAGGCGCTCCAGTTGTGACCATCCCGTTTTTCTGTGTGTCTAGAAACTACATTATCTAGTCTATCTGTTGTTGTTTAGCCCAAGGTCAGCCTTTATCGACTAGACCTATGACGAAAAGCATTCCAGCCGTGACCATCCCATCTTTTATTCTGATATAGAGTATCTAGAATCACTTTATCCAATGTGTTCCTGTGTTTTGTTTGTTTGAGCCCCCCTCCCCGAAGATGGTAGGGTGTGGTTTGAGTAAGACTTGACTGCTCTTTCTAGCGTGGAGGTCCTCTTTCGCTGATTCGCTCGCCAAACGATGGTGTTTATCGATATAGTAGGTGATCCTTTGATTGAGTTTTACTCATTATCAATCACCTCCAGTAAGTTTACACTGTTCCTCCAAAATATACATTATATTTGTGAGGTTCCTAGCAATAATTAGTTATATTTATTATATGTGTTTATATTTTCATTCTGAAAAAATTATAAACAATTTGTAATGTTATTATATATTTCGGGGTCGATAGAATAAAGTACCAGTAATGCACTGGGTAATTGCTGGCCTTGTGCCAAAAGTAGAAACAATTATATATATAACTGTGAATAACAAAATTTGAAATATTTTATGTACTCTAAACATATATTTTCACGCATTCTATATTATATAATTTTTTCCTTCGCCAATATCACTTCTGAACGTTGAAGGAAACAATCTTCTCTGTTACGGCAGCAACACTAAATATCTCACACTACCTGGATATAGGCTAGATTCTTAAATAGCTTAGTTTATTTGCAATTGTATAAACATTACAAATTATTTATAATTCTTACAGAATGAAAATCGGCACAAATAATATACACAATACTTAACAAATAAGACAACCATCAATTCACCACTAAGTGTGACAATCGATCGCACATCACAAAGATCAATGGAACACTTTAAGGCAAGCCAACATGCTGGCAGCATTACCACAGGTGATGGCAAAGCTAAGGTGCTGAAACAACCACGCGCCCTCACCTCGAGCAACAACTGACACCTCAGTAAGGCGATCCGCCAACGATGACAAGAATTTCGCTGTCAGCGGTCCAACTCCACCAAACATCTCGAACACCACAAGGAAAATATACCTATTGTCGAGAATGGGAAAACATCCGATTAATTATCTGTAACTAGTGAAATTAGAAACGGTTGACAAACGTGTAATGTCATCAGTTGTAGAAACTTGAGACATATCAATATATTTATTTATAGAGCCTTCTATAATTTTAGTTTGTTATTCTCATATTAAAAAATTTTTTTTTAGTAATTCCAGTTCACATCAAACAACCCACCTTCCTTTTATTCGTCGAGATCTGCATCGGAATTTCACAATTGTATAAACATGACAAATTATTTATAATTCTTACAGAATAAAAATAGACACAAATACCACAAAACGACCATCAATTCACCACCGAGTGTGACAATCGGTCGCACATCACATCACATCACAAGGGTCAACAGCATATTTTGAGGCAAACCAACAAAGTGTTCCGTTGACCCTTGAGATGTGATGTGAGGCCGATTGTCACACTCGGTGGTCAATTGATGGTCGTTTTGTTTAATCTTACATATTTGTCAAGTATTGTATATATCTAACGTTGTTTCACAAATTAATTGTGTATGTGTTTGTTGGTATGTTTGCGTGCATGTGTGTGTTGGTATGTATGTGTTTGTGTATGTGTTGGTATGTTTGCAAGTATATGTGTGTGTTGGTATGTATGCGTAATATATGTGTATCGGTTATGTATTTTTATGTGTGTGCATCCTTATGTATGTATGAGTGTGTTGGTATGTATATGCGCATCTCTCTCTCTCTGTATATATGTGTGTGTGTGTGTGTAAGTATACACATGCATATATGGTGATCCTTCGTCTTAGGTAGACGCACCGGAAGCTGTATATTTTCCTTGTTTGTTTTTCTATATTTACAAAACAGAGCTCGTTTGTTTCTATTGGAGTTTTACTATTTTTCTTTCGTTTTTGTTACTGCGAACCCGTTATTAATTTCATACATTTGGTAAATGTTTACAATTACACCCACCTCGTGTTGGAGGTGGAAGTTGTGTTTTTCCTTTGTTTTTGTTTGTCTTTTGAACGAATCTGACTTTCAAAACAGTCGGGAATTATTCATTATTTAGTTGAGGTGAGTAGAGTGGTCGCCCTCGGAATTTTCTTTAAAATGATACGGTGAAACTAATGTTTTTCCTATAGTTTCTGGTTTTCAAAACTGTTGAAAATTATTCATTAAAAAAAAATTTTTTAATTTTTTAGTTAATTAACTCGTGTTTGAAAATGAATATTACACTCGTTTTGCTTTGGAGGTTGATTTTTAAAAAAAATTTTTAATGGGTTTTGAAAGAATATGAACTTCAAAACCGTCGCAAATTATTAGTTGTTTTGGTTTTTTTAAAGTTAACTAGGGCAAAGCAAACCATAAATTTTAACCCCTGGACGTGACGGCTCTAATATTCACCTCCAAACCAGAGAACTCCGAGGGGTACCCCATTCCAACCAATTAAAAAAACGAATTGCAGGAGCTGGTGCCAGCTTCAGCATTCGGTAATCAGAAGGGAGGAAGTTGTAAAAGCCAAACTTACTATCTTCAATTCAGTATTCATGCCATCGCTTACTTATGGTCATGGTCATGTAAGTAAGGGTTCCTCAGGGCTCAGTCCTCAGCCTTCTGTTTATTATTGTTTTCCAGTCCATAACAGAGAAGTTTAGGACTGGCTGTCTTTGGAAACTTCCGTATGCTAATGACCTGGTTCTTATAGCCAAATCTGTGAAAGAGTCTCAGAAAAAATTCCTATTATGGAAACAGAACTTAGAATCAAAAGGGCTGAGAGTAAACTTAGCAAAATCCAGTTTTAGTAAGAAAGATGACAAGACTATGATTCCATCAGTGAAATGGCAATATTTGGTATGTAGAGAAAATAGGAACTCAATACAATGTACACAATATAAAATATGGCTATATAAGTTGTTAGAACCTTGAGTAAAACACTTTAGTTCACGTTTCTCCAGTTTACTCAGCTGTAGGAATGCAACATCACTGTTGCCAAGCTGTATTGGCCATAGCCTTTCCCTTGGACAACAACAGTGGCATGGAGAGGGGAGACTGATGGTCTTCCACAAACAACCTTGCCTGGATTTATGCCTCGGAGGGGGAACTTTCTAGGTGCAAATACCATGGTCATTCATAACTGAAGGGGATCGTTACTCTTTAAGAGGTTGGATAGGATAGCTGACAGTCTTTTTTTATACAGCAGGTGCACAAGGATAGTTGGTAATAAGAGCACTAGTGAAATAATCATTTTTTAATCCAAAGAAGATTGCATAGAAGTAGTTGATAGCTTTTGTTACCTGGTTGAGCCAATCAGCAGTTGAAGAAGTTGTTCTAAAAGTAGCTAGAATAAGAACAAAATGTAAAAAATTCCGGTAGATACCACCATTGTTGGCAACAAAAGTATTTTCTCGCTGAGTGAAAGGCAGATTATATGATGCCTGCATGAAAAGTGAGACGTTGCATAGCAATGAAACATGGCTGGTAAATTCAGAGAGTATATGGAGGTTAGAAAGAAATGAAGTGAACATGTTCCACTGGATGTATAATTTTAATGTGCACAAATAATGAAGCACATGTGAACTGAGAGAAAAACTGGATGTAAGAGGAATCAGATGTAGTGTGTAGAAAGAGAAGACTGCACCGGTATAGACATGTGATGATCGTTGGATGGGGCGGTTAAGGAAAACCTTAGCAGATGTTGTTGCAAGGGTTGGCTGAAAATTTCATAGGCTGACTCTGAAGGAGTGGTGCTAGAGCTGTGAAATTTTGCATGAGGGTGGGCTGAAGTGTTCATAGGCTGACTATATACATGCATACAAAGCTATAATTTTGTATCTGTGTGCGCGTGTAATATTACCATAAAATGTTTTTGATTGCAAACATTACACAATTTTTGTCTAAGTTTGGAAAATGTAATGAAAAACATTAACATCATATATCGTTTCAAGGGAGACTGCTAGTCATTATTCAGTATCGGTAGAGAGTCGGACACCATGTTTTCCAGCATAGTTACGTCCCTTTACAGTCTGAGTTCAAATCCCGCCGAGGTTAACTTTGCCTTCCATCCTTACGGAGTCGATAAAATAAAGTACCAGTAATGTACTGGGTATTTGCTGGCCTTGTGCCAAAAGTAGAAACAATTATTTTACATTCTCCTGATTACCTCCCTTAGTGCGTAGACTGATGGTGTGTCTTGGAATTCACATGTAACTCTCACACTCCCTTACAAAATTAAAGACTTTCTCCCACCTTCACTCCCTATACTACTCTGTATCTATCTATCGTCCACCCTTCCTATGTAGTAAAAGTCCGATAAATCTTTTTTAAAGGCGGTACTGAGTGGCAAAGCCTGTTGAAAGGTAGACACGCTTACTGCTGGCCACATACTTTTGCAGTTGTCTTACAAGGAAAAGGCCATCTCATCTGGCTTAATTCAGTGGGACTTACAGATGAGGTGATGAGGTGATAAACAGCCAAGATGAGTAACATTATGATGCAAGACAGACGTGTTTAGCCCCCCCCCCCCCAATTTTAAAATGATGATGCCAGCAATATTAACACTTTCATCACCACATTTCTAATAATAGACATTGCCTCTAATTTTTAAATCTTTTTGAAAATAATCAAGAATTATTATGATGAGAGGATTTGAAATAAATATAAACACTTTAAAATACACTGCTTTGATTTGTAGAACCAGGGTTGGTTTTGGATGGTCTGGTATTAAAAAGGGTTAAGAAAATACAGAACCTGCAAAACATTACAAATAAGTAGTTTCACTATTGAGTGAGATAGATGGTCACTTGATCTGTTAGAAATAGGAGTAAAATCTCCCTCCAATCATATCTTACTACTATTATTTGGATTGGCAGCATCGGTAGAGGGTCGGACGCCATGATTTGACGCATAGAGTTACGGTCCTTGCCATTCTGAATTCAAATCCTGCCAAGGTTAACTTTGCCTTTCATCCTTACGGGGTCGATAAAATAAAGTACCAGTAATGCACTGGGTAATTTGCTGGCCTTGTGCCAAAAGTAGAAACAATTATTAAAGAAAAAAAAGGCTATTTTGAATATTGTAGAATAGAGTGTCTGAATGAAAGATGAGATCACAACTGGAACAGTTTTGATCATTGGTATGCTGGATCAGGACTGACTTGAGACTAAAGATCAACTAACAAGCAAACAAGTTAATCTTCTTTATCATAGACAAATCATAGAACTAATGATAGAATATAAGATCTGGACACACAAGTCAACAGTGTATATCTTCTTATTGATGATTCAAATCCTTAACAGCCGTCTTTGAGAAATGAAGAATAAACAAAAGAAGCTGGTATGATGTAGATAACAAATTTAATCTGAAAGACATTTTTCTCTTTTACAACCTTTCTTTTGAAAACCCCTCGTCTACACTTTGATAAAGGAATTTTCCAAAGAAAGAACCTGAATTTCAACAGCAATAACCTCACATATCCCAAATTCTTTTACCAAATAGTCCAGGCAAACTATTGTATTTTGTTTCTAAAAACCTAAAAAATAAATAAATAAAAACTATTATATTTTGGAAAAAAATAAATACAAACATGATCAATATAATTATTGATTCCACTGTAAATCCGTGGAAGCTGGTTCAATATTGGATGACATCGGGGAATTAATTTCTGTTCTTAAGTGAGCCATCTTAACTCTTCTTATTCCAGTTGGTCTGTATAAACAACAGACTCTGACCCTTATTTCACAGTTGAATAAAATATCAACTACATATAAATATATAAAGACCATTTATGATAGCATGGAAAATGGATGTAAAATAGTATATATATATATATATATATATATATCAATAAATAAAGGCAAAATGTTTTCGTCAATCAAGTTGATATAGCAGGTCACTGGATCACTTCCAGTATCATATCTATCCTTTCATTACCATATTTCTAAAAAATGACACTGCCTATGTCTTTAACACTTTCATTACCATATTTCTAATGAAAGACACTGTTTAATTCATTAACCCTTTCATTACCATCTTTCTAATGAAAGACACTGCCTATGTCATTAACTCTTTTGTTACCATATTTCTATTGAAAGATACTGCTCGTGTGTTTCAAATAATTTTGAAAATAACCAAGAATTTAGATGGATTTAATAAAATACCTAAAAACTAAAAAAAACTAAGCCATCACTTGTTATTGAGAATAACCTGGTAGTATGTAGCATGTTTTATGTTAAGATACAGATACCTTCTCTTTGATTCAGCAGAACATCCAAGATATGATAACTTGGAAGGAGAGAGGGTTTCACCAGACTTAGGCTTTATTAACCCCCAAAAGAATAAAAGGTAAAGTGGTAGAGTCCAGCTGGATTTGAACTCAGAATATAGAAACGACATTCTAACGACTCAAGAAAGTAGACAGCCTTAATAAAATACCTAACTTTCTCATTATTAAACTAGTTAATGGAACATAACTTAACAAAGGTTCTTATAGACTTTCTCTTGATTAGGAGTGGTCCCTGCTGGTTGGTATTGAAAGGGTTAACACCGATTTTATTGATATTGGATTGACGATTGATGTAGGTAACATAAGGACTAAGAAATAAAAAAAAATAAACAGAGTAAACTAAGAACTGTAATACATAGTAATACAGTTGGGTATTATCATCATCATCATCACCGTTTAATGTCCATCAGTAGAAATTGTAGTGCTTTATCTTTGGTAAATGTCTACAAAAATAGCATTAGAAACCCATACACACATACACTACACTACAGAAGTAAAGATCGAGGTTTTAGTCCCAATGTCACATCAGACAGGACTACATTGCTGGAAATATTCTGTAAGGTTTAACAAGTCTTTGAAATGTGTGTCTAGTCTCTGTAGTGGAATTGGTTTTATATCACAAACCCAGTTTAGCTTTTCTAATTCCTTCTCGATCTTCAACTGAAGGAAGATATGGGGTAATCCCTGCTCGTTTTCGCTCCCTGGTGATGTTTGACTGTGAAGAGGAAGAGAAAGAAAAAATATGTTTAACAAGGGGTTTATCATTCTTCTTGAATATAGAAAATTGCTGGGGGGGGGGGGGCTGCATACATGTATATACCTGTAAAGTGGTACTGCTGGGGCCATGATAAAAAGAACCCAGTCCTCTCTATAAAATGGTAGTGCTGGGACCATGATAAAAAGTACCCAGTCCTCTCTGTAAAGTGGTAGTGCTGGTGCCATGATAAAAAGTACCCAGTCCTCTCTGTAAAGTGGTAGTGTTGGGACCATGATAAAAAGTACCCAGTCCTCTCTGTAAAGTGGTAGTGCTGGTGCCACAACAAAAAGCATTTAGTCCACTCTGTAAGGTGGTAGTGCCAGAGTCATGATAAAATACTTCCACTACATGCTGTAAAGTGTTTGGCATTAGGAAAGGCATCCAGTCATAGAAACCAAGCCGAAAATGGAGTGTACAAGCAAGGAGATAGTTACATGACCAATCTAACCTCAGTATGTGACAGACTGCCTAACCCATACAAACATGGAAAATAGATGTTAAACGATGATGATGATGAAATCAAGAAATAGAAACTCACCCAAAATTCTCGACAGTTGCGATAGTTTGTGAAATATTTTTCACAATTGTCACGTATGTATCCATTGTCATCAAGACATTTAATAGACATCAAGGATTCCTGTGAAATAAAAACAGAATTTCAAACAGGAAATATTACAACACTCCTACTACAACACACTAAAAACTTTAACCCAGTCAGTTAGTTTCTACAATATCCTAACAGAATCTCTTTCAGTCAATCCAGACACATCTACATCACCATCTTTCTCAGTCCAGTGGTCTTTACCTATCATAATATATATTGTGGAAGAACAGTGGGAGGTTATATCCATAGTAAGTAGAGCACTCAATCCATAGGACGAGTTTGGTATAAAGTTAGTTCCACAACTGTTTTTTCAGCTATGAGCCATCATTCAAGTTGAAAATCCGCAAGGTGAAACATGTCCTCAAAGATGGTTTGCTAACTCTTGTGGAACTAACTAACTCTCTCTCTATATATATATATACATATATACATATATATATATATATATATATATATATATATACACACACACACACAGCAAACCTGCCAATTTTACATATCAAAGTTAGCTTGGCACAAGTAATTGGAATAGATAAGTTATACATACAGGTATTAAATTAAAAAAATTCTAACTATCCTAAAACTAAAAAGCCCAGCTGAGGTCACAAATAAATTGCTACAGCTGTCACTGGGGCCTGGGGCAATTGCCCAACCCCAATTTCTTATAAAGTTCCAGGGAAGCATTATAACCCGATATGATAAACACCAAAAGTACATACACACAAAAATAATATCAAACTCACCAGCCCCAAATAGCTATCGTCTCTCCATTAAACTATACACAACCGTTTTGGTGTATTCTCTTTACTCTGTAAATATATCGTCCTGGCTGGGTAGTCTTTGATCACATAACTGCGATCAAAGACTATCCAGCCATCAATAACTCATCAATAACTAATCGAACGAATAAGAGCAGACTCTACACAGTAACTCGACGTGCTAGAAATGGTAGCTAAAACTCCTACAAATCACACACACTTAACATCTTCGAAAAGAAAGGAGACATTAGATACACTACATTGATGATAGGATGGGATGGTCATGGTTGTAACGCCTTTCACCATATATTTGTTTACTATATCAAGACCGGTCACCTCCTTTAATTTTCGATGGTAAGAAATCTATGGAATATCAGATCAAATTATTAACCCTTGGATTAAAGGTAATAACGTATAAAAATAATATTTTGTATGACCTTATAAGAGTTTATAGTGGCACGAATATAATTAATCTTAACTTCACAACAAAATACAATAATTAATAATTGTTTTGGCAGAAGTGTTCTAGGACATTATTTTAAATGAAAAATATAATTCACAGTTGTATAAATAACATAATAAATTGTTTATATATCTTACAGAAAGAAAATATAAACACATATAATAAATACAATTAATTATTGCTAGGAACTTCACAAATATAAACACACCAAAATATTCGATCAAAGTGAGAAAGGGGGTGACCGGTCCTAATATAGTAAGCAGATAAATGGTGAAAGGCGTTACAACCGTTACCATCTCATCCTATAATCAATATAGTGTATCTAGTGTGTCCTTTCTTTTCGAAGATGCTAAGTGTGTGTGATTTGTAGGAGTTTTAGCTGCTATTTCTAGCACGCTGAGTTACCGTGTAGAGGCTGCTCTTATGCGTTCGATTAGTTATCGATGAACTAACCGTGAACGCTGTACCAGACGTGGTGTGGTAAATAAATATATACATATATATATTAGGTCTGAACATAAGGGAATCAAAGTCCCATTATCACTGCCCCCGTCTCTCTCGCTCTCCACAACTCTCACTATTATGAGCAAATGAGGGACTACGCGCTAGCCCGCCCCGGCAGACAGAAGGCGTTTCTCCAGAGAATGGTAAGGAAGACGCGTTAGAAGATCCATTCCGGCTTGCGAGGCTCACACCTGCGAGTAGCCAACTCTGTGCCGATGGTGGTGAGTAGGGATGTGATCCTAGGGCCAAGGACACCAGAAGTCTCCACAGCTATGATCACAGATATTCCAGCCAGGGCGATATATTTCCAGAGTAAATAGAATACACCAAAACTGTAGAGTATAGTTTAATGGAGAGACGATACTTATTTCTACCGGTTCGATAAGAAATATTGTTTTTGTTTTGTTTTTTTCCACTAATCTGACCTCTGACATCCTCACATTCGACTCCTCCCCCTCCCCCCGAAAACGGAAGGTAGGGTGGGGGTTCTTTCTGATTTTTGCAGCTTCGCACGAAAAAAAAAAAAAAAAGTTTTCTATAAATTTACCGCAAAAGTTCCATCGGTGACCCGAGGATCAAATAGTTGTTGTGTGAAGGAAATTAAAAGAAACTTACTTTGATACAAGGGTTTGTGTCTTCGTTATGGGCTTTAGAGTATTGTTTCTGTCTATTACTTTTCTTCTCATGGCTTAATTTCATTAAATTACTAAGTTCTGTTTTCAGACCTTCTTCCTCTTTTGGTAATGACATTGGAACGAAGTATTTATTTGCTACAATTTCTTTCTTACGTAAAGTCAGTCAACACCGCCGCCAACTACATTAAGCGGTGTTTCTTTTATTATTTCCACAACTGAAGATGTTCCGAAACCTTCAAATGTACAAATGCATACAAGAATGTAGAAAACGAAGGGAATTCCCTCTTTATTCCATGTTTTCACTTGTGAAAATAATCAAGTACTTTAAATTTGTTTTAAGTAATCACACACATATATATAACAAATACAAAAACGAAGTGTGTGTATATATATATATATATATTAGAAAATAGAATAGCTTTCACCGTATTTTGACTAAAGGAATTTTAGCTTGATAATGGGGTTTAGAACCCTCAGATAAATGGAAAAAGATGAGTATTGACGTACATATATATATATATATTGTTATGCTTTGGGAGGGTCATGTTGCCAATAAGAAACACACGCACCAGTTGCTTTCACTTCAATTTATTATAAATTAAATTTATAAATTTCGGGTTTCAACACACGTTTTCAGATAAAGAATCTTGCTAAACAAATTCATAAACGAAATTATATATATATATATATATATATATATTTATAACAAATCTCTCTATACATACACTACGTTTTTCTATTTGTTATATATATATATATATATATATATATCTGTTTGACGAACGATCCAGACGTATATTATTATCGTCTGTGATCCAGAAACCTTTGGTAATGGAGTAGTTAGATTTTGTGTCTCCCATCACAGTCTCCCCTCTTCACGCGACCGATGATGTCCAAGGAAAAGACTATGGCCGATACAGCTTGGTACCAGTAACGTCGCAGCTCATTTCTTCAGCTAAGTAAACTGGAGCAACGTGAAATAAAATGTCTTGCTCAGGGACACAACGCATCACCCGGTCCGAGAATCGAACTCACAACTTTTCGATTGCAAGCCCAATGCTCTAACCACTAAGCCATGCGCCTTCACTCACTCTCTCTCTCACACACACACACATATATATATATCTAGGGCGGCTAAAATTCTCGAGATCCATAGACGAGTTCTCTCCAGCGGTCTCTGTCCCTCATTATCGCTGCCATGTCATGCGTCTCCAAGACACCAGTCTCCGTCCTTAGGGCATCAACATATGTTAACCTCGGTCTTCCTCTTCCAGTGTGTCCATGCAGGGGCTCCCACAGGACCACTGAGTGCAGTGTCAACTCTGGATGTTGGTGTGCATGTCCAGCTAACCTCAGTCTCCTCTGTGTTACGTTCGAGCTGACTTTTGGGAGGCTCCCGTACAGCTCTGAGTTCTTCATCCTCAGTGTATACTGATTAATGTTCAGAGCCATCCTCAGCATTCTCGAGCAGCACCCATCCACCATCTGATATAAATATATAGCACTATTATTATATAAATATTCACACACACAGATATATGTACACACACACACAGATATATGTACACACACACACACACACACACACACACACACACACACACACACACATATATATATATACGTAAATTGTGATCAGGTTAAATCCCTGCAAATATTCTATTTCTGCGCTCCATTAAACTGCCAAGATTACAGAGAGAATATATGTTATTAATAAATACAAACTCAAGGGTTTTGTTTCAGTTTATTTCAGCAAATGTTGAAATACAGGTTTAGGTTTTCTGTTTGAATATCCTGAAAAAGAGAACAAACATATAAGAGACTAGCAGCAGTACCCAGCGTTGCCTGGGTAGGTAAAATAATATCTGCTTTGATGAAAAGGTGTTTATCTTAGCGACTGCTACTCGATGAGTCATCTATGGCCACACACAGGCCATGCGGCGGAGGGTGGTGATGACCTATATCACTGAGAAACGCGGGTGACTGACGAAGGGGCATGCTGGCGAAGGGAGTTTCGAATTTGAACGAAATCGGTTGAAAAATGTGGGAGCTAGAGCCGAAAAGGCGGAAATTTGAGCGAAAAGGTGGTATTTTCGAATATTTAAGCGGCTGTCACGCCGTTCCTGAACAAAAAATCCAAAATGTAAAGCCACTTTAAGACGTGAAATAATCAGATCTAGCGTAGTGTAAAATTTGAACAAAGTAGGTTGATTAGTGTGGGAGCTAGAGCCGAAAAAGTGAAAATTTGAGTCTAAAAGTGGTATTTTTGAATATCTAAGCGGCTGCCACGCCGTCCCTGAACAACAAATGCAAAATATAAAGCCATTAGAAGATGTGCAATGATAAATTCTATTTTGCTTTAAAATTTGAATGAAATTGGTGCCAAAATGTGGGAGCTAGAGCCAAAAATCTTATTTTTCGATACCTAAAAAAAGGAGACCCCCCCCCTATCGATTTTTATCTGCAGAATGACCCGGAATAAAAAAAAAACGATACGCTGATATATAGAAAACACTCCCCGATGACTAATCTATGAGCCTGTAAAGTTTCATGAAAATCGGTCGTAAGATGTAGGCCTCTATAGGTAATACACAGACGCATTCGTCTCCGGAAATGTATGTAGGATAATATTGTTATTACGACTGCACACAATACATTATAAAAGACCCTGTCTTAACATTCGTCTCTAGAAATGTATGTAGGATTATATTGTTATTACGACTGCACACAATACATTATAAAAGACCCTGTCTTAACATTCGTCTCTAGAAATGTATGTAGGATTATATTGTTATTACGACAGCACACAATACATTATAAAAGACCCTGTCTTAACATTCGTCTCTAGAAATGTATGTAGGATAATATTGTTATTACGACAGCACACAATACATTATAAAAGACCCTGTCTTAACATTCGTCTCCGGAAATGTATGTAGGATAATATTGTTATTACGACTGCACACAATACATTATAAAAGACCCTGTCTTAACATTCGTCTCTAGAAATGTATGTAGGATTATATTGTTATTACGACTGCACACAATACATTATAAAAGACCCTGTCTTAACATTCGTCTCTAGAAATGTATGTAGGATTATATTGTTATTACGACTGCACACAATACATTATAAAAGACCCTGTCTTAACATTCGTCTCCGGAAATGTATGTAGGATTATATTGATATGCTTACCATCTGTTATATCATAAGAAAATCTCTCAATAAGATTACGATAAATATATTCCATTGTTAAAGTGATATTAAAAAACATTATAGCACCAATAACGTTGTTTAAAATTCATAAAACCCAAACTTGGCTTAAAAGTTTAGTGTTTGCTCTTTTTCTGGATATCTGAGGGTCATCTCCTGGTTTAGGAGCGGTTTTTAAATCAGCTTCCCGACATATATTATGGTGGTCACATTGCAAGATTGGTCTAGGGAGCATACTTCTGGTTGTCTGTATGAGTAACCTGGTGACGGGGAGCTCACAGATTTGTTGTTGTCGCTGTTGTTGTTGTTGTTGTTGTTGTTATTGTTGTTGTTGTTATTTAGCTCAAAATTACTTCTGATCGAACAAACCTATGATTAAAGGCCCTCCAACCATGACCGCACTGTCAAAATTTCAGATATTAAAATACGTATCAATATCATATATTGTTGTTTAGCCCCAGGTCAGTTCTGATTGAGTAAATCCATGATCAAATGTGTCCCAGCCATGACCATCCAATGTTTTCTTCTTTACATCTAGAACTATATTGTATTACATATAGGAATGCCTAGAAATAGTTACATTTCTGCTATTTAAAGGTATTTTATTAAGATGGCGTGGTAAATAAATATATAAATATACACCAAGTCCGAATACAATGGAACCAAAGGCCCACTGTCACTGCCTCCGTCTCTCCCGCTCTCCACATCTCTCACTATTAGGAGGACAGAATAGAGAAGCATTTCCCCGGAAGATGGTGAGTGAGATGCGCCGGAAAAACAATTCCAGCTCGCGAGGCTCACGCCTGTGGGTAGCCAACTCTGTGCCGATGGTGGTAAGTAGGGTGGTGGTCCTAGGGCCAATGACGCCAGAAGTCTCCTCTGTTACAAGCTTGACCGCAAATCTGTCGGAGAGCGACCGATATTTGGAGAGTTTACCCTCCTCGGCCTGAAGTGCAGAAGAGCCTGGTTAATGTGTCCGTTCTATTATTTTAAAAAAATGGGTTTAAGAGAGATTTTGCTGCTATTTCTAGTCTAGTATTCAACTCGTGGAAAGAAAATTGTCTCCCTTACAATGTTTATCTAAATTATGTCCCTTGTTAGTTGCAAATTATTATCTCCCTTGTGTAAACATCATTATTTATTGTTGATAGGCGGTGAATTGGCAGTATCGGTAGAGGGTCGGATGCCATGCTTTCCAGCATAGTTACGTCCCTTAACGATCTGAGTTCAAATCCCGCTGAGGTTGACTTTGCCTTTCATCCTTACGGGGTCGATAAAATAAAGTACCAGTAATGCACTGGGTAATTGCTGGCCTTGTGCCAAAAAGTAGAAACAATTATTTATTGTTGATAGGGCGGTGTATTGGCAGTATCGGTAGAGGGTCAAACGCCATGCTTTGCAGCAAAGAGTTACGGCCCATTACGTTCTGAGTTCAAATCCCGCCGAGGTTAACTTTGCCTTTCATCCCTACGGGGTCGATAAAATAAAGTACCAGTAATACACTGTAATAATTGCTGGCCTTGTGCCAAAAGTAGAAACAATTATTTATTGTTGATATAACTATAATTTTTTTTTTCAGATAATATTTATTTTATAATATATTTATTTTAAACATACATAAAAAGAAAGCAGTATTGGAGAAGAGTACAAATGCCATAAATGTGAAGAAAAAAAAAAGGGGAGGGGGCAAGGATTACTAGATAAAGCAAGGTCAGAGCGGTGTTTCGGCTGAGCCCCGCGGACAAAATACCAAAAGCATTTCCGCGGACAATGGCCAGAGACATCTGCTGCAATAGCCACCGCACCTCCAGGAGCACACGCCCTGGCAAGGTGTTGTTTGTGGAAGACCAGCAGTCACCCATACATACCAGTCTCTCTTCCCCATACCACTGATATTGTCCAAGGGAAAGGTAAAGGCCGATATAGCTTAGTACCAGGGACTTCGCAACACATATACACACTATATATATATTATATATACACTATATATATTATATATACACTATACACAATATATATACACTATACACACGATATATGATGTTGTCCAAGGGAAAGGCAATGGCCGATACAGCTTGGCACCAGTGACGTCTCAACTCATTTCTACAGCTGAGTAAACTGGAACAACATGAAATAAATATGTTGCTTAAGGAGACAACCCATTGCCCGATCCAAGAATCTAACTTACAACCTCACACGTATGAACCCAACACTCTAATCCCTAAGCTATACGCCTTCACGATCAGTGGAGCCAAGCTGTACAACCTTCGACAACATCGGTGACACAGAGAGGGGAGACTGGTATGTATGGGTGACTGTTGCTCTTCTACAAAACATCTCGCCCAGACTTCTGCTCCAGAGGGAACTATTTAGGTGTGAACCCCAAGGTCATTTGGGGCCGAAGGGACCCTACGGGATACGATACTTGTCCCACTGTCTGTCCGTTTATCGGGGGGGGGGGGGGGGGGGGATTTTTGTAACAGAAGTTTACATTGTTTTCAGAATATATGGGATAAAACAGTACCACTCATACTACCACCCATACCACTACTACCACTACTTCCACCAATAACACCACCACCACCACCACTACTACCACCACCATCAACACCACTACTACCACTACTACCACCCATACCACCAATACCACTATTACCACTACTACCACCAATAACACCACTACCACCACCACCACCACCACCACCACCACCACTACTACCACCACCATCACTACCACCATCAACACCACTACTACCATTACTACCACTACTACCACCCATACCACCAATACCACTACTACCACCAATAACACCACTACTACCACCACCACCATCACTACCACCATCAACACCACTACTACCACTACTACCACTACTACCACCACCACCACTACTACCACCACCATCACTACCATCATCAACACCACTACTACCACCACTACTACCACCACCACCATCACTACCATCATCAACACCACTACTACCACTACTACCACTACTACCACCCATACCACCAATACCACTATTACCACTACTACCACCAATAACACCACTACCACCACCACCACCACCACTACTACCACCACCATCACTACCACCACTACTACCACTACTACCACCAATAACACCACTACCACCACCACCACTACTACCACCACCACCACCATCACTACCA
>OZ024747.1:10609258-10616758 GCA_964016885.1 Eledone cirrhosa
CAACCTTACGATTGCGAATCAAATTCTCTAACCACTCAGCCACACGCCTTCTATATATATATATATATAATGTATGTATGTATTTAATGTGTGTGTATATATATATATATATATATATAATGTATTTAATGTGTATATATATAACGTATGTATGTATATGGATATATATATAGTTAAAAATGAATGAACAGAACACAGGAGGCAATTGTACACAGTTATATGTATATATATATATATATATATATATATTTATGAGTGTCCATGTCTATGTGTGTGTGTGTGTGTGTGTGTGTGTGTTGCATGTGTGTGCATGTGTGTGTATATTAACAGACATAGGGGAAGATAAAATTCAAGATTTGTATCATGGGCAACAGGCTATAAATTTGGGAAGAAGGTAACAGTCGATTATATATCGACCCGAGTATATAACTGATCTAGGAATTGAACCCACGACAATATGATCTCAAGTCCAACACCCTTACCACTAGGCCACGTGACTCCACATAATATACATTGGTGAAACACACAAATACAATATACGTAAAATATTTCATTCATAATTCATTAAAAAGTTTCACAAAAATTCCATCAAAAATTTCCATGAAAAATTTTACAAAACATTTCACCCAAAATTTTTACAAAACATTTATTTCACCAAAGATTTTCACGGAAGGTGAAGTATTCGTTTGGACGAATACTTCATATAAATAATCCTATATAGACAGACACAATGATCAGGGAAAGTAAGTGTGAAAAAAAAGAAGTATTTTTCTATTTTATCTTTTATTTCTAATTCTATGAAGGACTATCGTCCGAAACGTTGAGACTCTTTTCCTGTTATTTCAAGCGTTTAACTAATATATTTTTTCCCTGTACTGTATCGTTTGCTTTGTTATATATGGGGTGACTCGATACCTTTAACAGAATAGCATGTATTATGTCATATGTATCTTGGCTCACTGTAAGTGGTACTCGAGTTTCACCGAGCGAACGGTTCATTTTTCCAGAACGAATTAGTTGTTAGCTCATCGAAACTCGAGTAGACATATACGACATTATATAAATATATATATATATATATATATATATATATATATATATATATATATATAAATATATATATGACATTATATATATATATACATACATACACAGAGAGAGGGAGAGAGAGAGAGAGATTGTGTGTATATATATATGTGAGGGGGGTGTGTGTGAGATATGTAGATCAGTAGAGGTAGAAAGCTTGATAGAGAGATAAACCAGCAACTATATTATGTGTTAATAAGAGTTAACTGAAGTAATTATCATGTTTAGTGTTAAGTGTTATTAACCTATCATATTGTAATAGATTTCTCTGGCAATAAGGCTTGGCTTACCAAATTTACATATCTATCAACTGCAACACTCGTCGTCGTAACCGGCGGAGTGCTAGTGTTTACACGCACACACACACACACACACACACATATATATATATATATGTTTATCCCGGGTTCAATCGGGGATAACCACAGTAAGTAAGGTGCTCAATGCAAAGCAGAGTATAAATATTTAATATAGCAATGGCTTCTACAGGACTAGAACTGTTTCATTCGGGAAAAATCATCAGTTCTAGTCCTATATATATATATAAATATATATATATATATATATATATATATATATATATATATATATATATATATATATATATATATATATATATATACACACACAGATATCCACGGTAAGTTGTGGGGTCCAGTCTGCATGAAGAACTCAATGTAATCCATATGTTGAAAATGTTGTAGGTTAAAATAAATCCCGGAAAACAATAAAACATCAAAAGGAAAACAGAGTCATGATATAAGTTAAAACAATGAAATAAAAAATCAAGTCATTAGAAATATACTTCACTGCTTTACGATCGTTTCTAGGTGATGATAATACATCGTAACTATACTTCGATATCGATCTATGTAAGGTTAGTTACAAAATATCGAAGTATAGTTACGATGTATTATCATCACCTAGAAACGATCGTAAAGCACTGAAGTATATTTCTAATGACTTGATTTTTTATTTCATTGTTTTAACATATATATATATATATATATATATATATATATATATATATATCTTTATATATATAAAAGCGAGGATGTGTGTGTCTGTGTACAACTTTGCATGCATAAGGCTTTCACAACTACCAAGTGAATTTGACCAAATTTTCTGTGCACGTTGCACAGGTCGCTAAGATTGTCACATCACAAATATTTTTCAAATCGACCCACGTTGAGCAATAAAAAATCGATATAAAAATTATCGGTAGAAAAATTGATGTAAGGGAGATAACAAACTTTATTGACAATCCTTATAAAAAAGGGAGATAACCTTTTCACCAAATATATTCGTTTACATTAATTATTGAAGACTTCTGCTTATTTTGACAGGTTGGGGACAAATAATGTTCTTCTTTTACTTCCTAGCTGTATATTCTTAGCATAATTTCAAACTCCGAGCAACGCCGGGTAAATCTGCTAGTATATATATATATATATACAGGGTGACTCCAAAAAATGTGTACACACTTTGATTACCTGTACAGGCAATATTTATTAGATGTATTAGAGAGTGTATTAGATGTATTTGAGAGTGTGTATATATTTTTGGGGACACCGTGTTATATATATATCCTCCTTCATCCGTTCGGGGTCGATAAATAAAGTACCAGTTCAGAGTTTGTGCAGCTTTATCTACTTCCTGCTGTCACATTCTGGGTGTTCCGTTGGATCAAAGGAAGTTATTTCAAGAGGGTACCTGTCTCAGCTCACGACTGCTCGGGCACCTAACGGGGCCTTAGCGAAAGTATCATACACAATACTCGATTGCGACGGATGTTGATTAGATTAAAGTTATGTGATAGTGGTATGGTGAGGTGGTGGTGTTGTGGTGGTGGTGTGGTGGTGTGGTGGTCTTGTGGTGGTCTTGTGGTGGTGGTGTGGTGGTGTGGTGGTGGTATGGTGGTGTTGTTGTGGTGGTGTTGTGGTGGTGTTGTTGTGGTGTTGTTGTGGTGGTGGTGTGGTGGTGGTGGTGGATGGGGTGGGGGGGGGGGTTGTGGTGTGGTGGGGGGGGGGGCAGTGGTGTGCTATTGTGAGGTGTTGGTGTTGTGGTGGTGTTGTGGTAGTGGTGTGGTGCAGTGGTGTGGTGGTGGTGTGGTGGTAGTGCAGTGGTGTGCTATTGTGAGGTGGTGGTGTTGTGGTGGTAAGGAGGTGGTGTTGTGGTGAGGTGATGGTATGGTAGGGTGGTGGTGTTATAGTATGTTGCGGTGGTTGTGGGGTGCTATGGTGGTGATGAGGTGGTGGTGTAGTGTGGTGGTGGTGTTGTGCAGTGGTGTTGTGGTGTGGTGGTGAGGGAGGTGGTGGTGTTATGGTGAGGTGGCGGTGGTGCTATGGTGAGAGGTAGTGTGGTGTTGAGGTGCAGTGTGCTGGATGTCACATGCACCTCAATCAGCTGATGTCGTGTCTGACCTTCCGCAGCCAACAGAAGGTGCACCGATGACGCGGAAACCCAACCAACTACTGCAACGCCCTCTTGCGACGCCATCACGTCTATGAAAAGAGGAAGTAGGAATTACGCTCCAACATCCGTTTGGTGGCGCATCAACAGTACACACACACACACACACACACACACACACACACACACACACGCGCACACGCACGCACGCACGCACGCACGCACACACACTCACACACTCACACACATGGATATACACCTATATAATAGGCATAAACATATTCACTTTAGCTTGCACACATACACATTTATATACATTCATATACATAAATACACATTCATAGGGACGTTCACATACATATTACTGATACACATATGCACATATATTCATACATACATGTATACACACACAGTCACACACACACATATGAACATATAGTACATATGTGTGTGTGTGTATGTGTGTATATATGTGCGTGTGTGTGTGTGTGTCTATTAGCAAAAATCCTGAGGTAGCGTATTTGTGGATAAGTGGTATATAAAGTTACATTCATACGGTTAATAAACTTATATTTAGGCTGGATATAGAACGGACGAGGTAATTACTTGTGATGAGCCGGTAATGACCAAATGAAACTTGTTGAGTTGATCTTTTGTCATAAACAGCTCCGTGGTTAAGCCAGGAAGTCAATTGAAAGCTAGGCTCAATCATCATAGATTGCTCCGTGGCTCAACCATGGAGTTAATTCACAGCGAGGCTCAATCGTCTTAGATAGCTCCGTGGTTCAACCATGGAGTCTATTCAAAGCGAGGCTCAATCGTCATACACAGTGTGTGTGTGTGTGTGTGTGTGTGTGTGTGTGTGTGTGTGTGTGTGTGTGTGTGTGTGTGTGTGCATATATACTGTATATATATAATTGTTTCTACTTTAGGCACAAGGCCAGCAATTACCCAGTACATTACTGGTACTTTATTTTATCGACCCCGTAAGGATGAAAGGCAAAGTTAACCTCGGCGGGATTTGAGCTCAAACCGTAAAGGGACGTAACTATGCTAGAAAGCATGGCGTCCGACTCTCTACCGATACTGCCAATTCCCCGCCCTTATAATACTGTTTAGTCAGAGAGGTTTGAGCACAACTTATGACACGTTTCAGGCGGTTTGGTATCTTGGAGCCAGGGGTGGTTTCGGGTGGTTTGATATAATATACCAAGAGGTGGCTTCAGGTGGTTTGGTATCTTAAGAACTAGGGGTAGTTTCAGCTGGTTTACACATAAATTTCATGGGCAAGCTCTTCCATTAGTCGAACAACTGGAATACTTAGCGTTGAAACCGAACGAGGTCCTCTCTAATTGCATTGCTGTGCAGTTCAGGACAAAGTAGTTCAGTTTAATAGTTTGTCGAGTAGTAAGGTATACAGTGTGATGGTTGATTTAACCCTGACTTCAGCCCTGACTGCGTTGATCCATGGTCGATGGCTTGATCCATGGGTTGATCCATGCTCGATGGTTTGATCCTTGGGTTGATCCATGCGCGGTGGCTTGATCCTTGTGTTGATCCATACTCGATGGCTTGATCGTTGGGTTGATCCATGCTCGATAGCTTGATCTTTGGGTTGATCCATGCGCGGTGGCTTGATCCTTGTGTTGATCCATACTCGATGGCTTGATCGATGGGTTGATCCATGCTCGATGGCTTGATCCTTGGTTTGATCCATGTTCGATGGCTTGATCCTTGGGTTGATCCATACTCGATGACCGTAAGTTAGTTGGAAGTGGAGGATACTCGTTCGGATTCACACAAAATAGACGAAAAGAAAGACACAATATTAAGGGACTTTTTACGTTCAACTCTGACCTTTCAACTTTCTGGGGTCAATAAAATAAAGTAACAGTTAAATACTGAGGTTGATATAATCGACTTCCTCCCCACCACCTTTCCACAAAATTGCTGGCCTTGTACTAATATCAGAAATAATTATTTCTTGTTGATACGGAGGTTCCCTCGGTGTAGTGGTGTAGTGGTGTGGTGGCGTAGTGGTGTAGTGGTGGTGTAGTGGTGTAGTGGTGTAGTGGTGTAGTGGTGTAGTGGCGTAGTGGTGTAGTGGTGTAGTGGTGTAGTGGTGGTGTAGTGGTGGTGTAGTGGTGTAGTGGTATAGCGGTGTAGTAGTGGTGTAGTGGTATAATGATATAGCGGTGGTGTGGTGGTGTAGTGGTGTAGCGGTGTAGTGGTGGTGTAGTGGTGTAGTGGTATAGTGATATAGCAGTGTAGTGGTGTAGTGGTGTGGTGATGTAGTGGTGTAGTGGTATAGCGGTGTCGTGGTGGTGTAGTGGTATAGTGATATAGCGGTGTAGTGGTATAGTGGTGTAGTGGTGGTGTAGTGGTATAGTGATATAGCGGTGTAGTGGTGTGGTGGTGGTGTAGTGGTATAGTGGTGGTGTAGTGGTATAGTGATATAGCGGTGTAGTGGTGTGGTGGTGGTGTAGTGGTATAGTGATATAGCAGTGTAGTGGTGTGGTGGTGTAGTGGTGTAGTGGTGTAGTGGTGTAGTAGTATAGCGGTGTAGTGGTGGTGTAGTGGTGGTGTAGTGGTGGTGTAGTGGTGTAGTGGTGTAGTGGTGGTATAGTGGGGTAGTGGTATAGCGGTGTAGTGGTGGTGTAGTGGTGGTGTAGTGGTGTAGTGGTGTAGTGGTGGTATAGTGGGGTAGTGGTATAGCGGTGTAGTGGGGGTAGTGGTGTGGTGGTGTAGTTCGGTGTAGAGTGTGGTTACTGACTGTTGCGGTAACAGTACAGAGTAGTATTGGCGCCTGTTGTAGAGGTGGTGGCGGCCAGGCAGGGTAGATACAATGTTGTAGTGGTCTGGTGGAGTGCGGCGGTCAGGGGGGGGGGGGGGGGGTAGATACAATGTTGTGGTGGTGTAGTGGAGGGCGGCGGCCAGGCGGGGTGGATACGCTGACAGTGAAAGGCTGTAAAGTGATAGCTGTGTTCTAATCTCTAATTGGTTATAAATATTCACATGAGACAATGTGGCACGTGAAATAGAGGTAGGAGAGAAGCTATCAGAGGTGGTGGTGGTGGTGTCGGTTGTGGTGGGTGTGGTGGTGGTGGTGGTGGTGGTGGTGGTGGTATGGTGGTGGTGGTATGGTGGTGGTGTCGGTTGTGGTGGGTGTGGTGGTGGTGGTGGTGGTGGTGGTGGTGGTGGTGGTATGGTGGTGGTAGTATGGTGGTGGTGGTGGTGGTGGTGTCGGTTGTGGTGGGTGTGGTGGTGGTGGTGGTGGTGGTGGTGGTGGTATCGTGGTGGTGGTATGGTGGTGGTAGTATGGTGGTGGTGGTGGTGGTGGTGTCGGTTGTGGTGGTCCTGGTGATGGTGGTAGTGGTGGTGGAGATTGTTGTGGTGGTGGTGGTGGTGGTGGTGGTGTCGGTTGTGGTGGTCCTGGTGATGGTGGTAGTGGTGGTGGAGATTGTTGTGGTGGTGGTGGTGGTGGTGGTGTCGGTTGTGGTGGGTGTGGTGGTGGTGGTGGTGGTGGTATGGTGGTGGGAGTTTGGTGGTGGTGGTAGTGGAGGTTGTTGTGGTCCTGGTGGTGGTGATGGTGGTAGTGGTGGTGGAGGTTGTTGTGGTGGTGGTGGTGGTGGTATGGTGGTGGTGTCGGTTGTGGTGGTGGTGGTGGTGGTAGTGGTAGTGGAGGTTGTTGTGGTGGTGGTGGTAGTGGAGGTTGTTGTGGTGATACTGGTAGTTATGGTTGTGGTGGTGGTGGTGGTTGTAGTTGTTGTAGTGGTTGTGGTGGTGTGGTTGTGGTGGTGGTGGTGGTTGTGATTGTAGTGGTGGTGGTGTAGTGCTGGTGGCGATGGTGGTGGTGGTGTAGTGCTGACACAGGGGGTGAGGTACTAAGTAGTAAAATAGACATTGAAAGGATCTCATTCAGATGAAATTACCAAATTTGAATCTGATTTTATTTTCCCTTCTTCCTCTTCTTCCTCTTCTTCCTCTTCTTTATGTTTCTTA
>OZ024747.1:10624258-10629258 GCA_964016885.1 Eledone cirrhosa
GGACATGAACGTCGCCACATGATTTTGTATTGAAAATTTTGAAAGTAGGTTTATAAGTATGAATTTTCAGTAGCTTTTCGTAGCTGTCTCGGTGGACTAGCTGTAGGTACTAGAGACGTTGGCGATCCTGGTCTTGTGTTCGATCCTGGTCATGAGGTACATGTAAACATTTTCAGTTTTTATTTTACATTCAAAAGAAAAAAACTGAAAAGGTTTACCGGGAACCCTACTCCCGACCAGGATCGAAATTCAGACCAGGATCACCACCGTCTATGATTCCTCCAACTAGGCCACCGAGACGTCTACAAAAGTATAATGAAAATTAATAATTGTAAATCTACTTTCAAAATCAAAGTTAAAAGATGTCCTCTATCACCACTACACACCACCATAACATATCACCAGCTCCACCACCACCAATACTACCACTACACCACCACCACTACTACCACCATTACACACCACCAACCTCACTACTACCATAACCATTACACACCACCACCACCACCACTACTACCACTATACCACCACCAACACCACAACCACCAACTCCACTACTATCACCATCACTACCATCAACTTTATACACCATCACCGTCACCACTACCACTACCACCAACACCATCACCACCACACTCTCTTTCTCTCCACCGATGCTAACCGGATGTAAGTTATTGGAACATTACTTCCGGTTATAAAGATAACGATGGTGCTGTATGCGTTTCCGGAAATGAGGTTCGTGCCGATAACGTCGGTTTCAGTAACCGTGGCTTGTGGGAAGGAATGTCAAAGTTGGTTTATCATTGTGTCACGACGTACACACACACACACACACACACACACACACACACACACACACACACATATATATAGCTAACGAATGCAGTCGGAAAGTATATATATATATATATATATATATATATATATATATATATATATAGTAAAATAAAAAAAAAAAAGGACAATTGGTTACTCCTTCATTACGTCTATTGGTTGGTGACGCGCGTTTCGCCACTGGTCAGCTCAAGGTTCGATCTGTATCGATCTAGCCCGACTCTGTAATCCGCAGTTCGTCAGACCCCTTAGAATATATATATATATCGTTTCTGAATTTGTTTAGCAAGATTCTTTATCTGAAAACGTGTGTTGAAACCGATATTGTTATGATTTGGGGGGGGGGGGTCATGTTGTCAATAAGAAACACACGCACCAGTTGCTTTCACTCCAATTTATTATAAATTAAATTTATAAATTTAAGAATTTATAAATTTCCGGTTGGTTGGTTGGTTCCACAACCGGACGATTATTCATATATTGTCAAAGTTCTTTCGTCACACATTCTGTGACATCTTCAGTGACTGGGATTCTTTTCTTTGTTTTTGTGCCTCTCCTTTGTTCTGTCCTACGCCATCTTGTTTTTGTGTGTGTTGTGTGCTTAGTTTGTGCATGTGTTACATCCGGGTGTCTGTGTGTGTTTATATTTGTTTATTTATTTGTTTATTTACATGATACTGGTTGGTTGTTTGTTCTATGTGTGTGTGTGTGTTTTCATTTTGTCCTTAATTGTAAGTTGTGATGTTGCTATTCCATTCATGTTTTCTATTTAATTTTAGTTGGAGTTCATTTATGTTTATTGCCTCTGTGATTTGTCTAAACATTGCGTCTTTTCTGTGTGTAGATTCTATTTTTATTTCTATGTTCTCTAATTTGCCCTTATGTTCTATTTTAGCATGTTGGTGGAGTATTGATCATTCTTTTTTATCTTGAAGTTCTCGCCAGTGTTCATTTAACCTAGTTCTTTGGGGTTGCATATGCGGGACACGTTTCTCATCACCCGTACCAAATCCGCAATCAGTATGTTGATTTTGGTGTGATCCGAAACAGCTGAGTTTCGGTGGATCAGATATTTGGAAGTCATGGGTTTGGCATAATGGGAATGGAGGATTTGTTTTTTGTTATTAATGGTTTCTAACCAGGGCTCTGTGTCTAGTACAGGTAATCGATGGTTGGAGTGTTTGCTTGGGTAGTCTATAGTAACTCTAATACTCTGGTGGATGGAGTTAGCTATTTGCTGGATGCTTTCCATGGTGTTTTTCTCTAATTCCTGACTGTTCTCTAGTGGGGGTGTTTTTACTACGATGTTTATATCATCAACGTAGCGGGAGTACATTATCAGGGTTAAGAGGTTGCTGTCTTCTAATTGTTCTTTAAGTTTAAGTTTAAGTTTATTGTCCCACCATACCATGAATAGGTTAGCTATGTCACCTGCAATGCTAACACCAATGGCTGCTCCTTCCTCTTGGGAAAATGTTTTTCTATTAAATTTGAAGATATGTTCCTTAAGGGTTAATTTAAGGGTTAAATTAACCCTTAAATTAACCCTTATATATATATATATATATATATATATATATATATATATATATATATATATGGTGGGGGGGGGGGGGGAGGCATGGTAAGGGTGTTGGACTACCGACCATAACTTGTGGATTCAATTCCTGGACTGGCTGGGTTGTGTGTTGTGTTCTTGAGCAAAACATTTACTCCAGTATACTCAACTGAAAACGAGTACCAGCAGCAATAGTTGGGAGTTTAATCCTGCGATGAACTGGCGTCCTGTCCAGGGTGGAGTATTGTACTCTCAGTTTCTTAACGCCATAATTGTTTCTACTTTTGGCACAAGGCCAGCAATTATTCCAGTGTATTACTGGTACTTTATTTTATCGACCCCGTAAGGATTAAAGGCAAAGTTAACCTCGGCGGGATTTGAACTCAGACTATAAAGGGCCGTAACTCTTTGCTGCAAAACATGGCGTCAGACCCTCTACCGATACTGCCAATCCAACGCCATAATGCCAGGGAAACCGGGATAAGCTTGATGAGCCTCCGAGCTTGAGCCAGACTTGACACTAGATACACACACACACACACACACAAACATAATAGATCCGGCATTGGTTTTTGGTGTGTCCCGCTGTTCAGCCGACGCTATACGACGCCATGCTGTTAATGCTGTCTTTGACGAATTGTGTCCCACATCAAACCATCACCGCCATTACAATACTTACCGTAAATTGGTTTTCATAGAATACATCACTTCAGGAACATCGCACGAGTGTTGTTGTTGTGGTTACTGTTGTCGTTGTTGTTGTTGTTGTTGTTGCTGTGGCCACTGTTATTGCTGCCGATGAGGTTGTTGCTGCTGCTCTTGTTGTCATTGTTGTTGTGGTTGTTGTTGTTGTTGTTGCTGCTGCTGCTGTTGTTGTTGCCGTTGTTGTTGCTGTTGTGGTTGTGGTTGTTGTTTTTGTTGTTGTTTTTGCTGTTGTTGTTGTTGTGGTTGTTGTTGCTGTTGTTGTTGTTGTTGTTATTGTTGCTGTTGTTGCTGTTGTTGTTGTTTTGGCAGCTGTTGTTGTTTTTGTTGTTTTTGCTGTTGTTGTTGCTGTTGTGGCTGTTGTTGTTATGGTTGTTGTTGTTGTTGTTGTTATTGTTGCTATTGTTGTTGTTGTTATTGTTGCTGCCGTTGATGTTGTTATTGTTGTGGTTGGTGTTGTTATTGTTGCTGCCGTTGTTGTTGTTATTGTGGTTGTTGTTGTTATTGTTGCTGTCGTTGTTGTTGTTATTGTTGTGGTTGGTGTTGTTATTGTTTCTACTGTTGTTGTTGTTGTTGTTAAGCTCCAGCCGAACTCTGACCCAGAAAACCTAGGACCAATGTCGTTCTAGACGTGACTATGTCGGTACTATAGAATTACACTCATCCGTCTGGATTGTAAAGTCGCATAAGAGATTCACAGTCTGATATTCTAAGACACTCTCTGGTTTGTGCTGATACGATTTCTCAGTGGTTGCAAACCCACATTTCTCGCATAAATCCCAATGGAGGTGTAAGCACACTTTATCATGACACCTTCTATATTCCCTCTTTGCAAACATGCAACAGACACTCACGATAAATGTCAGTTTCCATCTTCTTCCTACATAACCTGGATTGGCAGTATCGGTAGAGGGTCGGACGCCATGCTTTCCAGCATAGTTACGTCCCTTTACGATCTGAGTTCAAATCCCGCCGCGGTTGACTTTGCCTTTCATCCTTACGGGGTCGATAAAATAAAGTACCAGTAATGCACTGGGTAATTGCTGGCCTTGTGCATAAAGTAGAAACAATTATATATTGGGTCGTCAAGTATGAAATTTGTAGAAATTTGTAGAAAAAAACCCAATAAATTTCTACAAATTTCATACTTGATGACCCAATATGTTTCTTATCATGTTTGTGTTTAGTCGTTGATCTTGAGCAGCTCTCTTAAGATCACCTTTTGTCAACCAATTCCACGAAGAACCTACTTTCACTTCCTTCGTTTCTCTCTCAACTTCACCCTGTAATTCCATACTTTCCCTTGATTTCAGTTTCTCAGCCAGCAACCACGGTGGCTGAGGAACCAGTCAAAAAGAGGAGCCGAAACCAAGCAAATGTCGGCAAAAGGTTTGCAGGTCATAGACCAATGTGGCTTCTAAGGTTTGGTGTTTGCAATTCATGTTGATCCCAAACCTTCTCTGACTTCTACTAACATAAGATATCTGCTCTAGTACAGTGGAGGCCATGGAGGCCAAAATTAACAAATTCACAAGGACATGGCTTGGTGTCCCACGAGGTGTCACTGATGTTACACTCTACTGCCGTAAAGCGAAGCTGTTGCTACCTTTTAAATCTATCTTTGAGGAGTACAAAGTAGGAAAAGCAAGGCTGTTGACCATGCTGGAGAAGTCGGAGGACAAGGTCGTGTGGTCGGTCCGGTCCAAGCTAAAGACAGGCAGAAAATGAAACGTCAAATAAAATGACATTGCGGTCTTTGTTTTTGGTTCTTTAAGTTCTGAGTTCAAATCACGCCGAGGTCAACTTTGTCTTTCATCTTTCCGGGGTCGATAAGATGGATTACCGGCCAAGTATTGCTGGCCTTGTGCCAAAATTGGACATCAATATATTGTTTCAGTGGATAGTC
>OZ024747.1:10664258-10666758 GCA_964016885.1 Eledone cirrhosa
TAGTGGTAGTGTTGGTGTTGGTGGTGGTAGAGTAGGTGGTAGTGTTGGTGGTGGTGGTAGGTGGTAGTGTTGGTGGTAGTGGTGGTAGTGTAGGTGGTAGTGGTGGTGGTGGTGGTAGGTAGTAGTATTGGTGGTGGTGGTAGGTGGTAGTGTTGGTGGTAGTGGTAGTGTTGGTGGTAGTGGTGGTAGTGTAGGTGGTAGTGGTGGTGGTGGTGGTAGGTAGTAGTATTGGTGGTGGTGGTAGGTGGTAGTGTTGGTGGTAGTGGTAGTGTTGGTGGTAGTGGTAGTGTTGGTGTTGGTGGTGGTAGAGTAGGTGGTAGTGGTAGTGTTGGTGGTGGTGGTAGTGTTGGTGGTGGTAGTGTAGGTGGTAGTGGTAGTGTTGGTGTTTGTAGTGTAGGTGGTAGTGGTGGTGGTGGTGGTAGGTGGTAGTATTGGTGGTGGTGGTAGGTGGTAGTGTTGGTGGTAGTGGTGGTAGTGTAGGTGGTAGTGGTAGTGTTGGTGTTGGTGGTGGTAGAGTAGGTGGTAGTGGTAGTGTTGGTGGTGGTGGTAGGTGGTAGTGTTGGTGTTGGTGGTGGTAGTGTAGGTGGTAGTGGTAGTGTTGGTGGTGGTGGTAAGTGGTAGTGTTGGTGGTGGTGGTAGTGTAGGTGGTAGCGTAGGTGGTAGTGGTAGTGTTGGTGGTGGTGGTGGTAGTGTAGGTGGTAGTGTAGGTGGTAGTGGTAGTGTTGGTGGTGGTGGTAGTGTTGGTGGTGGTGGTAGGTGGTAGTGTTGGTAGTAGTGATAGTATTGGTGGTGGTGGTAGGTGGTAGTGTTGGTGGTGGTGGTAGTGTTGGTGATAGTGTAGGTGGTAGTGGTGGTGGTGGTGGTGGTAGTGTTGGTGATAGTGTAGGTGGTAGTGGTGGTGGTGGTAGTAGTGTAGTTGGTAGTGGTAGTGTAGGTGGCAGTAGTGGTAGTGTAGGTGGTAGTTTTAGTGTCTCTCCTTCCTTTCTTCCTTTATAGTCAGCCTCGTTTAGAAATATGCAGTTTCGGCACGCAACGTAGTCACACACACATACATATATATATAAATATACATATACACACATACACATGTACATATATACATATAAACATACATATATACACACACATACATACATATATATATATACATATACATATACACATATAAATATACACATACATATACACACATGCATATATACATACACATATACACGCATACAAACATATATATACATATACGCATACACATATACATATACACATTCATATACACACATACATATAGATATACACATACACACACATACATACATATACATACATACATTCACACACAGACACTCACACACCTACACATACACATATACACACATACATACACCCACAATATCCATTGATAGCCATCCACACAGAAACATGAATTATACATGTTCTGGCACGCCACTAACTACTAAGTCATACACACACATATAATACATACACACACACATACAGATATACATATACATGTACACACACACACACATATAGAACCAGTTTAAAGTCGGTTAGACCATTACTCAACAGAGTACTCAACACGTGGGGAGTAGAGTATGATTATATTATAAAGAGTGGCGACCCCGACGGCTGAACTCTTGCCGTGTCAGCAGCTACTTCCAGACTATCAAAGGTAAGAACTATATTAACAATTCTCAACGAAAGTAGAGAATTTAAATCACAGTATATATAATTTTGCCATTAATACCTGTCTCTCTCCCTCTCTTTCTATCTTACTATATAGTCTACCGTATATAACGTCAGATCTGTTATATAGTCTACCGTATATAACGTCAGATGTGTTATATAGTCTACCGTATATAACGTCAGATGTGTTATATAGTCTACCGTATATAACGTCAGATGTGTTATATAGTCTACCGTATATAACGTCAGATATGTTATATAATCTACTGTATATAACGTCAGATCTGTTATATAGTCTACTGTATATAACGTCAGATGTGTTATATAGTCTACCGTATATAACGTCAGATGTGTTATATAGTCTACCGTATATAACGTCAGATGTGTTATATAGTCTACCGTATATAACGTCAGATGTGTTATAGTCTACTGTATATAACGTCAGATGTGTTATATAGTCTACCGTATATAACGTCAGATCTGTTATATAGTCTACCGTATATAACGTCAGATGTGTTATATAGTCTACCGTATATAACGTCAGATGTGTTATATAGTCTACTGTATATAACGTCAGATGTGTTATATAGTCTACCGTATATAACGTCAGATGTGTTATATAGTCTACCGTATATAACGTCAGATGTGTTATAGTCTACTGTATATAAAGTCAGATGTGTTATATAGTCTAGCGTATATAACGTCAGATGTGTTATATAGTCTACCGTATATAACGTCAGATGTGTTATATAGTCTGCCGTATATAACGTCAGATGTGTTATATAGTCTACTGTATATAACGTCAGATGTGTTA
>OZ024747.1:10676758-10696758 GCA_964016885.1 Eledone cirrhosa
GTCTTGAGGTCAGTGTGATTAACTCTGGCCATTTATGGGATTTCAGTCGCAAGGCAGAATTTGAACTGAGAATGTGAAACGACAGCACAATATTTTATCCAAGTCGTAATGACCGACAATTTGCTACATCTATAGTAGAAGTAGAACTTTAACCTGTTGTTTGGAACATAACTTAAAAAGATTCTTTACGTGAAATTAAATGGCTGGTTTTCATGTAAATATGGGTATTTTAAATAAAACAAGGCATTTAAAAATATTTTTTGGTATCATTACTATTGGTACCAGGTGGTCTTTGATAGGTTCTGATAACACAATCACTTTCTTCTTTCATCTCAAAGATATTTTATCCTATTTGCATCTTCCAAATGAAAAACTTTACCCAACTTGATAGATTAACATAATCTGTGTTATCTAAATACTGCCGTGAGATACAGCAAACTGTTGTAGCTCGTCAATATAGCATTTCTACCAGCTTCAGATACTAAATTCTTAGATTGGCACAATACCAGAAATTTATGAAGGAATATACCAGAATTGAACCACGTATATTACTGCTATTTAACGATGAGACCACTAAGGTTAACATGACTATAAATTTGAGATGAAAGGATTATAATTAATTAACTCAAAGCCAGTAACTGACTGTTACTTAATCTTATTAAACTGAATAAAAACAAATTACACACACACACAGGTTGTGTGTGCAATTCCTGGGCTGGGCAATGTGTTATGTCCTTGTGCAAGACACTTTATTTCATGTTGCTACCTTCTGCCAGGAGTTGTGATAGTTAATAGACCACTATTACCCATCTTCAAGTTTACATTGGCCCCTTATTTACAGTATTTAATAAGAAGGCACTTAATAAATTGGCCAATTCCATATGTGATGTTCAGTACGTCTGGCGAGCCAGTCTTGCACATCTGGTGAGCCAGACTTGCACATCGTCCGACGCTCTTCCAATTCTACTGCCAACCCACAATAATAACAGTACATATTATGAAGAGTACTGTCAATATAATAGAAACAGCACCACCAAAACCCATACTGCACTTACCAAGGTGCACAGAACTGCAATTGGTAATGCAGTGATGATGTACAATAACAATAAGACCAATAATAATAATGATTCCCACAAGGCCAGAAATGGGTAGGTGAGTTGATTAAATCTGCCCCAGTACATTACTGGTATTTTATTTTATTGACCCTGAAAGGATGAAAGGCAAAACTAACCGTAGCTGGATTTGAACTCAGAACATAAAGGGATGTAACTAAATGCTGGTAAGCATGTTGTCCGGCACTCTACTGATTCTACCAATCCACCTTAATTAATAATATAATTACTTAATAACTTTCAATAAAACTAATTACCACAATTATGTCTATTATTTTACCAATTCCTCAACTTTCTATTGAAGATGATGATAAGAGTAACTCTGTGACTGGATGCTAGGACACCACAACTGTCCCCACCTCTTCACCCATTACATTCTTCTTACTTGGCTCACACAACTTCACATAACACAACCCACACAACTTCACATAACATGACCCACACAACTTCACATAACATGACCCACACAACTTCACATAACATGACCCACACAACTTCACATAACATGACCCACACAACTTCACACAACACGACCCACACAGCTTTCCTTTCTTGTTAATTTAGCATGAAGAGCAAACGTATAGAATGGTGGAGAGGAGGAGTAAAGAAGGAGACTCTCCCCGCCACCTTCTGCTCTGTAAAACAACAACAACAACAACAACACAAAAACAGAAAAAAAAAAAAAATGTCCCCTTCGAAACATGGTTATGATGACAGGCAGTATTTGATGTACAGTTAAAAATAATAATAATAATAAAATTTTAATTTAAAAAAAAAATGCGATCTTTTAAAATATAAAATGAAAGGTTGGAACAACAACAACAACAATAATAATAATAATGATTTCTGATTTAGGCACAAGGCCAACAATTCTGGAGGGGAGGGGAAAGTCGATTAAATCGACCCCAGCGCATTACTGGTACTTTATTTTATCGACCATGTAAGGATGAAAGGCAAAGCTATCCTCAGCCAGATTTGAAACCTGAACGTAAAGGGACGTAACCCCATGCTGTGAAGCATAGTGTCCGACGCTCTACCGATTCTGCCAATCCACTGCCCTAACAATAATAATAATGATAATAATAATACAGTATTAACATTTATCACCTATTGACATTCAACAAAATTTCAATCCAGCATGGACAAGAGGTTATGAACTGTCTTGAGTAACAAGGACCCCAGCCTTTTGCAAAGCTGATCCGTATGGAGCTGGGGTCATAGGGCCCATCTAAATACTGAGGATCTCGGATCGCTTCAAACTGTTCCGAACATTTGTAGTCAAAGATTTTGATTGAATATCCGGGCATAACTTTCCGCACCACCAGCGCTCGGCTGTTGGGAGTCTCTAGTGTTGGCGAGTTAACGAAAATAGGGCAAGATGAACGGTTGTATGCCCACACACCATTGCCTTCTTTGCTTAGTATAATTCCAAGTCCTAATTTCTCGCGGGTTCGCCGAACAGCCTCCTGGCTGGACTCAGTCTGTAGAATATCGAGGCACATGCCATCACCATGAGGTAAGAGTTGAAATATGTTTATGGCTGGTTGTTGCACACGGAATAACCGTCCCACTCGCTCCTTCATTTCCCAGTATGCAATGCTGCACCAGTAATTCTGCGTACCATTAACACCATCTATGGAAATAAGAAACAAAATGGAAACAATGAAAACCAATACAATTTCAAGAGTATAATACAAATAACAATTACATTGACAATGGAGTTTCTCTACAAGTAACAGGTAGATGATATGATGGATGCACGAGAAGTGTGGTGTTGTAACTGTAGTGAACATGGCAGGGAGACATGGGCTGTAACTGTAGTGTACATGACAGAGAGACATGGTTGTAACTGTAGTGTACATGGCAGGGAGACATGACTGTAACTGTAGTGTACATGGCAGAGAGACATGGGCTGTAACTGTAGTGTACATGGCAGGGAGACATGGTTGTAACTGTAGTGTACATGACAGGGAGACATGGGCTGTAACTGTAGTGGACATGGCAGGGAGACATGGCTGTAACTGTAGTGTACATGGCAGGGAGACATGGTTGTAACTGTAGTAAACATGGCAGGGAGACATGGCTGTAACCGTAGTGGATATGGCAGAGAAACATGGTTGTAACTGTAGTGTACATGACAGGGAGACATGGCTGTAACTGTAGTGTACATGGTTGTAACTGTAGTGTACATGACAGGGAGACATGGCTGTAACTGTAGTGGACATGGTTGTAACTGTAGTGTACATGGCAGGGAGACATGGTTGTAACTGTAGTGAACATGACAGGGAGACATGGTTGTAACTGTAGTGGACATGACAGGGAGACATGGTTGTAACTGTAGTGAACATGGCAGAGAGACATGGTTGTAACTGTAGTGGACATGGCAGGGAGACATGGTTGTAACTGTAGTGTACATGGCAGGGAGACATGGTTGTAACTGTAGTGTACATGACAGGGAGACATGGTTGTAACTGTAGTGGACATGACAGGGAGACATGGTTGTAACTGTAGTGTACATGGCAGGGAGACATGGTTGTAACTGTAGTGAACATGACAGGGAGACATGGTTGTAACTGTAGTGTACATGGCAGGGAGACATGGTTGTAACTGTAGTGAACATGACAGGGAGACATGGTTGTAACTGTAGTGTACATGACAGGGAGACATGGCTGTAACTGTAGTGTACATGACAGGGAGACATGGTTGTAACTGTAGTGTACATGACAGGGAGACATGGTTGTAACTGTAGTGTACATGACAGAGAGACATGGTTGTAACTGTAGTGAACATGACAGAGAAACATGGTTGTAACTGTAGTGAACATGACAGAGAAACATGGTTGTAACTGTAGTGTACATGACAGGGAGACATGGTTGTAACTGTAGTGAACATGACAGGGAGACATGGTTGTAACTGTAGTGAACATGACAGAGAAACATGGTTGTAACTGTAGTGTACATGACAGGGAGACATGGTTGTAACTGTAGTGTACATGACAGGGAGACATGGTTGTAACTGTAGTGAACATGACAGGGAGACATGGTTGTAACTGTAGTGAACATGACAGGGAGACATGGTTGTAACTGTAGTGTACATGACAGGGAGACATGGTTGTAACTGTAGTGTACATGACAGGGAGACATGGTTGTAACTGTAGTGTACATGACAGAGAGACATGGTTGTAACTGTAGTGAACATGACAGGGAGACATTGTTGTAACTGTAGTGAACATTGTAGTGAGACATGGCTGTAACTGTAGTGTACATGACAGGGAGACATGGTTGTAACTGTAGAGTACATGACAGAGAGACATGGCTGTAACTGTAGTGTACATGGCAGGGAGACATGGTTGTAACTGTAGTGTACATGGCAGGGAGACATGGCTGTAACTGTAGTGTACATGACAGAGAGACATGACTGTAACTGTAGTGTACATGGCAGGGAGACATGGTTGTAACTGTAGTGTACATGGCAGGGAGACATGGCTGTAACTGTAGTGTACATGGCAGGGAGACATGGTTGTAACTGTAGTGAACATGACAGAGAGACATGGTTGTAACTGTAGTGGATATGGCAGGGAGACATGGTTGTAACTGTAGTGTACATGGCAGGGAGACATGACTGTAACTGTAGTGTACATGACAGGGAGACATGGTTGTAACTGTAGTGTACATGACAGGGAGACATGGGCTGTAACTGTAGTGTACATGACAGGGAGACATGACTGTAACTGTAGTGTACATGGCAGGGAGACATGACTGTAACTGTAGTGTACATGGCAGGGAGACATGACTGTAACTGTAGTGTACATGGCAGGGAGACATGACTGTAACTGTAGTGTACATGGCAGGGAGACATGACTGTAACTGTAGTGTACATGACAGGGAGACATGACTGTAACTGTAGTGTACATGGCAGGGAGACATGACTGTAACTGTAGTGTACATGACAGGGAGACATGACTGTAACTGTAGTGTACATGACAGGGAGACATGGCTGTAACTGTAGTGGACATGGCAGGGAGACATGAGCTGTAACTGTAGTGGACATGGCAGGGAGACATGGTTGTAACTGTAGTGTACATGACAGGGAGACATGGCTGTAACTGTAGTGTACATGACAGGGAGACATGGGCTGTAACTGTAGTGTACATGACAGGGAGACATGGTTGTAACTGTAGTGTACATGACAGGGAGACATGGTTGTAACTGTAGTGAACATGGCAGGGAGACATGGGCTGTAACTGTAGTGTACATGACAGGGAGACATGGTTGTAACTGTAGTGTACATGACAGGGAGACATGGGCTGTAACTGTAGTGTACATGGCAGGGAGACATGGGCTGTAACTGTAGTGTACATGGCAGGGAGACATGACTGTAACTGTAGTGTACATGACAGGGAGACATGACTGTAACTGTAGTGTACATGGCAGGGAGACATGACTGTAACTGTAGTGTACATGGCAGGGAGACATGACTGTAACTGTAGTGTACATGGCAGGGAGACATGACTGTAACTGTAGTGTACATGGCAGGGAGACATGACTGTAACTGTAGTGTACATGGCAGGGAGACATGACTGTAACTGTAGTGTACATGGCAGGGAGACATGACTGTAACTGTAGTGTACATGGCAGGGAGACATGACTGTAACTGTAGTGTACATGGCAGGGAGACATGACTGTAACTGTAGTGTACATGGCAGGGAGACATGACTGTAAGTGTAGTGTACATGGCAGGGAGACATGACTGTAACTGTAGTGTACATGGCAGGGAGACATGACTGTAACTGTAGTGTACATGGCAGGGAGACATGACTGTAACTGTAGTGTACATGACAGGGAGACATGGCTGTAACTAGTGTACATGACAGGGAGACATGACTGTAACTGTAGTGTACATGACAGGGCGACATGGTTGTAACTGTAGTGTACATGGCAGGGAGACATGACTGTAACTGTAGTGTACATGACAGAGAGACATGGTTGTAACTGTAGTGTACATGACAGGGAGACATGGTTGTAACTGTAGTGTACATGGCAGGGAGACATGGTTGTAACTGTAGTGTACATGGCAGGGAGACATGACTGTAACTGTAGTGTACATGACAGGGAGACATGGCTGTAACTGTAGTGTACATGACAGGGAGACATGGCTGTAACTGTAGTGTACATGGCAGGGAGACATGACTGTAACTGTAGTGTACATGGCAGGGAGACATGACTGTAACTGTAGTGTACATGGCAGGGAGACATGACTGTAACTGTAGTGTACATGGCAGGGAGACATGACTGTAACTGTAGTGTACATGACAGGGAGACATGGCTGTAACTGTAGTGTACATGACCGGGAGACATGACTGTAACTGTAGTGTACATGGCAGGGAGACATGACTGTAACTGTAGTGTACATGGCAGGGAGACATGACTGTAACTGTAGTGTACATGGCAGGGAGACATGACTGTAACTGTAGTGTACATGGCAGGGAGACATGACTGTAACTGTAGTGTACATGACAGGGAGACATGGCTGTAACTGTAGTGTACATGACAGGGAGACATGACTGTAACTGTAGTGTACATGGCAGGGAGACATGACTGTAACTGTAGTGTACATGGCAGGGAGACATGGTTGTAACTGTAGTGTACATGACAGGGAGACATGGTTGTAACTGTAGTGTACATGATAGGGAGACATGACTGTAACTGTAGTGTACATGGCAGGGAGACATGACTGTAACTGTAGTGTACATGGCAGGGAGACATGACTGTAACTGTAGTGTACATGACAGGGAGACATGACTGTAACTGTAGTGTACATGACAGGGAGACATGGCTGTAACTGTAGTGTACATGACAGGGAGACATGACTGTAACTGTAGTGTACATGACAGGGAGACATGGTTGTAACTGTAGTGTACATGGCAGGGAGACATGACTGTAACTGTAGTGTACATGGCAGGGAGACATGACTGTAACTGTAGTGTACATGACAGGGAGACATGGCTGTAACTGTAGTGTACATGACAGGGAGACATGACTGTAACTGTAGTGTACATGACAGGGAGACATGGTTGTAACTGTAGTGTACATGGCAGGGAGACATGACTGTAACTGTAGTGGACATGACAGGGAGACATGGTTGTAACTGTAGTGTACATGGCAGGGAGACATGGTTGTAACTGTAGTGTACATGACAGGGAGACATGGTTGTAACTGTAGTGTACATGACAGAGAGACATGGTTGTAACTGTAGTGTACATGGCAGGGAGACATGGCTGTAACTGTAGTGTACATGACAGAGAGACATGGTTGTAACTGTAGTGTACATGACAGGGAGACATGGTTGTAACTGTAGTGTACATGACAGAGAGACATGGTTGTAACTGTAGTGTACATGGCAGGGAGACATGGTTGTAACTGTAGTGTACATGACAGAGAGACATGACTGTAACTGTAGTGTACATGGCAGGGAGACATGGTTGTAACTGTAGTGTACATGGCAGGGAGACATGGCTGTAACTGTAGTGTACATGGCAGGGAGACATGGTTGTAACTGTAGTGTACATGACAGAGAGACATGGCTGTAAGTGTAGTGTACATGGCAGGGAGACATGACTGTAACTGTAGTGTACATGGCAGGGAGACATGGCTGTAACTGTAGTGAACATGGCAGAGAGACATGGCTGTAACTGTAGTGTACCAGGCAGGGAGACATGGTTGTAACTGTAGTGTACATGGCAGGGAGACATGGTTGTAACTGTAGTGTACATGACAGGGAGACATGGCTGTAACTGTAGTGTTCATGGCAGGGAGACATGGCTGTAAGTGTAGTGTACATGGCAGAGAGACATGACTGTAACTGTAGTGTACATGGCAGGGAGACATGGCTGTAAGTGTAGTGTACATGGCAGGGAGACATGACTGTATGTGTAGTGTACATGGCAGGGAGACATGGTTGTAACTGTAGTGTACATGACAGGGAGACATGGCTGTAACTGTAGTGTACATGGCAGGGAGACATGGCTGTAAGTGTAGTGTACATGGCAGAGAGACATGACTGTAACTGTAGTGTACATGGCAGGGAGACATGGCTGTAAGTGTAGTGTACATGGCAGGGAGACATGGCTGTAAGTGTAGTGTACATGGCAGAGAGACATGACTGTAACTGTAGTGTACATGGCAGGGAGACATGGCTGTAACTGTAGTGAACATGGCAGAGAGACATGGCTGTAACTGTAGTGTACATGGCAGGGAGACATGGTTGTAACTGTAGTGTACATGACAGGGAGACATGGCTGTAACTGTAGTGTACATGGCAGGGAGACATGGCTGTAAGTGTAGTGTACATGGCAGAGAGACATGACTGTAACTGTAGTGTACATGGCAGGGAGACATGGCTGTAAGTGTAGTGTACATGGCAGGGAGACATGGTTGTAACTGTAGTGTACATGACAGAGAGACATGGTTGTAACTGTAGTGTACATGACAGAGAGACATGACTGTAACTGTAGTGTACATGGCAGGGAGACATGACTGTAAGTGTAGTGTACATGGCAGGGAGACATGGCTGTAACTGTAGTGAACATGGCAGAGAGACATGGCTGTAACTGTAGTGTACATGGCAGGGAGACATGGTTGTAACTGTAGTGTACATGGCAGGGAGACATGGCTGTAACTGTAGTGTACATGGCAGGGAGACATGGCTGTAACTGTAGTGAACATGGCAGGGAGACATGACTGTAACTGTAGTGTACATGACAGGGAGACATGACTGTAACTGTAGTGTACATGGCAGGGAGACATGACTGTAACTGTAGTGTACATGACAGGGAGACATGACTGTAACTGTAGTGTACATGACAGGGAGACATGGCTGTAACTGTAGTGGACATGGCAGGGAGACATGGCTGTAACTGTAGTGTACATGACAGGGAGACATGACTGTAACTGTAGTGAACATGACAGGGAGACATGGTTGTAACTGTAGTGAACATGACAGGGAGACATGGTTGTAACTGTAGTGGACATGGCAGGGAGACATGGTTGTAACTGTAGTGGACATGGCAGGGAGACATGGTTGTAACTGTAGTGGACATGGCAGGGAGACATGGTTGTAACTGTAGTGTACATGACAGGGAGACATGGCTGTAACTGTAGTGTACATGACAGGGAGACATGGGCTGTAACTGTAGTGTACATGACAGGGAGACATGGTTGTAACTGTAGTGTACATGACAGGGAGACATGGTTGTAACTGTAGTGAACATGGCAGGGAGACATGGGCTGTAACTGTAGTGTACATGACAGGGAGACATGGGCTGTAACTGTAGTGTACATGGCAGGGAGACATGGGCTGTAACTGTAGTGTACATGACAGGGAGACATGGGCTGTAACTGTAGTGTACATGGCAGGGAGACATGGGCTGTAACTGTAGTGTACATGACAGGGAGACATGGTTGTAACTGTAGTGTACATGACAGGGAGACATGGGCTGTAACTGTAGTGTACATGGCAGGGAGACATGGGCTGTAACTGTAGTGTACATGGCAGGGAGACATGACTGTAACTGTAGTGTACATGACAGGGAGACATGACTGTAACTGTAGTGTACATGGCAGGGAGACATGACTGTAACTGTAGTGTACATGGCAGGGAGACATGACTGTAACTGTAGTGTACATGGCAGGGAGACATGACTGTAACTGTAGTGTACATGGCAGGGAGACATGACTGTAACTGTAGTGTACATGGCAGGGAGACATGACTGTAACTGTAGTGTACATGGCAGGGAGACATGACTGTAAGTGTAGTGTACATGGCAGGGAGACATGACTGTAACTGTAGTGTACATGGCAGGGAGACATGACTGTAACTGTAGTGTACATGGCAGGGAGACATGACTGTAACTGTAGTGTACATGACAGGGAGACATGGCTGTAACTGTAGTGTACATGACAGGGAGACATGACTGTAACTGTAGTGTACATGACAGGGCGACATGGTTGTAACTGTAGTGTACATGGCAGGGAGACATGACTGTAACTGTAGTGTACATGACAGAGAGACATGGTTGTAACTGTAGTGTACATGACAGGGAGACATGGCTGTAACTGTAGTGTACATGGCAGGGAGACATGACTGTAACTGTAGTGTACATGGCAGGGAGACATGACTGTAACTGTAGTGTACATGGCAGGGAGACATGACTGTAACTGTAGTGTACATGGCAGGGAGACATGACTGTAACTGTAGTGTACATGACAGGGAGACATGGCTGTAACTGTAGTGTACATGACCGGGAGACATGACTGTAACTGTAGTGTACATGGCAGGGAGACATGACTGTAACTGTAGTGTACATGGCAGGGAGACATGACTGTAACTGTAGTGTACATGGCAGGGAGACATGACTGTAACTGTAGTGTACATGGCAGGGAGACATGACTGTAACTGTAGTGTACATGACAGGGAGACATGGCTGTAACTGTAGTGTACATGACAGGGAGACATGACTGTAACTGTAGTGTACATGGCAGGGAGACATGACTGTAACTGTAGTGTACATGGCAGGGAGACATGGTTGTAACTGTAGTGTACATGACAGGGAGACATGGTTGTAACTGTAGTGTACATGATAGGGAGACATGACTGTAACTGTAGTGTACATGGCAGGGAGACATGACTGTAACTGTAGTGTACATGACAGGGAGACATGACTGTAACTGTAGTGTACATGACAGGGAGACATGGCTGTAACTGTAGTGTACATGACAGGGAGACATGACTGTAACTGTAGTGTACATGACAGGGAGACATGGTTGTAACTGTAGTGTACATGGCAGGGAGACATGACTGTAACTGTAGTGTACATGGCAGGGAGACATGACTGTAACTGTAGTGTACATGACAGGGAGACATGGCTGTAACTGTAGTGTACATGACAGGGAGACATGACTGTAACTGTAGTGTACATGACAGGGAGACATGGTTGTAACTGTAGTGTACATGGCAGGGAGACATGACTGTAACTGTAGTGTACATGGCAGGGAGACATGACTGTAACTGTAGTGTACATGACAGGGAGACATGGCTGTAACTGTAGTGTACATGACAGGGAGACATGGCTGTAACTGTAGTGTACATGGCAGGGAGACATGACTGTAACTGTAGTGTACATGACAGGGAGACATGACTGTAACTGTAGTGGACATGACAGGGAGACATGACTGTAACTGTAGTGTACATGACAGGGAGACATGACTGTAACTGTAGTGTACATGGCAGGGAGACATGGTTGTAACTGTAGTGGACATGACAGGGAGACATGGTTGTAACTGTAGTGTACATGGCAGGGAGACATGGTTGTAACTGTAGTGTACATGACAGGGAGACATGGTTGTAACTGTAGTGTACATGACAGAGAGACATGGTTGTAACTGTAGTGTACATGGCAGGGAGACATGGCTGTAACTGTAGTGTACATGACAGAGAGACATGGTTGTAACTGTAGTGTACATGGCAGGGAGACATGGTTGTAACTGTAGTGTACATGACAGAGAGACATGACTGTAACTGTAGTGTACATGGCAGGGAGACATGGTTGTAACTGTAGTGTACATGGCAGGGAGACATGGCTGTAACTGTAGTGTACATGGCAGGGAGACATGGTTGTAACTGTAGTGTACATGACAGAGAGACATGGCTGTAAGTGTAGTGTACATGGCAGGGAGACATGACTGTAACTGTAGTGTACATGGCAGGGAGACATGGCTGTAACTGTAGTGAACATGGCAGAGAGACATGGCTGTAACTGTAGTGTACATGACAGGGAGACATGACTGTAACTGTAGTGGACATGACAGGGAGACATGACTGTAACTGTAGTGTACATGACAGGGAGACATGACTGTAACTGTAGTGTACATGGCAGGGAGACATGGTTGTAACTGTAGTGGACATGACAGGGAGACATGGTTGTAACTGTAGTGTACATGGCAGGGAGACATGGTTGTAACTGTAGTGTACATGACAGGGAGACATGGTTGTAACTGTAGTGTACATGACAGAGAGACATGGTTGTAACTGTAGTGTACATGGCAGGGAGACATGGCTGTAACTGTAGTGTACATGACAGAGAGACATGGTTGTAACTGTAGTGTACATGACAGGGAGACATGGTTGTAACTGTAGTGTACATGACAGAGAGACATGGTTGTAACTGTAGTGTACATGGCAGGGAGACATGGTTGTAACTGTAGTGTACATGACAGAGAGACATGACTGTAACTGTAGTGTACATGGCAGGGAGACATGGTTGTAACTGTAGTGTACATGGCAGGGAGACATGGCTGTAACTGTAGTGTACATGGCAGGGAGACATGGTTGTAACTGTAGTGTACATGACAGAGAGACATGGCTGTAAGTGTAGTGTACATGGCAGGGAGACATGACTGTAACTGTAGTGTACATGGCAGGGAGACATGGCTGTAACTGTAGTGAACATGGCAGAGAGACATGGCTGTAACTGTAGTGTACATGGCAGGGAGACATGGTTGTAACTGTAGTGTACATGGCAGGGAGACATGGTTGTAACTGTAGTGTACATGACAGGGAGACATGGCTGTAACTGTAGTGTACATGGCAGGGAGACATGGTTGTAACTGTAGTGTACATGGCAGGGAGACATGGCTGTAACTGTAGTGTACATGGCAGGGAGACATGGCTGTAACTGTAGTGAACATGGCAGGGAGACATGGCTGTAACTGTAGTGTACATGGCAGGGAGACATGGCTGTAACTGTAGTGAACATGGCAGAGAGACATGACTGTAACTGTAGTGAACATGGCAGAGAGACATGACTGTAACTGTAGTGTACATGACAGGGAGACATGGTTGTAACTGTAGTGTACATGGCAGGGAGACATGGTTGTAACTGTAGTGTACATGGCAGAGAGACATGGCTGTAACTGTAGTGGATATGGCAGAGAGACATGGGCTGTAACTGTAGTGGACATTGTAGTGAGACACGGGCTGTAACTGTAGTGGACATAGAGAGACTGGAGAGATGTGAAGTGACCATACTCTGATGGATGTGTATTGTTAGTGTACATAAACAATTGAGGGTAGATGATCTGAGAATAAGAGGAATTAGATGTAGTGTGTAAGAGAGAAGACTGTATTGGTTTGGACATGAGAAGGATATGGATGAGGAATGCTGGGTGAAGATGTACAATGGCTGGTATATCTCCCCCTCCTATTGCAGAGAAACACACAGTGACACCTGCTGGGTTAACAATACACTTCTAGTCACTAAACCTTCTAGTAATAGGAACTAAATCTCTTTCTAATCACACTATACCATCTTAATATAGGAAAGGACACATTGGATAATGCAGTCCATGATAGACAATGTCAGAATACAATGGATTGCCATGGCTGGACTGTCTACCAGTGTATGTATGTAGATCTGAGACTGATGACTAAACAAATAACACAGTCACTACAATACCCACCCCCAACACAAACTCCCCCACCTCACAGGTACTACACAGAGACATAAAGTAATGTTAAAGATAGGCTGTTTAAGGTGGTCTAATTCTTGCTGGTGGCATTGATAACAAAGAGAGGTGTGGCGTGGTGGTTGAGTGGTGTGGCGAGGTGGTAGTGTTAGGGTTAGGGTTGTGTGTATGGTGGTAGTGAGGTGGGTGTGGTGGTTGTGTGGTGTGGCAAGGTGGTAGTGTTAGGGTTGTGTGGTATGGTGGTAGTGAGGTGGGTGGTGTGGTGGTAGTGAGGCGTTAGGGTTAGGGTTGTGTGGTATGGTGGTAGTGAGGCGTTAGGGTTAGGGTTGTGTGGTATGGTGGTAGTGAGGTGGGTATGGTGTGGTGGTTGTGAGAGCAAGAAAAAGACCAACTGAACAAAGAAAAGAGGTAAATAAAAGCGCACACACATTTTAACACAGGAAGTAGTAGTGGGACTCACACATATATAGAGTAGGATGTAGAGAAAGGGTTATGGGTGAAGGGAAATACCTTAAGACAGACACAGACACTGAAAACCTCAGTTTGTTTTAATTGTTACTAATGTATACATAAGGCTTCTAATGTATATTAGAACATGTGAATCGGGATATAAATTGTCTAAAAATTTCAATTAACTCAGTCTGTATGGGTACTCTCCCTTGTTTCATTCACAGAATTTGAACACACCTCTCCTCAGCCCTGATTCAGCCAAACCTATCATTAAAGACATTTTACTCACGACCATCTTGACCATTTTCTTTTCTTTTTTTGGTGAGGTATATCTAGGACTACATTGGCCAATGTGTCCTTCCTTTTTACAGAAAACTGGAGGTAATTAAGACAATTTGGCTGTTACTTCTAGCAGACTCGGCAACAATGTAGAGGCTTCATTGATAGGACATTAAATTAGGTTACCTGACTAACTAGAACAAAGTCTCCCTGACACATCCACACCAGGGTTGCCCCAATTTGCTGTAGGAGTAATAAATTTTACACTGAGACAAGAGAATAAGCGGCGGGCCCACAAAGAGACCGGGGGGGGGGGGATTTATAGTCACCACTTAATAATTTCCTAGAGTTAAAGTACTCCTTCAAACATAACACTGACACACGCACACAGCTTACTATTCTTTCCATTATGGAGGAAGGTACCTGCCACATTGCTTCTGCAGGTAAACTGGGTGCAAAAGATATATATATATATATATATATATATAAAGCTATAAGTACATTCCAGATAGTAACAGTCTTCCCCACCCCTGGTCACTGATCAAATAAACCCCTACCTACTACCTCACCCGGAGAAAAATAAAATAAATAAGTACCTTGGAAAGTACCTGTCTAACCCATATCAAGCACGAAAAGGCAAATGTATATGATGATAATGGTGGTGATGATGATAATGGTGGTGATGATGATAAACACTCAAAAACAAAGTTTTGTTATTGTAGAACAAGAGGTGGTTTAATAACAAAACTTCTCCATGATATGCCATGGTGTATGGCAGTGAATGTAGAGTACTACATGTGGTGTATGTAGAGTACTACCATGGTGTACAGCAGTGAATGTGGACAGCTAGAGCAGCAGGTGTAGTTGACAGGTAGACCAGCAGTTGTAAAGACATCCAGAACACTGGCACCAACGCCATCTTCAGCTACCATAGTAACATGTTCTTTTATAGTTTTTGCAACAGATCCATTTACAGAATATATACATGTGGACATTTGGGATCACACACACATGTGTACGCGTGTGTGTGTACATGTGTAGGCGTGTTGAATTTATTCATTCATAGGAAGGAATTAATAAATTGGTAAATAAAAGGAACTAACTCCTGCAACTTACCTGAAGAAGACAACCGATAGTGAGTTGGGGTGAGACCAGTTTCCGTGGAAACAGGATCCCTTGCCAACAGCAGGCGGTCTGAAAAGATAATAAAAGACATTTTATTTATGTACTACAACTACTTCTACTACTATTACTAGTGCTACAACAACATTTAACATCCATTTTCCCTGCAATAGTAACAACAACAATATAGTCAGGAATTTTAGGGAAAGGAAGAATATGACCCCAGAAAGATAAAAGGCAAAGATGACCTCAGCAGGATTTGAACTCAGAACGTAGACAGTTGTAACTAAACAACACACAGCATTCTGTCTGATGCTCTACCGATACTGCCAATCCACTACACACAAGAACTCTTTCTTGCAGAGGCACAAAGCGAGCAATTTGGGGAAAGGGTGAAAGTCTATATAGACCCTATGGCGTCCAACCCCTAACCGGTAGAGGGCCGGACGCCATGCTTCGCAGCATAGAGTTATGACCCTTTACGCTCTGAGTTCAAATCCTGTTGCGGTTAACTTTGCCTTTCATCAATAAAATAAAGTACCAGTAATACACTGGTTAATTGCTGGCCTTGTGCCAAAAATAGAAACAATTATATAGACCCCATGACATCACTGGTACTTTATTTTATCAACCTCAGAAGGATGAAGGGCAAAGTTGACTATGGCGGGATTTAAACTGAGAATGTAAAGGACTGTCATTAAACGTTGTAAAACATTTTGTCATCTATCACTCTGACAATCCTGACATCACACTTGACATAATCGTGATTTCTATTAAGTTTGTTGGTCAATTGACCAACAGAGTGACTAGGGCAGAGGTCAATATTGACTTTCATCCTTTTGGAGGTTGATAAAATAAAGTAACAAGCAGGCTACAGCTCTGGTTGGTGAGATGTTTGTTATTCATTCCAGCAGTCTGGGTTCTGAGTTCAAATCCCTACACGGGAGGAGGGCTTAACCCATAGCTAAGTTTAACACCACCGCCTGGTCCGGGAGTCAATTCTATCACAAACATTCAGACCAGGGAATGGCTAACAGACAGACTTACCCCCCCCCCCCCCCCCCACACACACACACACTTTATTCCACTTCAACAATAGTTTAGATTCCATACCACATGATTGATTCGCCACTCCCAACATTGAAAAAGAAAACAACTAATAACATTCAGATAAAAAAATTCCAGCCTAAAAACAACATAAGATATCCTGCTCCCACTTAGTTCCTCCAATTTTTCTTTTGACAAGAGGATCTTATACCGAAATTTTAAGGTAATATTCCAACAACTTTGTTATCAATAGCCTATTTACATTGCTGTAGCCTTCTACACACATTATAGAGACCGGATCTCCAGTTTTAGGATAACCCTCACCTCTCTCATATCACTCTTGAAGTATCATGGCTACAGCAGTTTACACCTCGAAACACACAGATCTGACCCTAATATATTACTGGTACTACTGTTCTATTCATTCACCTCTAAAATCAACAAGATCTTGGAACTTGTTTAACATGCCGGTTTAGTCTGAAATAGTTCTTACTACGACCACCACCACCACCACTACAACTACTACAACCACCACTACCACTACCACCACCACCACCACCACCACAACTACTACAGCCACCATCACCAGTAATACTACACTACAACTAATACCACCAGTACCAGTACATGTTTACAACCACCAATACATGCTTACAAGCACAACCACCACCACTACTACTACTACTACTACTACTACTACTACTAAAACACCAATACATGCTTACAACCACCACCACTCCCTCATTTTCTGTAATAGATAAATAGGAGCATCTTGGCACCAGTCCAGCTGGCTAACTCTCATAACACACACACACACATGCTCTCTCTCACACATACACATGCTCTCTCTCACACACACATGCTCTCTCTCACACATACTTCTTTCCATTTAGTCTTGAATTAGAAGGGGTGGTGAGAGGAGAGAGAGATAGTGGAGGTGGAGGTGGAGGAGGGTGACTTAGTGGGTACATAATGGAGTGTGTAGACTGAATGTGTACAAACTTCTATATGGTTAGAAACTGAAGCAAACAAATCCCTTTTCTTGGTACATACTGCCTGCAATGTGTGTGTGTGTGTGTGTGTGTGTGTGTGTGTGTGTGTGTGTGTGTGTGTGTGTGTGTGTGTGTGTGTGTGTGTGTGTGTGAGAGAATGTTTCTGTACATGTGTGTGTGTGTGTACCAGTGCATGTAGGTACATTGTTGTTTTTATCATTTTAACATCCACTCTCCCTGCTAGCAAGGGTTGGACAAGTATACAGAGACCAAGACAGTATTAAAGCAGTGGCTACTGATCTCCCAGTCATAATAATGTCGCGCGCGCGTGCGTGCGTGCGTGCGTGCGTGCGTGTGCGTGTGTGTGTGTGTATATAAAACGACATAACGACAAAATGGAGTAGAAATGCAAGACCAGAAAAAAGAAAAGGCACAAAATATTGAGTCATTGAAAAGGTAAGATTGGTGTGACAAAAGAGCCTTGACGAAAGAATAAAGTGAAAGTTATATTGTGTGTGTGTTGTGTTCAACTGCCAAAATGACCACCCCCAAATATATATAACAATATCAGTTTCAAAACAGGATTTCAAATCAAGATTCTTGCTGAACACACACACACACACATATATATATATATATCCATTTGCAACTTTCAATTTACTCAACCACAAACACAGTCCAATTCACTTTCCAGCCCCAATGTCCTACAGTTGTCTCTCTAAAATAGTTATTTCTCCAAAGTTATTTCTCCAAAGTTACTCATATATTTAACCCTGTATGTCGTTTGTACATACTGAACATTTATGTAATTATATCCTAGGGTTGTTATTTAAAATCATGTTAGAAGATGTTAAATTTCACAGAACCTGAGCTAGTTTTAGGCCAAGTTCATATCAGGCATTAGACAACAGCCATCACTGACACCAATTTCAAGAGATTTGTACAATTATATTGAACCTAGTACTTATTTTATCGATCTCTGTTTGCCCAACTGCTAATTTATGAGAGATAAACAGACATGACCCACAGACACAAATATATACGACTTGTTCTCAAGAGCAATCTTACAAAATAGCCGACTAAAAAATATCTTTTCCTCCATTTTGTTATTTTTTTTAGAGACAATAAAAGATGAACAAGAGGGGAGATACCACAAAAACTAGATTGAAATATAACAGTGTTTGTATATCTTCACTATTTCTGCCATAACAACAACTGTTTCTAATTTTGGAACAAGGCCAGCAATTTAGGGGTGACAGTTAAATCGACCCGACCCAGACTCTTATTTTATCAATCCTGGAATAAAAGACGAAGCTTATTTCGGTGGGATTTGAACTCAGAACGTAGAGATATAATAAATTACACAATGGCAGAAGACCACCAATTGTTGGGGAGGGGGCTAATTGACCCTAGTATTTAACTAGTATTTTATCGATCCCGGAAGAATAAAAAACAAAGTTGACCTGGACAGGATTTAGAGAGAAGAAATATGGTGATGTATTTTTTATCGACGCTCTCGCGATTCTACCAACCCAGCGCCTTTGATGACGTGATGGTCACGGCTGGAGTGTCTTCGATAATAAATAGGTCAGCTCGACCAGGGCTGGGGTAAACAACTTATATCACTATGTATTTACCCTCCATACTCACCGCACTCAAAGCACAAGAACCTCTCTTCAAAGCAAGCTCCACACCACAGCCACCCTATCTACACTCACACACACACACCACAGCCACCCTATCAACACACACACACACACTACAGCCACCCTATCAACACACACTACAGCCACCCTATCAACACACACACACTACAGCCACCCTATCAACACACACACACTACAGCCACCCTATCAACACACACACACTACAGCCACCCTATCTATACACACACAAACCTCTTTCTTTCATTCTCACTCACCATATCAACATTATTGCAGCAACCCCCCCCCCCTCAATCAACTATCCCTAACATCAGTACCAAGCACTAAACATCATCACCACTACACTGCCCCGTCACCATCACCACCACAACACTAACATTAACACAAAGCCCCGTCACCATCACTACAACACTAACATCAACACAAAGCCCCGTCACCATCACCACCACCACTACAACACTAACATCAACACAAAGCCCCGTCACCATCACCACCACCACTACAACACTAACATCAACACAAAGCCCCGTCACCATCACCACCACCACTACAACACTAACATCAACACAAAGCCCCGTCACCATCACCACCACCACTACAACACTAACATCAACACAAAGCCCCGTCACCATCACCACCACCACTACAACACTAACATCAACACAAAGCCCCCACCACCACAAACAACAAACTATCCCTAACCAACCAGCCAGCCAAACACTAACTAACCCACCACCACCACCATCAGCAGCAGCAACAACAGCAGCCAAGAGCTTCGAAAGAGCCAATGTGGCACCAATAGCTATCACAGAA
>OZ024747.1:10704258-10716758 GCA_964016885.1 Eledone cirrhosa
ATCTGACAGAGTCCATTCCTCTTTAGCTTTGAACTACAAAGCTGATATCTGAGAGGGGGGGGGGGGGGGGGGGGCGTCGACCCGAGTACTGAAGTGGTACTTTATTTTCTCGAAGTCGAAAGCATGTAAAGCAAAGTCGACTTCGGCGGGATTTGAACCCAGAGTTTAGAAAATCAGAACGAATACCGCAAAACACTATAGCCGACATTTTAACAATTCTGCTAATTCACCGCCTATATAAATTACTACGATTATGAAAAGTTTGGTAACATAAGAATATAACATTGATATCTAAAACAGACACAAGGCCACATATTTTGGGGATAAGGGTGCAGTCGATTTATTCAAAACCGAGAATATTTCTAATATATGCACAAGGCCAGAAATGTGGGGAAGAAGATTAGTCGATTATACCACCCCTAGTACATGGCTGGTACTTATTTACACCGAAAATACAAACGTAACTTGGGTGAGATTTGAACTCAGAAAATGAAGGGCCAAAATTAAATAGCCTTTCATTCTAACGATTTTATCATCAGGTAGAGCAGCTACTTCTCCATATCAAGAGGCCACGGCTTAGGTACTACGGGCAAGTGGTTAGAATGTCCAAGGAAAGAATAGCTGGTCAGATTTTACGAGCAAAGCCAACTGGCAGGAGACCCAGAAGTAGACCACCAGCAAGATAGTTGGATAACACCCATAAGCTTGATTATCCACTCGGATCGTATGGAGATGGTTGCTTCTGATAGGACCCTCTGGAAGGTTTGTCTGAGGACTCTGCCTCCACGACCTTCTCAGGAATAAGTGGACAAAAAAAAAGAAGATTTTAACAATTCTACCAAATTTTTTTTTCTTGGATGACCCCTCTTCAGGGCATCGGAGACTGGCGAGGGGGAAATTTAATCTTAGATCGGATACCTGGCCTGAATATATGCAGAGGAGCTTCTCAAACACACACAAGGACCACCAAGATGTGTGAAAACAGGCGTCGGATTAACTCAGCTATACAAAGAACAAGAACGCCAGTTCCTCCAATAGGGCTTCCTTCCACTCTATTTCTACCAATCAAATCTAAAACCCTAAGCTATGACAGAAGGCGTCCATAGTATCGTGCAATGAGATCAAACCGGAAACTGTTGCTATTTTGTGTTAGCCATGTTTCATTGCTATTTTGTTTTATCATCTCCTGAGTCATGTAAGGAAAAGTAAGGTGAACCCCAGCGGGATTTAAGCTCAGAATGTAAAGTGTCCTAAATAAAGACTTAGGTTCTGTCATCCAACTTCTCTATAGACACTATAAACACAGCCATTGGAACACTGATGTTAATGGTGACCAGAGAATGTAGAAGCCTCTTGATAGTCTCGTCCGACTTACTAGAAACAACAACCATCTTCTCCTCACACCACACCCTATCCGGTAGCTCAACCCAGTGGGATTAAACTGAATGGACAGCAAAAGACAAGATGGCGTCACGATCTTCTCCTTCTGTAGAATAAAGCCCCTCGTCTCAGACACAACAGACATCGACATTTTCTCCAGTAGTAAGCAGCCAGCCTGGTTAATTCGATGACAGATCCAGTTTTCGTTGCCCGACAAGCTGAAGATCTCAAGCTGTTGAAGTATCGATCACTTTCTGATAAATTTGTCATTGAAGCTATAATAATGGCGACTTGCAGGTGGTTATACTATATTACAACAAAAACGTTCCCAAGTATTATTGCTGCAATGTGATAAATCTAATATCTGGGCAGCTCAGACAAGGACATGTAATGAAGTTGTTTACTTCGCAATCACGTGGTTTCCGGTTCTATCTCGCCGTGATCGTTCATACTACGGCGCTTCCGGTCGACTTGTTCTCCTCCATCTAAAATATGTCAACCAAATTGTGTAGACAGAAAGCTGTCAAATGGACTGTATCTGCTCTTAGTTTGGTACACTTAATAATTTACTTCTACCTTGTTTTAGCAGTAACTCTCTTGGAATAGTAACTCCTGATAGAGTTGATGGGCTGCTGTAGTGACATACGACTAAACCCGGTGAAGCCCATTCCCTTTCCACGTCTGAACACAGCCAATTTCTTCTTCTTAGAGAGAGAGAGAGAAAGAGTGAGAGTACTGGACTGGCATTTTAAAACCTGGCGGAACTCAATCCTCTCCAGGTTTGAATACAGCAGATTTCTTCCAAAGAAGGATAGAGAGAGTGAGAAAAAGATATAGAGGAAGAACCATCGACCCCAGTACTAGACAGGAACTTTATTTACCGACCGTGAAAGAATGACAGGTAATGTTGTAATCGGTGGGATTTGAACACGGAGCACGGAGAGATATTACATAATTTAGTTGTAGGTATATATAACAAGACGGGATGGCCACGACTGGAAACACCTTTCACCATGTGTTAGCTTGGTCAGGACTAACATGTTGCAGTATAATTGGCCCCTGATTGCTTAAGAGATAATTTGATGTGATGGTTGAATTAACAAAGGCAGTTCTTTATAGAAGGGATTGTCACGACTAGAATGTCTTTATAAAGAGATTAAAGGTCTGCTGGAACATGGCTGATCTGGGGTTATATAACACAGGACGACACTTAATTATCCGAGCTGTAAGTACAGTCCAATACATACATACACGCATAGACATACAAGCACAGACACATACATACACACGTACATAGGGAAGTAAAAACAAAAAGCCCTTCAAAAAATCATTTCCTGCCACTGTAAGGCCTCACCAGCCAGCTGGTCTAGATAAAATGGCGGCGGGGAGGAGACAGGTTTCTATAAGGCTTCTTCAATTGAAACCCCGACAAAAATACATCCCGCCTCCACACAATTAAACGATGGAATAGAATTGAATGGCTGAATCATCTCACCTGTCGTCGCTTTTACCCGTTCGGTGTTTAATCCGCAGTTACTGACAGGTAGGGACTCTGTAGAGAAAAAAAAGAAGAAGAAATGTAGATTTAGTTAAGATGAAACTACAAAGACTGATAGATAAAGAATTACATACACACGCGCGCATATATATATATATATATATAATACAAACACACACACACTTCAATAACATTCTAATAAATATTGCCTGTACAGGTATTCAAGGAGTGTATACATTTTTTGGGACACCCTGTATGTGTGTGTGTATATATATACAGTATATACACACTTTATATAGCTGTGTGTGAGAAAGACAGAGAAAGGATATTTTTGTGTAACGATGTATTTTGTGTTAGAGTGTCGTTAAGAAGTTAGTTCAATTTACGGCAGCGGTGGCGACTTGTTACTTCACAATATAATTTGATTCTAAATATACATACAAACACACACATATATATAAATACATACAATTTATGTAGTAATTATGTATAATTAACCTTCTGAATCTAATCAAACTATGCTCTTGTGATTTTAAACTATATAATTCGGAAAGAGTTACCACACACACAAAGCCACCCACGTCTAGTGGCATCAAAAATCAAGGGTAGATATCGCGATACAAAGCTCTTGTTAAAACGAGGTGATTGGACATCGATACGACTCACCACATTCCATATAGACAAAAAATCTTGACTATTGACGGGCTGTCAATGTCGATGACTGTTATATATATATATATATATATATATATATATATATATATATATATATATATATATGTGAGTGTGTGTGTGAAGTATTTCCGTCGGAAAGGATGTTATTCATTCATTCTGACGACTGAAGACAGACATAACATCTGCCTTCAAGAAACCACTGGTAAATGTTGTTTATTACATAACTAAATATATATATATATATATATATATATATATAACGGAGGAATAGCCGAGATTAAAAAGTTAAGGCATTTTATTAATCTAGGACACATTTCAACAAGGATGAGCGGAAAAAAATTACACACACACACAGTGATAGTGTTGTAATGTATGTATATAAAATAACGAATGTACTAACTACTAAACTATAGATATACCTACACAGACAGTTACATTGACGGGGGGGGGGGGGGGGGCTATTATAGACAGGTATGTATGAAAAGGAGAGAAATCATTAAGAAAGGAGGAAGGGAGGAGTAAGAGGCGAAGGCAGAGGGTGAGATGTTTAGTGGATGAATGGAAGAAGAGTGAAAGTATAGAAAAGAAATAAGAGAAAGAAGAACAGTTTAGTCCCGAGCCATGGCCAAACCATTTTCACACACAGAGCGCCCAGGAATTCGTCACGAATTTCTTGTTTGAAAGATAGTTGTGGCTACTATTTTTACCAGGTCGAGGGGCCATATAATGGCGTCATGTTGGCACGTAGCAAAGTTATAGAACGGGAGAAGGCAAAGAACTATGGAGCACAGTAAACGTACACACTAAGGAGCCAAGTAAGGCCACTTGACCTGCTAGAAATAACAGCCAAATCTGTTTTTTACTATTTAGTCACGGTAGGAAGGGAAGAGGTCATTCCGAAACCGGACATTGGGCCTATGTATCTCCGCCACCTTTCACAGGTTTTTTCAATGTTGACTTCGGCGAAATTTGAACTCAGTTTGTAGAGGGCCAGAATAAATGTAGCAACTGGTATTTTGACCTACGCTCTAACGATTCTATACTTATAGATATATTCTATATATTGGAGAGAAGACGGAATGGTTACGGCTGGAACAGATTTGGACATTTAATAAAAGCAGTTCAGTCAGGAGTGACCAGGGGTTAAGACAAACATACAGGATCGCAGGTAAACACCCCGGACTAAATTCTACTACCATAACAACCAATACAAAGGACCGAATGGCGAACACTCGGAGTAACAAATAAACTAAATGAATTTGGTGTTTCCTTCACGTTTGTACAGCCGACGAACGAACATTAGCTTGCTTCAGGAAACTCCGAGTAACTAGAAAAGTATACACCAGTTTGCCATGTAGTTTATATAATATAGTATATATAAATATATAGTCTGCGGTCCTGAAACAGGAGAGACCACTAATCATGGGAGTACTCAATGCATGGGGAGAGGCAGAGTGGATAGAGAGATCCCGACTGCGGCGCCGGGCTTAACCGTAGGGTAGAAAATCTTTATAAAACACACATATATATGTGTATGTATGAGAGAGAGAGAGAGTGGGAAAGACAAGTAAGTATGAAGAGAGAGTAAATGATTACACTCCCTCCTCATCGCCCTAGAGTCACTGGAATAAGGTGAGGGGGGACTGGGGTTACAGTAGAACGAAGGAAAGACGGGGTGAGAGGAAGATAAAGAGATAGGGAGAAGAGTAAGAATGGTAGGTAAATAGAGAAATGAAAGTAGAAAGAGAGAGAGAGAGAGGGAATAAAAGTAGGAAAAGACTGATCAATAAAAGAGAGGAGGATAGAGAGATAGATAGAAGGAAGGACGGGGGTAGATAGAAACGAAGGAAGAAAGGAATGGAGCAGAGATAGACACGAAGGGAAAAAAAGGGCGATAGATAGGAACGAATGAAGGAAAGAGAGATAGAAAGAAAGAAAGAAAGAAAAAGGAAGAGAGAGACGTAAAAGGAAGGAAAGAGTGAATAGAGAGAGAGAGATAGAAAAGACGGAGGGAGGAGAGTTACAGAAGTAATTAATGAAAGCTGATAAACATTGTAGGTGAAGGAATGGCGCCATACAGCAATTTGGGTGTCTGAACTGACTGGGAGAGCGAGGGTTAGAGGGGCAGCAGGGTATATATACGTATGTATATGTATGCATATATATATATATATATGTATATATAGATGTGTGTGTATGTGTGTCTTGTCCTCTTTATTCTCCAGTTTTATTTGTGGGGTTTGCGGTTAGTCGTCTGGATGCTGTGTGTGTGTGTGTGTGTGTGTAATGATCTATCTATATATGTGTGTATTTATATATGCTTGTCTGGATGCTGTGTGTGTATGTGTGTAATGATCTATCTATCTCTCTCTATATATATATGTGTATATTTATACGTTTGTCTGTGTGTGTGTGTAATGATCTATATATGTCTGTGATCTATCTATATGTGTGTGTATGTGTTTATGTCTATATGCCTTACGAGTGTGCATTGTATGTATGTGAAATGTGTGTGTGTGTGTAATGATCCATCTATATATGTGTGTATGTTTATATATGTTTATGTCTATATGCATTACGACTGTGTGTATGTATGTGAAATGCGTGTCTGGATGGTGCTCTAGGTACGTATCTGTGTGAGTGTTTATTTTCCTGTGGCTTTGTAGTATTGTGCGTACATATATAGACAGCTAGGTATTCATCTATGTGGGTGTATACACATACACACACACACATAATATACACACACACACACATATAAATGCTAGTTTTTATATTTTGTGGTTTGTCATCTAATGCAGTTGATGGACTAACATTTGTGTGTATGAATGAATTTGTGGTTTGTTTTACTACCCCGTTAGTGAGTGGCGTGTACAATATATATATATAATATATATATATATGTATGAATGTGTGTGTGTGTGTATGTATATATATATATATATATATATATATATATATATATATATATTTATATATCTGTGGGTTGAAACCGATAAAAGTGAATGTATGTGTGTTTATATATATACAGTATATATATATATATATATATATATATATATATATATACATGTGAATGTGATTATGTTTGAATGAATAATTATGCATGTGTTTATTGTTTGTATGTGTATATGAGCCAGTGGTGGTCACTGCATGTATGTGAGAGAGAAAGAGAAAGGTCCGTTGTTTGTGGGGTGGTCTCGCGTGTGTATGTGGGCGTTATCACATCTAATTCATATGGTCTGTGTGTGTGTATATATATATATATATATATATATATATATATATATATATATATACATACACACACAGAGACCATATATACATATATACACACACACTATTTGTGCGCGAGTTTGTGGTTTGTCCACTTCGAAGGAGATGTTTATAAGTTAACATTATGAAAAAGACATTTGCCTGAGTGTTTGAATGACATTTCGGGATTTGTAGAGGTGCCCTATTTTACTTTAGGTAGCTGTCACTTATTTTCTGACAGAAGTTTTATAAATTTTGGATACTCTACTCATGTATGTTTTATTTTTGAATAAAACCCTAGTTCTGAATCAGAAAGTCCATGATCAAAACAGTGTCAGCCTCCATTTGGTCATCTCGTCTTCTTTGTTTAACCAGAGAACAGAGAGTCCTAGGTACTTTTTTCTCTATTCTCTCTATCTCTATCTCTCTCTATTCTTTGTGTGTGTGTGTGTGTGTGTGTGTGAAAAGATAGTAGCAGAGTTAGATTTGCGGGAGATTTGACTACTATCACCAGCAGGTAGAGCAATCACGTGGAATCTTTTAATCGGATCGAAGTATTCAGGCTTCGAAACATCAACAATATTCAATTTTTAGTGCGCATGCGCACATTATATATATATATATATATATATATATATATATATTTATATATATATTTATATATATATATATTTATATATATATTTATATATATATATATTTATATATATATATGAACCCGGAGTACACACACACATATATAATCAATAAGGTATCTATCGATGTCATATTTTCAGCAAGGCAACAGGAGGCGATTTATCTAGAATGTCCCGATCAACTATCAATAGTTGTTTCTACTTTTTGGCACAAGGCCAGCAATTATCAATAATACTACAGATCAACTATCAATAATACTACAGAAAATGAAGGCGTTGTTTGAGAGTGGCAATTAAGGAGGTAAAGTGGGGTGCTGTCAAGAGAAGACAAAGACATGTGAACCTCATAGAAATGTGGGGTGTCTTGCTTCTCCGCGGCCATCACATGACTTAGACATGTTTCCTTACGTCTGTGAAACCCCAGGCACGGTTAAGTCTAACTTAATACAATATATTCAACTTTCACGCGTTCATTACTCTTTTCATTCATTTGTGAACTCACAACTGTACGCGTGTGTGTGTGAGTGTGTGTGTGTGTGAGTGTGAGAGTGTGTGTGTGTGAGAGTGTGTGTGTGTGAGTGTGAGAGTGTGTGTGTGTGTGTATAAAGCGAGGGAAGTGTGGTAAGGAACCAGGTGGACCATAACGCACCAGAGTACTCGATACTTTGGGTAGTAGAGTGGGTGATAGGAAAAGGTTCAGGACCCCGACGGCAGAGCTCAAGCCGTTTCGACGGCTATTTCTGGACTAAATTGATACATACATACACACACACACACACACGCGCGTATGCAGTTGACGGACGAGAGAAAAGAGTACTCAATACCTTAGTAAAGTTTAAATAATCCTTTATGGCTACTCTGTAGTTTCACCTACACACACACACACACACCTACACACTGGCAGGACCATCACACACACACCTACACACTGGCAGGACCATCACACACACACCTACACACTGGCAGGACCATCACACACACACCTACACACTGGCAGGACCATCACACACACACCTACACACTGGCAGGACCATCACACACACCTACACACTGACAGGACCATCACACGCACACACACACACACACCTACACACTGGCAGGACTATCACACACACACACACCTGTGTGATAGACCTCGGTCGGTTTCAAGTATTATCTCTTTCAGCTCGACGAATTAACGGTCAAATGACTAAACATTCCATCCCACAGACACGTGTAGCTTTAAGGCAACTCCCGGTGACAGGCTGGTATTACAGGTAGAGTCCATTAGACGCTCTTCCAAGCTATTTTCCGCCAACTCAGTGCTGTGATAAATAACTGTTTCTACTTTTGGTACAAGGCCAGTAATACCCAGTGTATTACTGGTACTTTATTTTATCGACCCCGTAAGGATGAAAGGCAAAGTTAACCTCGGCGGGATTTGAACTCAGAATGGCAAGGGCCGTAACTCTTTGCTGCAAAGCATGGCGTCCGACCCTCTACCAATACTGCCAACCCGTGATAAATAACACATGCCCGAAGTACCACGCAATCGGATCTAACCAGAGGACCATGCTATGTCCACCTTGGACATATTATTCATACCTTCTCATATATCTATATATATACACACGTGTGTGTGTATGTCTGTGTGAGCGTGTATATATATACACACACGTGTGTGTGTGTGTCTGTATATATATATATACACACACACACACACACACACACACACACACACACGTACGCGTGTGTGTGTGTGTGTGTGTGTGTGTGTGTGTGTGTGTGTGTGTGTGTGTGTGTGTGTGTGTGTGTGTGTGTGTGTGTGTGTGTATATATATATATATGTCATATTTTCCTTTTAAAGACGTTCTGGAAAAACACACATACACAAGCATCAATTTGTCAATAAGAGTGGGAGAGAGGTGGGGGAGACCAAATAATTTAGCTTTTAACAGCCACCACCACCACCACCACCACTACCACTACTACCATCATCACTATCACCACTTCCTGTCCAAGTTAGTCATGTGTTGACTTCATCCAAACAAGCCACGGTGCAAGGAGAGGGGGGGGGGGGGGGTATAGGAAAGGTAAAGGTGAGGTGAAATAAGAGGTGGATTGTAAGACCAGGTAACTCAGCCAAGTCGATAACTACTACCACCATCACCACTGCTACTACTGCTAATCTATCACCCAGTTAAACATCACTCCCTGACAACCCCTGTGTACCTTAAGTACAATTCAGGCCAGGTTTACTGTTACCTGGGGATCGCAACTTTCATGATGTCCTGGTCAGAAACACCCACTCATGATATATTGAAGTAAAAAAAAAAATATATATACACACACACACACACACACACACATATATATATATAATAAAGAATTGGGACCCCGACAGCTGAGCTCTTGCCCTTTCAACAGCTAGTTCCAGTCTACCTGGAACTAGCTGTTGAAATACCAGGAGCTTAGCCACCGGGGTCCCGACTCTTTATAATGCTCTACAACCCCAAGTATTGAGTACTCTGTTGAGTAATGGTCTAACCACTTTCAAACTGAATCCATCCCGATATATATATATTCAATTAGAAAGTGAACAACGCAGAATATAACTATTCCATTACCAAAGGTTTCTGGACCACAGACAGAGATGTTATCTCTGTCTGATGACTGATCCAGACGTATTTTAATATTGTCTGAGATCCAGAAACCTTTGGTAATGGAGTAGTTATATTTTGTGTTGTTCACTTTCTAATTTAATAGCTCTGTTCTATACATAGAGCACTCTTTTTTCCTTTGCTTTTCCTTTGGAATTACTTAACATATATATATATATATATGTGTGTGTGTGTGTGTGTGTGTTTAAAAAAGCCCAAACATCAAGGGCCATGTATCATACACACAAATTATTTTCCAGTAGTCGTATTAACAGCCCTACATAAAACATCTAAAGTGTCTCAAGCCTGGAGGCTCATCAGACCGGTGCCTAGCCTGGTTTCTGTGGCATGGAGCAACAGAGTACAAGACCCCCCCCCCGGATAGGAAGCCAGTCCATCACAGAGTTAAACCCCCAGCTATTGTTGATACTCACTTTTAGCTTAGTATACTGGAGCAATGTGAAATGAAGTGTTTTGCTCAAGAATACAACACACACCCCAGTCTAGGAATTGAACCCATAACATTAAGATCGTAAGTCCAACATCCTTACCACAGTCCCCACCCCCACATAAAATGGGCCACACACAAGCCAACAGAACAATGTTGACTAATTAGTAGACTGTCCACTTTATTAGGCAAACTAATTAAGTGGATGGTCAATTAAAGCTGCGTTTTCATTCTAATGAGAAAATGTATCACCACTTGAGTGAGTCAGTAGAAATAGCTTGTGGACCTTAGGACTGACTTGAGGTTAAACATGAGAGGCGAGGGCCCCAGGGAGCTCCCCACCCCACCAGGACTGACTTGAGGTTAAACAACATGAGAGGTGAGGGCCCCAGGGAGCGCCCCACCCCACCAGGACTGACTTGAGTTAAACAACATGATACAAAACTATTTTAATGTTTATATTTATCAAAACACCTTCCATCAAAATTTATGGAAAAACCTTTGTTCAGTTATGTTCCAAAGACTAGCTAAATACCTAGAAAATCTAAAGCCTTTTCAAAATTATTTAAAAACCATAGGCAGTATTTCCCTTCGTTGCCATATTTTTAATGAAATTAACCTGCTTGTGATTTTCAAAGACAGAACATATTGAAAAATAGTTCCAGTTGTACAGAAATAAAGACTGGACATTCACAGGTAAAACACCTTTGATTATAGGACAGGTAAAGCATCTTTGATGATAGGACAGGTGAAACACCTTTGATGGCAGGACAGGTGAAACACGTTTGATGATAGGACAGGTGAACCATCTTTGATTATAGGATAGGTAGAACGTTTGATGATAGGACAGGTGAAACACCTTTGATGATAGGACAGGTAAAATATCTTTGATGATAGAACAGGTAAAACATCTTTGATGATAGGATAGGTGAAACATCTTTGGTGATAGGACAGGTAGAACACCTATGACCATAGAACTCCTGAATCTAGGATGACTTAGGACCAGTTAAATCACAACACTGATGTTCAAGTTCTACATCAAACTCACCTATTGAGGTGGGGTGGGGTGAGTCTGCCTATCTTACCTGAGAGCAGAATACAGGTAAAGACATAACAATATCTGGTTTTAGACCAAAGTTGACCTGTAGATTAAGAGCAATATAAACCGAAATATATATATTATGTCATAGGTTAATGACAGCTTCGGAATTTAAATATTTGATGAAACAGGCTACTGGTTGGGGGGGGGGGGGGGGGGGCAATAGACACAGACCACTACTAATGGTTAAAAAGGGGGAGGGGGGGGGGGGTCATTATTGAACCTGTGAGAAATATTTCCAAATCCCTTTCAAATTAAACCATACCTTATTTAAAAAAATAAAAAGGGGATGAGAGGTCAAGAACACCTTAGTTAATGTAGCTGTAGATAATCCTAAAAGAGATGTGATGGCCACAAGTGGAATGCCTTGGACATCAACCTCAACAACTCTAGTCAAATAACACTAGTGAAATATCTGAGACCAATAGTTGTAAATAACAATGTGGATTATCAACTAGATGAGCAACAGAGAATATTGGATGTGACGGACTGGTGTCACATATATACAGACATACAAGACCCTCTTCCTGCTATATCAAGCGTTAACCTAATATATCCCTTCCATATACTGTACCGATTGTGTTGTTATTTGTTTACTTATATATATGTATGTATGTATGTATGTGTGTGTGTATGTATGTGTGTATCTCGTTCAGCCCATCGGTAGGGGTTCTCCTACATGGATATAAAGTAGTGGCCGTACTCGAAAACGAGTTGGCAGCCACCATGTGTGTATGTATGTATGTGTGTGGTGTGGTGTGGTGTGGTGTGGTGTGGTGTGGTGTGGTGTGGTGTGGTGTGGTGTGGTGTGTGTGTGTGTGTTGGGGAATGGTCATTTTGCCAATTGAACACATGTACCATATAAAAGTAT
>OZ024747.1:10719258-10726758 GCA_964016885.1 Eledone cirrhosa
CATGGGAGTCCTGTCCTAGTATTGCCCCAGAGGGTGTCAAGGGAGTCCTGTCCTAGTATTGCCCCAGAGGGTGTCAAGGGAGTCCTGTCCTAGTATTGCCCCAGAGGGTGTCAAAGGAGTCCTGTCCTAGTATTGCCCCAGAGGGTGTCAAGGGAGTCCTGTCCTAGTATTGCCCCAGAGGGTGTCATGGGAGTCCTGTCCTAGTATTGCCCCAGAGGGTGTCAAAGGAGTCCTGTCCTAGTATTGCCCCAGAGGGTGTCAAGGGAGTCCTGTCCTAGTATTGCCCCAGAGGGTGTCAAGGGAGTCCTGTCCTAGTATTGCCCCAGAGGGGTGTCAAGGGAACATGTCCTAGTATTGCCCCAGAGGGTGTCAAGGGAGTCCTGTCCTAGTATTGCCCCAGAGGGTGTCAAGGGAACATGTCCTAGTATTGCCCCAGAGGGTGTCATGGGAGTCCTATCCTAGTATTGCCCCAGAGGGTGTCAAGGGAGTCCTGTCCTAGTATTGCCCCAGAGGGTGTCATGGGAGTCCTGTCCTAGTATTTCCCCAGAGGGTGTCAAGGGAACATGTCCTAGTATTGCCCCAGAGGGTGTCAAGGGAGACATGTCCTAGTATTGCCCCAGAGGGTGTCAAGGGAGTCCTGTCCTAGTATTGCCCCAGAGGGTGTCAAAGGAGTCCTGTCCTAGTATTGCCCCAGAGGGGTGTCAAGGGAACATGTCCTAGTATTGCCCCAGAGGGGTGTCAAGGGAACATGTCCTAGTATTGCCCCAGAGGGTGTCAAGGGAGTCCTGTCCTAGTATTGCCCCAGAGGGTGTCATGGGAGTCCTGTCCTAGTATTGCCCCAGAGGGTGTCAAGGGAGTCCTGTCCTAGTATTGCCCCAGAGGGTGTCATGGGAGTCCTGTCCTAGTATTGCCCCAGAGGGTGTCATGGGAGTCCTGTCCTAGTATTGCCCCAGAGGGTGTCAAGGGAGTCCTGTCCTAGTATTGCCCCAGAGGGTGTCATGGGAGTCCTGTCCTAGTATTGCCCCAGAGGGTGTCATGGGAGTCCTGTCCTAGTATTGCCCCAGAGGGTGTCAAAGGAGTCCTGTCCTAGTATTGCCCCAGAGGGTGTCAAGGGAACATGTCCTAGTATTTCCCCAGAGGGTGTTAAGGGAGACATGTCCTAGTATTGCCCCAGAGGGTGTCAAGGGAACATGTCCTAGTATTGCCCCAGAGGGTGTCAAGGGAGTCCTGTCCTAGTATTGCCCCAGAGGGTGTCAAGGGAGACATGTCCTAGTATTGCCCCAGAGGGTGTCAAGGGAGTCCTGTCCTAGTATTGCCCCAGAGGGGTGTCAAGGGAACATGTCCTAGTATTGCCCCAGAGGGTGTCAAGGGAGTCCTGTCCTAGTATTGCCCCAGAGGGTGTCAAGGGAACATGTCCTAGTATTGCCCCAGAGGGTGTCAAGGGAGTCCTGTCCTAGTATTGCCCCAGAGGGTGTCAAGGGAGACATGTCCTAGTATTGCCCCAGAGGGTGTCAAGGGAGTCCTGTCCTAGTATTGCCCCAGAGGGTGTCAAGGGAGACATGTCCTAGTATTGCCCCAGAGGGTGTCAAGGGAGTCCTGTCCTAGTATTGCCCCAGAGGGGTGTCAAGGGAACATGTCCTAGTATTGCCCCAGAGGGTGTCAAGGGAGTCCTGTCCTAGTATTGCCCCAGAGGGTGTCAAGGGAACATGTCCTAGTATTGCCCCAGAGGGTGTCAAGGGAGTCCTGTCCTAGTATTGCCCCAGAGGGTGTCAAGGGAGACATGTCCTAGTATTGCCCCAGAGGGTGTCAAGGGAGTCCTGTCCTAGTATTGCCCCAGAGGGTGTCAAGGGAACATGTCCTAGTATTGCCCCAGAGGGTGTCAAGGGAGACATGTCCTAGTATTGCCCCAGAGGGTGTCAAGGGAACATGTCCTAGTATTTCCCCAGAGGGTGTTAAGGGAGTCCTGTCCTAGTATTGCCCCAGAGGGTGTCAAGGGAACATGTCCTAGTATTGCCCCAGAGGGTGTCAAGGGAGTCCTGCCCTAGTATTGCCCCAGAGGGTGTCAAGGGAACATGTCCTAGTATTGCCCCAGAGGGTGTCAAGGGAGTCCTGTCCTAGTATTGCCCCAGAGGGTGTCAAGGGAGTCCTGCCCTAGTATTGCCCCAGAGGGTGTCAAGGGAGTCCTGTCCTAGTATTGCCCCAGTAGGTGTCAAGGGAGTCCTGTCCTAGTATTGCCCCAGAGGGTGTCAAGGGGACATGTCCTAGTATTGCCCCAGAGGGTGTCATGGGAGTCCTGTCCTAGTATTGCCCCAGAGGGTGTCAAGGGAGACATGGGTAAAATTCAGCACTACTGAAGCCAGATTAGAGAAATAGCTGTTAATGTCCTGTACCACAGGAAACCACATTAGGAAGTCATTCTTTAAAAGATTATGACAACTGGAGTGGTATCACACTGTTGTTGGTCCCGGGCAAAGTGTTCAGCACAGTGTTGCTATGATGGCTAGGACAAGATGTAGGCTCAATCCTCAGAGAAGAACAAGCAGGTTTCTAAAGCAACCACTCCTGTGCTGTTCAGATCTTTACACTGTGCAACATCATTGAGCAGTGTATCAAGCTACAAAAACTGTTGTCGCTCAACTTCATTGATTTTCAAAAAGCATTTGTCAGTGTGCACAAGGAGTCGCTGTGGAATATTGCATGCTTGTTCATCACAGAGTTTCACCACCATCTTCAAAGGTCTGTATACCAACTCGAGCTGTTGTGCGAGAGCCAAATCCAGTACAACAAAGTTCTCTGGGGTCAGACAAGGCTGTATCTTCTCGCCCTTGTTGTTCCTGCTGGCAACTGGTTTCATATTGAAAAACACTATCAACGAAGCCTGCCCACTACCAACAACAGAAAGGGGTAACATTCACCAACTATAAACACGCAGGTTGCCAGGACATTAGGACAGCAGTAATGTCTTCTGCTACTATCAGTATACACAATCAAGTTTATCAAATGTCTACTGGTTAGAAATTCTGAATGACTGACCTGACTAACTACCTCTACAGCATAGGTCAGTGTGTTAATACTTAGACGACTAAGGCCAATGATGGAGGGGTGTTAGTTCTTTAACAGCTACAGTTATAAATACAGGTTTAGGGGGTGTATATATATAAGTTTATCCCGGGTTCAATTGGGGGTAACCACAGTAAGTAAGGTACTGAATACAAACCAGAGTATAAATATTTAATATAGAAAGGCTTCTACAGGACTAGAACTGTTTCATTCAGGAGAAATCATCAGAAAGCCTTTCTATATTATATATATATGGAAAATCTGAGATGGTGTGTAGGAGAGAAGACTGTGTAGATATGGAAATGTGATGTGCATGGACAATGACTGATGAGTGAAGAAATACCAGGAAATCCCAGTGGAAGGAAGCTACAGTAGATGGCAGCCAAGAAAGACCTGGGTAAAAGTTGCGGAAGGTGACCTCAAATCGCTAAGATTGGCAGAGGAGATGATGAAGAAGGAATGCGACGAGTGTAGAGATGCAGTGCTGAGAAGGACCTGTCCAACCCATGCAAGCATGGAAAAGTGGACATAAGGACAACGATGATGATGATGATGATATATATATATATATATATATATATATATATATATATATATATATATATATATATATATATATATATATATATATATATATATATTCCAAAATAGGCAACAAGGTCCCAGGACATCTGAGCTGCAACCACCTTAAATCCCACCAGTGTCTGAGGGATCATGGGCATTGCCCCCTCTGTGACCAAACCATGGAGGAAAACAAATCCCCATATTGAATGTTACAATTCAACCCCTACCGCCAACTCTTACCAACATCCTAGAAATTTTGTAATTTCCGACACTGCAGAAATTCACTAAAAGCAAGTTATATATATGTATGTATGTATGTATGTATGTGTATTTGTGTTTATATTATGTGTGTATGTTTGTGTTGGTAGTATAAATATGTATACTTGTGTGTGTGTTTATAATATATGTGTACTTGCTCTCAAATATGTGTGTGTGTGTGTTGTGTGTGTGTTTATAATATATGTACACTTGTATTCAAATGTGTGTGTGTTTATAATACAAATACAAATATGTATACTTGCTCCCCAATGTGTGTGTGTGAGTAGAGAGAGAGAGAGAGAGAGAGAGAGAGAGAGAGAGAGAGAGAGAGAGAGAGAGAGAGAGAAAGAGAGAGAGAGAGAGAGAGAGAGAGAGAGACTAGTATAATAATATATAGCTACACATGCTGTACACAGAAACACTTCCAGAGAACAACTCTGTCCCAGGGAAACTTTTTCAAGGAAGGAGGAATTCACACTAGAATACCTCCTTCCACACACCACCACCTCTTCCTCCTCCTCCTTCGGAATTCCTTTCTGTTCTATGAAGTGGGGTGGGGGAAGATGGTGGGTGTTTAAGTCAGATGGAAAAAAAAAAAAGAAAGTAACCCAGAAAACACATAAACACAGGCAGGCAGAGCCAAAAAAATGGAGTTAGGTTAAGACTAAGACATGGCGGCGGTGGAGGATCAAGAAAGCTGCCATGATGCTAGTGATGGTGGAGAGGGAGAGTGTGTGTGTATGTGTGAGTGCAAGTTACTAAAGGAGGAGGGAGGGGGAAGACAGAACGAAAGGAAAAGGAGCCAGGGCGAGGTAGAGAGGCTTTTTAAGCCACCAAAAAGCCACATAAACTGCAATGGCAGCAGCGGCGGCATCCGGTACCTCGTTACCCCCGTTACCCCGTTACCCCGTTACCCACCACCAGGGTAGCCAGCAGTAAAAACTTATACTTACACTCCTATAGTCATTATAAGGAGTATTTATATATGTTAGAAATCATTATTATTGCTGTTGTTAAGGGTATGGTGGTGGTGGTGGTGGTGGTGGCGGTGGGGGGTATAGAGGTAGTGGTGGTGGTGGCGGTGGGGGGTATAGAGGTAGTGGTAGCAGTGGTGGTGGGGGTATAGAGGTAGTGGTGGTGGTGGCGGTGGGGGGTATAGAGGTAGTGGTAGCAGTGGTGGTGGGGGTATAGAGGTAGTGGTGGTGGTGGCGGTGGGGGGTATAGAGGTAGTGGTAGCAGTGGTGGTGGGGGTATAGAGGTAGTGGTGGTGGTGGGGGTATAGAGGTAGTGGTAGCAGTGGTGGTGGGGGTATAGTGGTAGCAGTGGTGGTGGGGGTATAGATGTAGCGGTGGTGGTGGGGGTATAGATGTAGTGGGGAAATAGAGGTAGCGGTGGTGGTGGGGGTATAGAGGTAGTGGTAGCAGTGGTGGTGGTGGGGGTATAGAGGTAGCGGTGGTGGGGGAATAGAGGTAGCGGTGGTGGGGGAATAGAGGTAGCGGTGGTGGTGGGGGTATAGTAAACTGTTTTTTCATAAACAGTAGTAGAAGGGGAAGGGGGTCTTCTATCATTATAAATATTACCATTATATATTTCTGATAAGTATTTAAAACGACATATTAAACCATTATAATCATTATTATTAATAGTTAATAGTTAGCTGAAGGCTTCTATAGGGGTAGCCCCCCCCCTCCCACATACACACATACATTGTGAATGTGTCTGAACAGGAATAAGTACAATTGGTGTGAAGTACTCAATACAACTAGACTGTACCCCCAGGCCTAACCCAGTGATGACGTTTGAGGAAACGGCTGGGTAGATTCAGAGGCAAAAACTTATCTGGAGAAGGAAGACATAGAAACTGAGGGATGTCCTACTCCTCGACCCCTATAACAGTAAGGAGCAGATGGAGACCCATAACATTGAGGAGAATTAGGGCTTCCTATGTGACAATCTTCTGAAGGCCACAGACCAGGTCTGGGGATGGTCCAAGATCCCAGCACAACATGGGGTGAGTGGGGAATGATAGGATAGATAGGGCCATAGAAGCAAAGTAACAGGCCCGGAAAGACCGGGGACGAGGTGGAAACATAGAGAAATAATTAATAGCTAGAAAAGAGGTTAGGTGCCAAGTATATTTAGCAAGGGGAGAAGCAGAGAAGTTTGCACATATTCTATGAGGATCAGACTCAAGAAGTGTTCCAGAATGAAAGACAGTGAGCCAGTGAATGACAAAACATTAGAGAAAAGTGTATCTGAAATGATAGGAGCACTTGCCCTGCCTGACTCTGTAAGTCCTATTAAAAGAGACTGATGAACAAAGAGAATAAATGGGAGAGTGAGGGCTTATCTCATGTTGACACAACTGAGGGACCAGGACCAGCCTTGAAAGTTGACATTGGAGCAATAGTTAAAAAGATATGAAGGTAGGAAAGCTAGTTGGACCACCTGGTATAGATGCTGAGATGCTAGAAAGATATTCCAAGGTAGGTTATGAGCCAGTCACAGATACATAATTAATCAAGTGGTACAAGATGGTGCGATACTCAATAACTGGTGCAATAGTAGCATTACAAACTGTTACAAGGGTTTAGGGAGATAAACTAGATAGAGATAACTACAGCAACATCAAGTTGATAGATCAGGTCCTGGAACTTACTGAGAGGGTTATAGCACAACTAATTAGGGACAAAGTTAGGTTAAATAAGATGATGATCGGTAGAAGGACTTACTGATGCCCACTTTTTAGTGAAACAACTCCAAGAGAAGTATTTGATCAAGAGTAAGCCATTGTATCTGGCATTTGTGGATCTGGAGAAGGCCTTTGATAGAGTTCTTCATTTTGTATTTTGGTGGACACTATGGAAGCTAGGTGTAGAGGTGCAATCCTCTATCCATTATGCCGAGGTTAACTTTGCCTTTCATCCTTATAGGGTCGATAAAATAAAGTACCAGTAATGCACTGGGTAATTGCTGGCCTTGTGCCAAAAGTAGAAACAATTATTTAGTATTGTCCTTACAGGCCATTGTGGAAGAGTTTCAAATGGGAACAACTAGGGAGAGTCAGTGGCAACATTCTAGACATGAAAGAAAACCAGAGAATCAAAAGGCCTAAAAATAAACTTAGCCAAGAATAAAGTCTTTATAAGAAGGAAGGGGGACAGGAATCTGATACCATCAGGGAAGTGGCCTTGCTTGGTGTGTTGGAGAGTGGGTAGAAACTCCATAAGGTGCATACATTGTAATCTATGGATGTACAAGAGGTGCAGTGGGATTGCAGTTAGGTTAATGGAGAGGATAGACTTTGTATGTGGCAGATGTAGAGAAGTAAGCATTACGAGCACACAGGAAAGATTTCCTCAGCTGCAAGGGGTGGCTCTTTAGATGTTATTGACAGCTTTTGTTACTAAGGGTACCCAATTAGCAATTGGGGAAGATGCTATGAAAGCCAGGATAAGAATGGGTTGGAAGAAGCAAAAAATTACTTTTTACCCTGATTGAGGAGCAATATGAATGGTGCCCACATTTGAACTGCAATACAAGATGGCAGTGAGACAATATTTACGAAGGCTAGAAAGAAATGAAGTGAGTATGCTGTGATTGGTGTGCATGAATGAT
>OZ024747.1:10731758-10734258 GCA_964016885.1 Eledone cirrhosa
GGCGGGATTTTAAATGGACGTAACTATGCTGCAAAGCATGGCGTCCATAATAAAGTCTGATAGGAAGATCTATCCCCTTCTAAATTATACAGGTTCCTGCTAACCCCTGGATTATACAGGTTCCTGCTAATCCCAGAATTATACAGGTTCCTACTAAGCCCCAGAATTATACAGGTTCCTGCTAGCCCCTGGATTATACAGGTTCCTGCTGATCCCAGAATTATACAGGTTCCTGCTAGCCCCTGGATTATACAGGTTCCTGCTAACCCCAGAATTATACAGGTTCCTGCTAACCCCAGAATTATACAGGTTCCTGCTAGCCCCTGGATTATACAGGTTGCTGCTAATCTCAGAATTATACAGGTTCCTGCTAACCCCTGGATTATACAGGTTCCTGCTAGCCCCTAATAAAATATATACACAGAAATTTCTCATACCATTCTATTTATACACTAAGATATAGATGACAGTGTTCCAAAGTATACACACAAATAATTCAAGCATACTTACAAAACCATAAATAACTTTAAAATACGTTTTCCTCCGATTTGTAAAGAACTTTTCTGAAATCATTAGTGTGAGGCAGCACTGGTATGTTGTTCTAGTGTCAACTATATGGTAACAGTGATTACCAGGTGGGGATATTTGAAATAAGGGTGCTTAACAGAGTTTGCGCTCGTTTTATGTCTAAACACACAGATTTCGCAATTTGTTACATTGTTAGAGTATGTCAGCGTTGTTATGTAGCCATAAGTATGTCAGTCACGACTGAGGAGAGCTATCTATGATAAAAGACGTTCCAGTGGTGACTATCCAAGTCAGTTTTGTTTGTTTTGTTTCCAGGTAGAGTGTTAAGTAGGTCTACATTATCCAATGTGTCCTGTCATATAAGAAACAGACGACATAGCTTCTGTCACTTTACTGTATATTTATTCTAACACCAGGACAACTCTATTCTAAGTTGTGTAATCTGCCATTTTTAGTTTTCTTTGCCAAGTTAAGTGTGACTAAGACTACATTGATATATTGTTTGAAAGGGAGGATATGGCAAAAGGTAGTGACCCTAACACACACACACACACACATGAATATATATATATATATATATACAGGTCTGTTTTTATCATTTATTTTGTTTGACCTGTTTAGCTTGATTTGTTTTTTGGCTTAGGTGGTTAATGCCTTCTTGACCACTTTTCAGTTTGTATGGTGTTTTAACATATTGTTTAGCTCTAGTTTTCTTAACTATTGGAGCGCTTGCCAGCATTTCTACGATTTTGCGTTTCGTTTCGCTTTTTCTACCAGCCGAAATACGATTCTCGCTGAATTTATATTTATAAATATATATATGGCGGTGCCCCAGCATGGCCTCAGTCTGTCGACTCAACACGGAATAAAATAATATATATATATATATATATATATATATATATATATAACAAAGGAATTGTGGTAAGGAACCAGATGGACCATAACGCACCAGAGTACTCAATACATAGGGTAGTAGAGTGGGTAATAGGAAAAGGTATGACCCCGACGGCAGAGCTCAAGCAGTTTCGACGGCTATTTCCAGAAATAGCCGTCGAAACGGCTTGAGCTCTGCCATCGGGGTCATACTTTTTCCTATATATATATATATATATATATTATATTATATATATACATACACATACACATACCAGGCCTGAAATCAACTAGAACGAGACCAGTTTGGTGCATACCATGGAAAACAAATTTGTATGTAACCATTATAGACATATGTGTACAAGAGGGAGGATGTGTCCAGCATTAATTCAAGGGCGAAAGTTTGTCTATTTGTCTTGAAAAAACTCCCTTATTTCTCAGTGAAATCTTCAAATTTTGTACAGATCCAGATCCACCTCAGAATATTCGTGAATTTAAAAAAATCCCGACTTCTAACCAATAGGCTGAACTAAAGGAGATAGAAAAAGACTGAAAGATCCAATGGGCTGCAGTTGAGAATGATTATATTGCTGAAATGACATTAAAACATTGTTCTAATATAGATCATTTTTTAAAACCCCTTTAATCCTTCTGTTTAGCTAGACTTCTGGTGTCCTTGGCCCTAGGGCTACCTCCCTATTCACCACCATAGGCGCTGAGCTGGCCAGCCGAAGGTGTGAGCCTCGTGAGTTGGAATGGCTCTTCCAGCGCATCTCCCTTACCACCCTCCGGGGAAACGCCTTCTCCATCCTGTCCGCCGGGGTTGTGGGGACGCCAGCACGTGGAACCCCATTTGCTCACCATACGGATTAATAGGCAAAGTTATAAACTATTATATGTATTCATTGTGGTCAGTAAATTATTTCTCATGGCGTGTGTGTATATTAGCATATTAATTCATGTATACGCACAATGTGTTTATGCCTGCATTCGCGATCTGTGCATGAACTCGTATATACGCATTGCATGTTTACAAGTGGATTTATAGGCTAATATGCACCTATGAACACGTGTGAATATATTCTATATACGTATA
>OZ024747.1:10744258-10749258 GCA_964016885.1 Eledone cirrhosa
GTGTTTGAGAGAGAGAGTAGAGAGAGAGAGAAAAGGGGGAGGGTCACATTTTCTCTCGTCTCTTCGAACCCGAGTAGTTTACCAAATAGAGGCCAACTCAAAATTATACCTACTAGTGATGCCAGCTCTCAGTTTTACCTACTAGTGAGACCAGCCCTCAATACCTACCTACATGTAAGGCTAGCCCTCAATTAAACCTACCCCATATTCATCCTACTTGGGAAGCTGCTTCGTCACCTGTCTTTCAAAATCGGGTGCGATTTGTGTTTTTTTATTTAAAAAAAAAAAAAAAGCCTAAAAAGGTGGGAAAATGAGGTAGGGGTTTCCTGAAGGGCTGGGGCCCCCATTTACCAGGACTGACTGGTTGCGTTTTCCTTTGCCAAGAAGGCAACCAACTATTAAACAGCCGGGTCGACATCCCTGTAACAAAACCCAAAAGCTTTAAACAATTAATTTCCACTGAATTAAGACAAGATGGAGTAACAGATTAAGACCAGAAAGAAGAGGACGGGTACATTAGAAAGTCTAGAAGAGGACGCGGTACATTAGAAAGTCTAGAAGAGGACGGGGTACATTAGAAAGTCTAGAAGAGGATGGGGTATATTAGAAAGTCTAGAAGAGGACGGGGTACATTAGAAAGTCTAGAAGAGGACGCGGTACATTAGAAAGTCTAGAAGAGGACGCGGTACATTAGAAAGTCTAGAAGAGGAAGGGTACATTAGAAAGTCTAGAAGAGGAAGGAGCACAGTGGCAAGTCTAGAAGAGGAAGGAGCACAGTGGCAAGTCTAGAAGAGGAAGGAGCGCAGTGGCAAGTCTAGAAGAGGAAGGAGCGCAGTGGCAAGTCTAGAAGAGGAAGGAGCACAGTGGCAAGTCTAGAAGAGGAAGGAGCACAGTGGCAAGTCTAGAAGAGGAAGGAGCACAGTGGCAAGTCTAAAATCTGTCTTAAGCACAGAGCCTCATCAGACGGGTGCTTATCCAGGTTTCTGTGGTGTGAGGCGACTGGGAATATAAACCTTCCCCCTGGACAGGACACCAATCCATCACATAGTTAAACTGTCAGCTATTGCTAGTACTCAACACAACACACAACCCAGTGCAAGAATCGAACCCACGTTCACCAACCTTACCACTAGACCACCTCCACTCGTTACCACTAGACCACCTCCACTCGTTACCACTAGACCACCTCCACTCGACATACGTAGAACATAACTCGAAAGATCTAAAAACTTAATTTTTTTGGACCCCCCTCCCCCCCCCCTCATCACCATGCCTAAAATATTGGTCAACTTTTCACAAAAAGCAACAAGTGCACGTATGTGCGTGCACACACACACACACACACACACATTTACATACACACACACACATTTACATACACGCCAGTATATATATGTATGTGTGTATATGTAATACACCCTGAATAGATACCCGTATCATCCCTATCACATTAGGTCTGTGTGTGAGTATATATATATATATATATATATATATACATATATGTGTGTGTGTGTGTGTGTGTGTGTGTGTGTGTGTATCATATACTCACCATGAAAAGACACACATATCACCGCCGCCGCCGCCACCACCAATCTGCCTACGTACCTACCACCCACACCAACTAACCACCACCACCACCACCACCAGTTTTCCAGGTCACGTACCCCAACAATCTTGAGATGATTACAACAGTGGCTTAGATGAGAGAGAGAGAGAGAGAGAGAGAGAGAGAGAGAGAATGTGTGTGTTTGGTGGGGAGGGCGAAACTATAAGGCTGGCGCCGTACAGTCATCGGTCGGCTTGATGATAACAACAGCAGTAGCAACTTCTACCCTTAACCCTACTACCACTACTACTACTACCACTACAACCACCACTACCACCATTACTACTACTCCGATAATAATTTCTAACATTCTTTCACTGGTTTTAGTGACTGGACTACGGCCATGCTGGGACACAACCTTGGAAGAGTTTTAAGGCCACCATAACGAAGCCAGCACCTTTTTTATCGATCTCTTTCACTGGTTTCAGGGACTGGACTACGGCCATGTTAGGACACAATATTGGAAGAGGTTCAGGCCACCATAACGACGCTAACACATTTTTATGGAGCCCACGAGCCAATCTATTGTGTTCAGAGACATTTCCCTCAGACCAAGCCAGATCAACAAACCTATGATATGAGAAAGAAACAAGCATTCCAGCCATGATTCTCCACCAGAAACCTTTAGATGTCCTTCAATTAAAAATGGAATAAGTGTTGTTTGAATGAGATTTGGTTGTTATTTCATGAGACCCTGTGGAGGTTTCTTCATTGACTTGTATTGGTACAACAGCTGAAATTTGTAGCAAAAGACCAGAAGAAGCAAAGGTCTATTGAAGCCAATCAATACTACACTAACAGTAGTGTGTGTGTGTCGTTGAGTCGCAGTTGAATCATAATCAAAAGAGTCCCAGGAATGACAATCCCACATGTTAGTATACCTAAGACTACACTAACTTTGTTTCTTCCCAGTTTAAAGGTATTAGGCGTGGTTCAGGACAACTTGTGGACAGAGACTATCTCTCTCCCCGCTCTCTGTGACCCGTATAAGTGGTTAAGGGCCTGAGTTGGCCGCCCTTTACCATGGAACACCTAGTTATATAGTATACAGATACATGCATGGAGCTTGTAATTTTAGTACAGTATATACAGAGCTAAATAGTTATGGCATATATACAGAAAGACGGCCAGGCATTGATTACGCAAGCACACACTATACTCGTATATATAATTCTAATTAGCCGCTACAGGTATAATAATTTAGACTAAAATTTCTTGGCTCAATATATTAGGAATGTTAGTTAGCACTGACTTTTGAGAGAGAGGAAAGAGGGACGGAGAGAGGGGGGCGAAAGAGGGATAGACGGAAAGAGATAGACGGGATGAGGAAAAGAGAGAAACCTAGGGAGACCCATGACACAGAAATGACAGCTGATCGATTGAAAAAATATTCAGTCAGCTTTTACGACTGACCTTCCATCCTTATTGATTGATTTTGGTTTTTGTTTTCTCAATAAATATTTCCAATCCTTAAGACAATAGGTTAAGGTGCAGATCACGGGGAAACATTTGGCTGCTAATGTTAGCATGTCTTTGTCGGGCTGTATGGTGTGGTGTAATAGTGGTAGGGTTAACACAGTGGTTGGTGTAAGGATGGTGGGGTCAACAGTGACTGGTAGGGTTAACACATTGATGGTAGGGCCAACACAGTGGCGCTGGTAGGGTTAACACATTGATGGTAGGGCCAACACAGTGGCGCTGGTAGGGTTAACACAGTGATGGTAGGGCCAACACAGTGGCGCTGGTAGGGTTAACACATTGATGGTAGGGCCAACACAGTGGCGCTGGTAGGGTTAACACAGTGATGGTAGGGCCAACACAGTGGCGCTGGTAGGGTTAACACAGTGATGGTAGGGCCAACACAGTGGCGCTGGTAGGGTTAACACATTGATGGTAGGGCCAACACAGTGGCGCTGGTAGGGTTAACACAGTGATGGTAGGGCCAACACAGTGGCGCTGGTAGGGTTAACACAGTGATGGTAGGGCCAACACAGTGGCGCTGGTAGGGTTAACACATTGATGGTAGGGCCAACACAGTGGCGCTGGTAGGGTTAACACATTGATGGTAGGGCCAACACAGTGGCGCTGGTAGGGTTAACACAGTGATGGTAGGGCCAACACAGTGGCGCTGGTAGGGTTAACACAGTGATGGTAGGGCCAACACAGTGGCGCTGGTAGGGTTAACACAGTGATGGTAGGGCCAACACAGTGGCGCTGGTAGGGTTAACACATTGATGGTAGGGCCAACACAATGGCGCTCGTAGGGTTAACACAGTGATGGTAGGGTTAACACAGTAATGGTAGGGCTAACACAGTAACTGATGTGGCTAACACAGTGATGGTAGGGCTAACACAGTATCTGGTGTAAGGATGGTAACGCGAGATGTGTGAATATCGGAGGTAAACTAAGAATAAAGGTCTTAGGTACAATTAACTCAACATCTCTCAACATAATTGTTTCTACTTTTGGCACAAGGCCAGTAATTATCCCAGTGTATTACTGGTACTTTATTTTATCGACCCCGTAAGGATGAAAGCAAAGTTAACCTCGGGAGTCAATATAATGGCAGATAAGTCGACTCTAGACACACACACACACACACACACGTGTGTATGTGTGTGCTCACTTGATGGGTATATCTCTGTGTATGTATCTGTATATGAGTACATATGTATAGGAATATACGTGTGTGTGTGTGTGTGTGTGTGTGTGTGTATGTGTGTGTGTATTTGTAAATCAAGGGCTTTGTTTGACTATATACATAGTAAAAACGAAGGTAGGAAGTATCCATTAAGCTATTGTGTAGTGTAGGAGAGAGAGCAATACACATACGCACACACACGTGAGTGTATGTCAGTACGATGGGATATAGCAGAGAGGTTGTGTGTGAGAGAGAAAGAGAGAGAGAGGTTTAAAGAAACCGAAGCGAATGGCTGAGGTTTCAACAGAACAAGTCGTGTAGAGACGGTGAAATAAAGTTGATCTTCTAGTGAAACTCTGGAGATAAGACTGGAACGGAATGTTGTGATGGTGGTGGCGACGGCGGTATGTAGTGATACTTTGTATGAGGGGCAGACGATTTTTTTTATACATGCACGAACGATATATATATATATAATATATATATATATATATATATATATATATATATATATATATATATATATAGATATATATATATATAATATATATATATATATATATATATATATATATATATATATAGATATATATATATCGTACGTGCATGTATAAATAGCAGAAAGGTGGAAAAAAGGAAGAGATAGAAAGAGTTTATTAACGATACTAACTGTCAAGGTAGCCATAGAGAAAAGGGTGAGCATGTATATATATATATATATATATATATATATATATATATATATATATATA
>OZ024747.1:10759258-10774258 GCA_964016885.1 Eledone cirrhosa
AATGTAGAGCTAGCTAATAACACGGTGTGGTGTGTAGAGAGAGTGATATAATGTAGACCTGGCTAATAACACGGTGTGGTGTAGAGAGAGTGATATAATGTAGACCTAGCTAATAACACGGTGTGGTGTAGAGAGAGTGATATAATGTAGACCTAGCTAATAACACGGTGTGGTGTAGAGAGTGATATAATGTAGACCTAGCTAATAACACGGTGTGGTGTAGAGAGTGATATAAATGTAGACCTAGCTAATAACACGGTGTGGTGTAGAGAGAGAGAGAGAGAGAGTGATATAAATGTAGACCTAGCTAATAACACGGTGTGGTGTAGAGAGAGTGATATAAATGTAGACCTAGCTAATAACACGGTGTGGTGTAGAGAGAGTGATATAAATGTAGACCTAGCTAATAACACGGTGTGGTGTAGAGAGAGTGATATAAATGTAGACCTAGCTAATAACACGGTGTGGTGTAGAGAGAGTGATATAAGTGTAGAGCTAATAACACAGTGTGGTGTAGAGAGAGTGATATAAATGTAGACCTAGCTAATAACACGGTGTGGTGTAGAGAGAGTGATATAAGTGTAGAGCTAATAACACAGTGTGGTGTAGACAGAATGGCTGAGAGGATAAGATAAATATGATAGAATCGATAAAATACCGGACAGCCTGACGAGGAGCACGAGACAGCTGTCCGCTATACAGTCACCTGGCAGAGCGTCAAGTCGGTGGCAACCGAGACATGAGTGTCAACCAACGGTGGGGGAGGGAAATCTACGTGGTCGCTCAATATAGCTAGAAATAACAACCAAATCTCTCCTCAGCTATACCCCAAATAAAGGCAGACACTATGGGTAATATACCAATAATTGTTTCTACTTTAGGCACAAGGCCAGCAATTAACCAGTACATTACTGGTACTTTATTTTATCGACCCCGTAAGGATGAAAGGCAAAGTTAATCTCGGCGGGATTTGAACTCAGAATGTAAAGGGACGTAACTATGCTAGAAAGCATGGCGTCCAACCCTCTACCGATACTGCCAATTCATATACACAAATATGTCATCTTGTGTGACATATACACAATTGTTAGGGGAAGAGGGGGGGGGGGCTTCACAATTGGCTAGGGCGAGGTGTAATGACTTCTCTATCCTGTCCACTCGGGACCAACTGAACGGACTATCAGTGTGCAGTTAATACAGATCACACAGATATTTTGCAACCTGTCCTGCAATGTTCCAAAGTATACCACACTCGTGCTAATAATAAAGAAATGATTATGTTCACCGCCATTTCTTTTTTCCACGATGGGTTTTATACAATCTCTCATATATATATATGAGAATAGAGTACCCAATGCCGAAGTAGAGTTTTAATAAAGGCTTACTCTGCAGTAACATGACTCACTATTTAGCCTTAATAATTGTTTCTACTATTGGCACAAGGCCAGCAATTATCTCAGTGTATTACTGGTACTTTATTTTATCGACCCCGTAAAGATGAAAGGTAAAGTAAACCTCGGCGGGATTTGAACTCAGATCACAAAGGGAGGTAGCTATGCTGCAAAGCATGTCGATACTGCCATTTAGCCTTAATAATTGTTTCTATTGGCACAAGGCTAGCAATTATTCCAGTGTATTACTGGTACTTTATTTTATCGACCCCGTAAAGATGAAAGGTAAAGTAAACCTCGGCGGGATTTGAACTCAGATCACAAAGGGAGGTAGCTATGCTGCAAAGCATGTCGATACTGCCATTTAGCCTTAATAATTGTTTCTATTGGCACAAGGCTAGCAATTATTCCAGTGTATTACTGGTACTTTATTTTATTGACCCCGTAAGGATGAAAGGCAAAGTTAACCTCGGCGGGATTTGAACTCAGATCATAAAGGGCCGCAACTCTATGCTGCAAAGCATGTTCTACCTACGTAGCTACATAACACCTCTCTCTATCTATCTTATATATACAGAGAGAAAGAAAGAGAGAAAGAGAGAGAGCGAGAGAGGGGGGAGGTGTGAGGAAGGGATGTTATGTGGATGTAGGTAGAACTGTCATATTTAGTTTTAAAATAATTGTTTCTACTTTTTGGCACAAGGCCAACAATTACCCAGTGCATTACTGGTACTTTATTTTATCGACCCCGTAAGGATGAAAGGCAAAGTTAACCTCGGCGGGATTTGAACTCATTTAGTTTTAAAATAATGATAAATAAATCCATGAGAAACTCTGAGTAACAACGAAGTGAACCATCAACTTCAAATGAATAAAAATTCTCAATGATATAAACCAAACACATTTATATATATATATATATATATATATATACTCACACATCAAACACTGTATATGTATATATATATATATATATACTCACACACAAACACTTTATATACACATATATATATATATATACTCACACACAAACACTGTATATACACATATATATATATATACTCACACACAAACACTGTATATATACATATATATATATACTCACACATCAAACACTGTATATGTGTATATATATATATATATATATATATATATATATATATATATATACTCATACATACACACTATATATATATATATATACTCCCACACAAACATTATATATATATATATATAAACAAAAGCATAAATAGTAGTTGTATTAATAGTAGTTGTATTAATAGTAGTTGTATTAATAGCGTGGAGGTTGTGGTGGTGGGGGTTGTGAACTTGCACCGAAATGACACTTCACTCTAGCAAAAAGGCGAACGAGTTGAATGGACGGAGAGAAAATAAGACAGTATGGGGGAAAGAGGGAGAGAGGGGAGGGGGGGAGAGAGGGGAGGGGGGGAGACGAAGGGGAGGGGGAGAGGGTATAAATCTTGGCGATGCCCAAACTTGTTCATTATGTCTTGATAAAAGGAAAACACATTGAAAAACGGTGTGGTCAGTGTATGAGGGAGGTGGGATGTGAAGGGGAGGTTGTTTTAGGGTGGATCCACTTCATGGGGTGGAGGCATGTATGAATGGGAACTCTTTATAATACGGGATTCGAGTAAGGCGCCATCTACAAGCTGATATGATCCGCTAACCAAATCTAGATATCTCCAAAACCACACCCAACTATCTTAAAAACTGGAAACATTGCCTGATGATATAAACCCAGATAGACTTAGTAAATACATATGGTAAAAACCATGGCTTTTACTCGACAACAATGAATATATACACACACATATATGTGTGTGTATAAAAAATAAACAGAAATAAACCAAACATAGTACATTAAAGAAATATGTTAGTTTAACGCTTGAAATAACAGAAGTCTTGACGTTTAGGATACTAGTCCTTCAGAATTAGAATATATTATATAGGTAAACAGTAAAAGTGAAAAAGCACAGGGGTATATTTAAAGATTATTCTTTTTTAAATTTAATCCGACAGAATGAATAATTTTATAATTGTTACATTAAATGGATTTAAATTTTGTCAAATATTAATCGATTATCGGACCTAATTTGGACCTTCACCAGACGGCGTATATATCATCCCGACAGTCATTTCTGGATCAAGTATATTCTTTGTATTTGCCGTAATTCCTTTCATTGATTAACTAATTTTGCAATCTGCACCCGATGACGTCGCCAAAGTCTTGCGTCATTATCGGATGGTGTGTACATTGAAATATGTAGTGTTTTTTGCAACACTAAACCTTAACTTTAAAGGGATATTCCCAGTCCGGCCTTTATATATATATAATTTATTATAGAAGGCTTTTACAGGACTAGAACTGTTTCATTCGAAAGGAAGATTTCTTTCGAATGAAACAGTTCTAATCCCGTAGAAGCCCTTTCTACATAAAATTTGATTGTTTACACTCTACTAATGTATTGAGTACCTTACTTAGTGTATTTAACCCCGATTGAACCCGGGACTCACACACGCATGTATATATATATATATATATATATACATATACATATATATATATATATATATATACATATTATAGGAAGTTTCTGTCTGAAGCTTCCGGTTACACATGCAATAAAAAAAAAATAAAAAGAAAAACAAGAACACTTCCTGTTCGTTTGAGTCTCTTATACGATCGAATATAAACATGCATTTTCTACATGTCTCTCTTTCGATTTGGTTACATACATGTTAAAACGTCTGTATGTATTTAGATATCTGTGAATGTATGTATATTTACGTAACAGTATACTTAAAATTAGTGTCTGTGCGTCAAAGTCTGTGGTTATCTAGAAATAACTATATATATATATATATATATATATTAGAAAGTGAGGTTTTTTTTACAAAATGAAAAATAACCGACGTGTCCTACACGAGTGAAAGTATATATAAAAAAAGATGAAATCGAAAATGCAACTGGAGTCTTATTTTTTTAAAAATATATATATTTGTTTGGTTCCTTTACCGGTTTCGCAGTTCTTCTGCTTTTCAAAAGTAGAGTTGAGATGGAGGGTCTGTGGTTTTTCTCACATCAGATGTGAGAAAAACCACAGACCCTCCATCTCAACTCTACTTTTGAAAAGCAGAAGAACTGCGAAACCGGTAAAGGAACCAAACAAATATATATATTTAAAAAAAAATAAGACTCCAGTTGCATTTTCGATTTCATCTTTATATATATATATATATATATATATATATATATATATGTTTATCTCGGGTTCAATCGGGGGTAACCACAGTAACTAAGGTACTCAATACATAGAGTATAAATATTTAATATAGAAATGGCTTCTACAGGACTAGAACTGTTTCATTCGGAGGAAATCATCATTCCTCCGAATGAAACAGTTCTAGTCCTGTAGAAGCCATTTCTATATTATATATATGTGTGTGTGTGTGTATGATGTGTGTGCAATAAAAATGCACACACGGCACGATTCGGGAGCACACATATATATATATAAATATATATATATAGTTCAAGAAATGCCAAGTAAAACAGAGATGTAAAGACAGTCATATTAGTATCAGGCTTAAGATGAAATAGAAGAATATGTGTATATATACTATATATCTAACTCATGCTAGTGTGGAAAAATGGACGTTAAACGGTGATGATTTACACACACACACAGTCTGTTTATGTTTATGTGCTAGTATGTCTGTGTATATCACTGTCTATGCATGATAATAAATTTGTGTGTCACTATTTCTGTATATTTATAAAAGTAAAGTGTGTTTGTATATTTATATCCTAACATTGTTTATAAAATCTTCGAGAAATAAAATTTGGTAATCCTTCGTTTTAAGATCATAAAGGAATTGTTGGTATGTTCTGTGAGGAGACTCATATCCCCCCACCTAACCCACCCAATTTTATTATCATAACCATTATCTATCTATCTATCTATCTATCTATCTATCTATCTAGACATCTTTCTCTCCGGCCAACAACTGATTCTTTTTTTCAAATACCACTTTGGAAGAAGAATCAGGATGGAGAGAGAGGTGCTGTACCCCAGCAAGTTTTATGAAAGGTGGGTGAAAGTGGCGAGAATGGCCCGAGTGAATGGGCTTTCTCTCTATATCAGCCTGTAGGTTGAGGAAAAGGAGGAGGAGAGGAAAGGCGTACAAACTCTTCGTACTCCTGGAGATGAGGGTTGCACATTTTTTCGGGGGTATGTGTTACCCATATGAACTGTCTCCCCCTATTGGGGAAAATCGACTAATTTTTAAATTGCATTTGTGATAATATTTTACACGTTTTTATTGTATGTAAACTTCCCCCTTTGTATTTGTCCCCTTCTTTTGTGCCCCTGTGGCTAATAAAGAAACATATCTATTTATCTATATATATAATATGCCTAAGGAGTGAGTCTTCTTATACTGCAGTTTCACCTGTACACTCGCAGGATCAATGTAGGATTTGTCCTGTACTTCGTTGAGCGGCCAGTTTTGAAACGGCTCCATTACACGGTGGTGGCCATAACTCCACCCCGAACCCTAAGATCGCGCATACATGCTAAGTGTATGACATTTTAATTATACTAAGTGTGTGTCTGTGTGTGTGTGTGTGTGTATATCTCAGGATGGATTCAGTTTGAAACTAGTTAGATCAATACTCAACAGAGTACTCAATACTTAGAATATGGCTATATTATACAGTGTCGGGACCCCATTTCAACAGCTAGTTCCAGAGTTCGGCCGTCGGGGTCCCAACTCTATAATACATACATACACACACATACACGTATATACACATACATATATATATATACACATATATACATACATATATATATATACATATATACATACACATATATATATATATATACATACATATATATGTATGTATATATATATATACTGCACACACTTCATAAATTTCTTAAGAACTCATATTTTGAAGACATATATTCCGAATGTGTGCATTAAGATTATGATAACATTTTCTAAAATATTGTTATTTTCTCTAACGGAAGTTACCGGAAGTACCCGTCTGGATTTTTATCATTTCTGCCTTTTTATTTAGCCATCTATTTTTCCATCGACCACCTATATGTCTGTCCATCTCTCTATCTAATCTTCCCTCTATGTATATGTCTGTATGCTTTTCTATATATAACGCATATATATATATATATATATATATATATATATATATGTGTGTGTGTGTATGTGTGTGTGTGTATCGCTTCAATGATTGTATAAAGAAAATAGATAGAATGAAAGATATATGTGGGAAATAGATAGAGATAGGGGCGATGTAGAATTAGCGAGAAAGAGTGAAAAAAAATGATCGATGAGAATTTAGATTGAATGAGATAGGAAGGGAGAGAGAGAGAGAGAGAGAGAGAGAGAGAGAGAGAGAGAGAGAGAGAGAGAGAGAGAGAGAAAGAGAGAGAGAGAGAGACTTGAGAGAGAATTAGAGAGAAAAAAGGGATAGACAGCTAGGCAAAGGCCAGTACAACTGACCAGAAAAATAGAAAGAACTAGAGAAGGAGAGATGAGAAAAATATTGGGGAGAGATAAAATTATTTAACAGAGAAAGACAGAGATATATACTAGACAGAGAGGGGGGTAGGGGATATTAGAGAGAGAGGGAGAGAGAAAGAGAGGGATAGAGGAGTGTAGAGACCGACAGACATATATAGGAAAATACGGAGAGATGATTAGAATAGAGAGACTGAAACAAATAGAGAGAATAGATAGACAGAGAGAAAGAGAGAATCAAACAGACGGAATAGAGAGATAGATAGAGACGGTGGGAGAGAATAGACAGAGAGGCTGTCTGAGGGGAGAGAGAGTTGAGAGAGGCAAATAGACTGAGACGGTGGGAGAGAGAGAGAGAGAGAAACAAATAGATAGATAGATAGATAGAGAGAGAGAGAGAGAGTAAGTACGTATATGTCAATGACTGTGTGTATGTGATGACGGCGTGAAAGAAGCTATGTGCGTGTGCATGTTTCTGTGTGTAAGTGCGTGCGTGTGTATGCGTATGTGTCTGTTAGTAAGTGTGTGTCTGTGTATGTGTGTTAAGCTGGCAGACGGAAGAAGTGGAAAGCAGACAACAACACTTGGCGTCGCCTTGTCGCCGCTATGTCTGACACACGTCGCCAGCCACCACCTCATTCCTTTCACCACCACTATCCCTTCCACTCCGACACACCACTAACGCCACGAACGGTGAATGGCTCTTTGCTGGAGTCTAGAGGGTGTACATATACGTGTATATATATATATATATATATATATATATATATATATATATATATATTTATGTGTATATATATATATATATATTTATGTGTATATATATTTAGTTTAATAGAGTTCGTGTGTTATATGTTATACGCGTTTGACTCAATACCCACAGAAGGTAGCCATCCCGTAAGTAAGGCAATATTTAAACAGTTTGTTTAAATGTTGCCTTAATTATAGAACACATTGGGTGTACAACAGAACTGAAGAGAGATAGATAGCTGTGTTGAGTCTACACAGTACTGTGTTGAATTGACTTCGCATGTGTGAATTTTTAGAAAACTGCTGATACCTTTGTGTGTGTGTGTGTGTGAATATGGATAATGCAAAGTGGATATGGTAGTAACAGTACATATGTGTATGTATGTGTATATATATATATGTATGTGTGTGTGTGTGTGTGTGTGTGTGTGTGTGTGTGTGTGTGTGTGTGTGTGTGTGTATATGAGAGAGAGAGAGAACATAATTTGACTGTATACAGCTGATCGTTGCATACAAGCAGCTGGTACTATATATATATATATATATATATATACAGTACGGTGCGTGCGTGTTTATGCACATACACTCCGTGCTTTACGTAAATAAATATATATATATATATATAAAATATTAAACAAATAATGAACAAACAATTCCTTATATTAAACAAAAAAAGTTCACTATTTAACGATCGTTTCTAGGGTACATATGTGTTATAAATGGTATGCATATTTAACAGATCTATGTACAAAATTATACAAAATTATACAAATTATCAAGATTAAATATACATACCTAACTCATATATACGCCGTCTTCAGAAATATATATATATATATAGGTAGCAGAGTATATAGATAGTTCTGTTGGTTTGTATATATGTATAGATCTACCAGAAAATGTGTTTATGAAGAGAGAGAGAGAGAGAGAGCAGGTTGTTGTTTAAAACCAAGCCAGCTCCGGTCCAACAGAGATGTTTATGCCATGACCAAGCTGTAATGTAAATTGGGGTTAAAGGAAGATATGGCTGCTATTTCTAACAAGTAAAGCGACTACATAGCGTCTCGTTCCCTAGTTGGCTAGGTTAGAGCATGTGTATATTAGAGCTAGTTGTGTCTGGGTGTATAAAAACATAGTCAGCTTGTATAGAATAATTGTCTATATTTATAGAACTTGACAGTGCATGAACATACATAGGGAAGTTGTGTATATATTTAGCATGTGTGTATATATACATACTATAGTATACAGAGGGAGGTTGTATATATATTTAGCTTGTGCATGTGTGTATATATACACACTATAATATACAGCGGTAGGTTGTGTATATATTTAGCTTGTGCATGTGTGTATATACACACACTATAATATACAGCGGTAGGTTGTGTATATATTTAGCTTGTGCATGTGTGTATATACACACACTATAATATACAGCGGTAGGTTGTGTATATATTTAGCTTGTGCATGTGTGTATATACACACACTATAATATACAGCGGTAGGTTGTGTATATATTTAGCTTGTGCATGTGTATACAGAAACTATAATACCCTATAATACCCATCTATTGTTGGAAGGGTACCACCAGGTATTAAATACCCAACATGTCCTGTGGGAGCGGTACCACCAGGTATTAAATACCCAACATGTCCTGTGGGAGGGGTACCACCAGGTATTAAATAGCCATCTATTGTGGGAAGGGTACCACCAGGTTTGAAATACCCAACATGTCTTGTGGGAGGGGTACCTCCAGGTATTAAATACCCAACATGTCCTGTGGGAGGGGTACCACCAGGTTTTAAATACCCAACATGTCCTGTGGGAGCGGTACCACCAGGTTTTAAATACCCAACATGTCTTGTGGGAGCGGTACCACCAGGTATTAAATACCCAACATGTCCTGTGGGAGGGGTACCACCAGGTTTTAAATACCCAACATGTCTTGTGGGAGGGGTACCTCCAGGTATTAAATAGCCATCTATTGTGGGAAGGGTACCACCAGGTTTGAAATACCCAACATGTCCTGTTGGTAGGTAGCCTAGTCTATGATAGAGTGTTGTCTAAAACGACACACAATGGGATCGAACCTGATATCACGTGGTTACCAAACGAAATACTGTATGTGATTCAGTGAATTACTGTGGGTGGTACCAAAACAAGCACTCTATGGACAGAAAGGGTGCATATATTAATAAGAACCATGAAGTTTCGCGTAACAGGTCCTATACACAATAAAAATCTAAATACATGTGAAGGCGTGTGGCTGAGTGGTTAGAGAATTGGATTCGCAATCGTGAGGTTGTGAGTGAATTCGTTTCCCTGACCGGGCGATGCGTTATGTCCTTGAGCAAGACACTTTATTTCCCGTTGCTCCTTCTACCTGGAGTTGCGACCGATAGATAGTATTAGCAATTGGAAAGACCAATGGAAGCATTGTTTCCTCGGCCCGATTTGACGAAAGTCGATCGTTCCTTATTACATGTAAACGAAACTTCACCATTCTTTATATCATCATCATCACCCACCGTTTTACGTTCGTTCTTCCACGCTAGCATGGGCTAGACGGGTTGTCCTGTTGTGGGCAGTGTCCGGTCAGCTGACCCTGCTCATACGGGAACTGATTCTGGCTTGATTTCTACAGCTGGATGCCCTTCCTAACACCAACCTCATTTACAGTGAGTGCTGGGTGCTTTTTTTCCGTGGTGCCTACACGTCCACTTTACAGTGTGGGCTGCGTGCTTTTTTGCCGTGGCACCTCCACGACCACTTTGCAGTGGGAGGGGGTGGGGGCATATTGTCTATATGCTTCAGCTTATATATATATATATAACGAAGGAAGTGTGGTAAGGAACCAGGTGGACAATAACGCACCAGAGTACTCGATACTGTGGGTAGTAGAGTGAGAACTAGCTGTCGAAATAGCCGGAGCTCAGCCGCCGGGGTCTTGATTCTTTTCCTATATATAAAGGATCAATTGACTTTCGTCAAATCGGACCGAGGAAGCAATGTTTCCGTTGGTCTTTCCAGTTGCTAATACTATCTATCGGTCGCAACTCCAGGTAGAAGGAGCAACGTGAAATAAAGTGTCTTGCTCAAGGACATAACGCATCGCCCGGTCCAGGAATCGAACCGACAACCTCAAGATTGTGAGTTCGATATATATATATATATACACACAGTACATATGAAGACACGATCGACCACCCTACTAGGCGGAACATCAGCCAAATTAGCACATCAGATCTAACTCTACTCTGTTAAAAACAGGTTCTATTCAAGTAAAAAATAGCTACTATTCGAGACATTGTGTCTGAAAACAAATATAGATAGGACAGGACGGTCACGGATGGAACGCTTTTCGTTATAATCTGCTGAATCAAAATTGTGCTGCTGCTGTGTGTGTGTGTGTCTGTGTGTGTATGTATATATATATATATATATATATAGGAAAAAGTATGACCCCGACGGCAGAGCTCAAGCCGTTTCGACGGCTATTTCCATCTGGTTCCTTACCACAATTCCTTTGTTATATATACACAGGATACTAATGTAGACCGATATTCCTGCTACTAGTTGTATTAGCATAGCTCTACCATTAACTCAAATACCATCATCATCAACAACAGTACACATACACTGCTAGAAACACCAGCCATGACCCTCCTAAATATACCAGGAATTTCTATAGAGATATTCAACTTGCTAGAAACAACAGCTAAGACCATTGAAATAACAGCCTCTCCAAAATATAGCAGGAGTTCCTATACAGACATTCAACCTGCTAAAAAACAACATAGCAGGAGAGTTTCTATAGAGTCATTGAACCTGCTAGAAATAGCAGCCAAGACCATTAACTACAGGAAGAACACATTTGTCGCTGTAATTCTCGATATAGAAATAAAAAATATATAAATTAAAGCCGGATTGTCATATTTGACATGGCTATTAAACTACAACTACTAGACAACAGTTGTATCATTATAATGTTCTGTTGAAAGTCTGCTACTTTCCTCTACAAGTACAATTGGTGCTGGTGAAAATTGTAGACTGAAGGGACAAGTAAAATGGCTACTGTTCATGTGTGTTTGTGTGTGAGAGGGAAATGGTGTGTGTGCGTGTTTGTGTGTTTGTGTATGCGAGAGAGAGAGATGGTGTGTGTGTGTGTGTGTGTGTGTGTTTGTGTATGCGAGAGAGAGTGTGTTTGTGTGTGAGAGGGAAATGGTGTGTGTGCGTGTTTGTGTATGCGAGAGAGAGAGAGATGGTGTGTGTGTGTGTGTGTGTGTTTGTGTATGCGAGAGAGAGTGTGTTTGTGTGTGAGAGGGAAATGGTGTGCGTGCGTGTTTGTGTATGCGAGAGAGAGAGATGGGGTGTGTGTGTGTGTGTTTGTGTATGCGAGAGAGAGAGAGATGGTGTGTGTGTGTGTGTATTTGTGTATGCGAGAGAGAGTGTGTTAGTGTGTGAGAGAGAAATGGTGTGCGTGCGTGTTTGAGTATGCGAGAGAGAGGGAGATGGGGTGTGTGTGTGTGTGTTTGTGTATGCGAGAGAGAGTGTGTTAGTGTGTGAGAGAGAAATGGTGTGCGTGCGTGTTTGTGTATGCGAGAGAGAGAGATGGTGTGTGTGTGTGTGTGTGTGTGTGTGTGTGTATACACACACACATCACAAAGATAAGCCAAACTGTTACGGCGGCTTATAGAGAAATATTTGCGGACGTAGTCTGTGTGTGTGTGTGTGTGTGTGTATATATATATATGTGTGTGTGTGTGTATATATATATATATATATGTGTGTGTATGTGTTTTGCAAGTGTTTACTATGTCCATGTTCTATCGGGTGAATAAAATGTGGTATGGTAAATAAACATATACAAAAGGTATATATATATATATATATATATATATATATTCAACTGAGTACTTCCTATAGTACAGTGGAGATGTCATCCGCGATGGTCAAGCTTTTTTCGGCTGGACGAGAAGAAAAAGATAGCCTAATCTATTCTCACCTGTTATCAGGTGTAGGGAAATTAATTTTAACACATACAAATATGTTTAGTACATTATTCGTTATTTTCGCTTACAACCATATATCTCTATTGTTATTCACATCCACAACACCAGCCATCTCTGTGTTCCTATAACACCATTGATGATGTTTTTTTTCTAGTCAATCTCCTTACCTACAACTATCATGTATCTGTCTATCACCATCTCTCTCCTCTATCACCCCTTGCTCTTATACCTTTCTCCGACCATACTCGCTATCCTCTCTTGTCTTGGTCCCTCTCTCTGTCTCTCTTATTAGTCTCTTCTTTCAGCTATGGTCCTTGACAATCTGCAGACATCAAGAGAGGACACGTTAGTCTCAATGGCGATAAAGAAATCTTTGGAGCCGCAATAAAATGCACCTAGTACACTCTGTAAGTATTGGGTGTTAGGAAGAGTAAGGCGAAAACGTACTGTGTGAGGTTTTGGTTCTCCCACACGTCGAAACTGATAGAAATTCCAAATAGAAACCAACTTAGACAGGATGCCAGTGCATCGCAGGTTCAAACCCCCAGCTATTACTGGTACTCTGAGTATACCGCAGCAACGTGAAACGAAATGTTTTGTTCAAGGACACAACACACAGTCTACTCCAGGAATCGAGCCTACGACATTATAATCATAAATCGAATACCTTTACCACTAGACCACTTTTACGTGACAATAAATTGAGCAGAATAATAACTAAACAATAGATAGTAATAGTTGATCAATATTCAATAGGTTGTAGTAATAATTTTTTCATCTAATCACAAAATAGGATTAACAAATTATAAATTGACAAAGTATAGAATTCTAATATAATATAAAATTTAACATAATTGATTTATCAATAACAGAAATTGATTTATCAATAACAGAAATTGATTTTAAAGAAGTGAAGCTAAAATTATCTACAGTAAAATAATTGCCTGGCAACCAAAAAGTAAAGCAAAGAGCTATTACTTGGTTCGATCTGCAGAATAACGAGGAAATGGTAAACTTTCTTCAAAAACTTAAAGTGCGGTGGATTGGCAGTATCGGTAGAGGGTCTGACGCCATGCTTTGCAGCAAAGAGTTACGGCTCTTTATGATCTGAGTTCAGATCCCGTCGAGGTTGACTTTGCCTTTCATCCTTACGGAGTCGATAAAATAAAGCACCCAAGGGCGGTGCCCCAGCATGGCCTCAGCCGGATGGCTGGAACAGGTCAAAGAGTAAAAGAGTAATATCTATATAAAAAAAACTCTAGTTTATCTTTATTATCCAATCAAAGTAAAAACGACGTTAGGTATTATAAAACCGTTTATATCAGGCTGAACGATATTTTGGTGAAGCCCTGGGCTTAGATTACATATTGGAATAGTGTAGCAAGGATGTGCATTTTCTCAGTTAAACATAACTGGCAACGAAGCTTAGACCTGAAAATGTTCATGGTGGTGTAGCCTAAGTTGGGTTAAAACATGTGATCAGCCATCTTCGTTTAGCCAGAGTAGTAGTTATTTAAATTGATGTATATGTGAAGTATTGATGTGGTGTGGTAAATAAATATACACATATACACCAGGTCCGAACACAATAGAACCAAACTCCAGTGTGAGTGTGTGTGTACATACATATACACATATATATACATACACACACGCAAATACGCATAACCACAAATATGCATATATACACACACGCAAATACGCATATACACACACACACACACAGAGATATAGAGAGAGAGAGATTATCTGGAAGCCCAGTTAAATATCACTGCCAACTACTTCCAATAAAATGGAAATGAACGGTTATGGGTTATTGGTACCTTATAATAATTGTTTGTACTTTTGGCACAAGGCCAGAAATTATCCCAGTGTATTACTGGTACTTTATTTTATCGACCCCGTAAGGAAGAAAGGCAAAGTTAACCTCGGCGGGAATTGAACTCAGATCGTAAAGGGACGTAACTATGCTGGAAAGCATGTCCGATCCTCTACCGATACTGCCAATTCACCGCCCAAAGTGTTGATAGAATTAAAACTAATAGAGATAATTGTTTCTACTTTTGGCACAAGGCCAGCAATTACCCAGTGTATTACTGGTACTTTATTTTATCGACCCCATAAGGAGGAAAGGCAAAGTAAACCTCGGCGGGATTTGAACTCAGAATGGCAAGGGCTATAACTCTATGCGTCAAAGCATGGCGTCCGACCCTCTACCGATATAGTACCTTATAATAATATAAGTTCATCTATATCAAACAATATCATTTGAA
>OZ024747.1:10779258-10789258 GCA_964016885.1 Eledone cirrhosa
AATTGTCGCAGGAATGCTACTACCTAAAATAAAATTTCATCGGAGATAGATTAGGAAATGTTAATGGGAGGGGAGGGGGATTCGAGACCTGGGTGTAGGTGCAATGATCTGAGCTTCTAACTCAGGCGTTGCCCTGTGTGTGTGTGTGTGTGTGTGGCTCGGGTCATTCAAGCAGGTAGATTATTAGTATAAAATACACAGGTAATATCTGTGGAGAGGTTAGAGTCAAACTGAACCTTAAGCATAGAGCATAGTTTGAATACACCTGTAACATCGGACACCTGAATATAGTTAGGTAATAAGATGTCCATGTGGTGTACCTGTAATATGCTGGGGTTCACACACACATGATTTGTGTACATTACAGGAAGATTTATAGACAGAGTAGGACGATTAAATGAATGGACCTCCGTCTCTTACCGCGGTGAGTGGCTCCAATTGTTCGATCAACCAAACAGCCTGCTTAAGAAATTAAAGCGCAAGTGACTGAGCATTCCACAGACACGTGTACCCTTAACGTAATTATCAGGGAGATTCAGAGTGATACAATATGTAATGTGACAAGGCTGGCCCTTTGAATTACAGGTACAGTCCATCTGACAGACTTCCCAAACTATCACCTCTTACCCAATTCCACCCACAACCCGAATCTATGGTAAAGAGCATTTTCCCAAGATGCCATAGTGGGTTTCGAACCTGGAACATACGAAGCGAAACATTTAACCATTCAACCATGACGAGTCCACACGAGGTTCGTTAAAAGACGAATATACACGAAATAGGTTGGCGTGTTAGTCAAAATTACGTGTTGCATATAAAAATGTGTGTGTATGTATGTATATCTTATTTTATCTGATGAGCACGTACTGTTGAAGTTAGCTCAGTACCTCTGAAATATGTATAATAAAATATACTTGATCACAATGAGGTTCTATTTTTGTTAATATTTTGAATGAATATTAATAACTCCGGAAAACCTGTACTGTTGAGTGCTTCCAATCTATTGTAAAACTAATTCTTTGATTTATTCATTGAACCTTGTTTAACCTTTAAAAAAAAAAAAAAAAAAAATATATATATATATATATATAAGCCATCAAGGAGACACGGATATATATGTATATATCAGAAATTGAACCAATATTTAAACTAGTTTGACCATTATTCAACAGAATACTCGATACTTGGGTTAGTAGAGTGAGACTATAATTTAGATGAAATATAGATTTATTTATTCAAAGATAAATCTTTACTCCGACGCTACTCAGAGTTCCCCAGTATCCTTCTAGACCTCAAGACTATGCTAAGATTGAGCTTTAAGTAAATTAATAAACTTCACTAAGTGAATTGAGAGCTTTTTTTTCTCTCATTTGGTCAACTATGCGTGTGTGTGTATAAAGTTGAGTCCTGCACAAACTCAAAATATCTGTATATAATATAAGCATTACATTTGGTCAGATGCTCAAATGTGAGTGTGTGTGTGTATATATATATAGAGAGAGATATATTGTGTTTTATAAATAGAGACATACCCATGAAAATCATACCTTATCGGTTGGAAATTCACTGGATAGTGAATATATATATATATATATATATTATAAAACAAACTTTGTATTTTATCTGATGAAAGCGTACCAATGTTGTCTTGGTACCCTTGAAATATATATAAAATAAATATGGTTTTATAAATATAGTTTCCATTTAGTTAATATCATTGAATATTTACTCCAGTAAACTGTTGAGTGCTCTAAATCAGTTATAAACATTTATATTTGTCGGACTTCCAACAAATTAAATATCCCTTCTACTTGTGTGTGTGTGTGTGTGTGTGTGTGTGTGTGTGTGTGTGTGTGTGTGTGTGTGTGTGTGTGCGTGTGTGTGTGTGTGTGTGTGTGTGTGTGTGTGTGTGTGTGTGTGTGTGTGTGTGTGTGTGTGTGTGTGTGTGTGTGTGTGTGTGTGTGTGTGTGTGTGTGTGTGTGTGTGTGTGTGTGTGTGTGTGTGTGTGTGGTTGACGGCTGAGAGAAAGGAATACTCAATACCGAAGAAGAGTTTTTAAAAAGATCATTTCATTAAGGTTTAAATAGTGAGTTTTGTTACTCTGGAGTTTCACAGGATCATCCTTGTCCGATCGGCTCACTATTTAACTTTAATAAAATGAATACATGCATACATATATATTTGTATATACCCATTGATATTACGATATATATATATATTGACGTTCTAAAACTGAAGTGCTATTCATTCATAAAGTATACATACATAAGTCGGCTGAACGTATACATTTTTGTGTGTATAAAAAAAACCACGGCTGAATTTGAATGTATTATATATAGTATATACACATTCAAATATATGTGTATATATATATAATATATATAGTTATGTAATAAACAACATAAGATAATTATTTCATTTACCAGTGGTTTCTTGAAAGCAAGCAAAATTTGCTTTCAGTCATCAGAATGAAAAAATCCTGGTGTATTTATTGACAGTGGATTTTAAAAACAAAAATATAATCTATATGAAAGTGAGGCTGGAAAAGGAAGGAAAGAAAAAAGAATAAATATAAAAGTAGATAAACACACATGTACACGCACACACATATATACATACATACACACACGACACACACACACATATATATATATATACATGTGTGTGTGTCTGTGTTTATTTCCTAACTTAGCGGCTCGAATAAACACGAAATCGATAGAAAAATATGTAGTGGTTGATATGAACTAAATCAAGGTGGACCCCCCCCCCCCGTGTGTGTGTGTGTGTGTGTGTATGCGTGTATACATACAACAGCATAACATGCATATAGAGGATAAAAAGTATAAGGAATATTTGATTATATTTCTCATATTTAGAATACCGGTAAGAAAGCTCGAGCAAATCTATCGATGTCTCAACCATGACATAACTGGTACCTATTTGTGTATTATAATAGAACCCACCCCAATCGATTTCTGGAGAGAGTGAATTATTTTTCCTCATTATATTTCGTGTGCTATCAATTAAACTTACCTCCGAATATGTTGCAAAGGACTTTTCCCCCGGCAAACGGAAGGGAAACATTTGTCTGATTATTCTGTCACTCCAAGAATCTCTAACAATACGTACAAAACCTCAAATATTGTGTGTGTGTGTGAGATAGCATGTGATTAAATCAATCGACGAACAGATATTACTGGTATTTCTTATAGAAAAGCCCTCCCATTTTACCAATGTACCACACTTTGGTAATATTTTTTCCTCATAGTATATATTAATACAATAACGACTTACAAAACGATGGGGAGATTTTAAATATTAATTTTAGTTGCTTCTTAGAATGGAAAAACAAAGATCAGAAATGTTGGTGTTAGGGAACAGGCTTAATAGAGGGACAAAATTTAAAGTGAACAGCGGCGGGATTTGAACTAATAACGCAAAGGACCGTAAATAAACAACACAAGGTATTTTGTCTAACACATACAAATCTGCTGCCAATCCACAGAATTTTCTGTCATTTTATAAAATTTTAAAATCCTTCTGGCGTCGATAAAATACCAGTCAAGCATCCAGGTCGATATATAATCGATTTTCCAATTCTCTCAAATTGCTGACCCTGTGCCTTAATCAGAAATCATTTTTTAATAGTTTTTAAGGAAAGACCCTAGTTGCATAACGGGTCTAGACAAGTTTAACACCCACCCCCTTAATTCACAAAAGGTACACACGTGTGTATGTGTATATATATATATAAATATATATTATATATGGTATATACATGGTGTATATATATATATATATATAAATGGCATATACATGGTGTGTGTATATATATGGCATATACATGGTGTGTGTATATATATATATAGTATAGATATATATATAAATGGTATATATATATATATATATATATATATATATATATATATATATAAATTGAAACAAAATGAAAACGAAATTTCATTTCTCACTCTTAGTATGGCACTTACTTAAATGTAAGTATGCATGTATACGTACATACATATATGTATACAGACGTACAGTAGCATGCACATATATATATATATATACATATATACATACATATGCATACAGGTACACATACATATATGCACGTATCAGATATATATATATATATATATATGGTGTGTATATATATATATATATACATATATATATTGGTGTGTTGTGTGTATGTATCTACACACACACCATGCATTAAACAGTTACTCAGAAAACGATAATCCACACGTGAATTGTTTGTTTCTGTTGTGTTGACTGGTGTGAATTAAAACTTACCTGTATTCAGCAAAAGACTCCAGTGGTAAGGGTTACAGCATGTATAGTAAGGATCATCTCCATTTCTGCAACAAGGCAACCTCTTCAGTTCCGTGCTCGGTTCAACTTCCGGCCATCGCCACAATTGGCAACAAAGGACGTGCGCTGCTACCGACCGACGTCCCAGGCGGAGTTCGCCCTTTGGTAGAAGCACACAGTCGGTTGTCTCACCACCTTTACTTTCCACAGACTGAAGTAGGACGTTTAATTGGGATTCAACTAGTCTTTTCAGCATTGAATGGGACACAGCCTTTAGTTCCATCTCGTCCGTGCACGGTGACACAGATGGCGTTGGTGATGGACATGATGATGATGATGATGATGATGAGGATGAAGATGAAGATGATGATGATGATGATGAAGACGATGATGGCGATGACGACGACGGCGACATCCCGTTGTTATTGTGGTTAATGTTATTGTTGTTGTGGTGGTGTTGATGATTGCTTTTGTGTTGTTGTTGCTGTTGATGGTTGTTGTGTTCGTGTTGTTCTGTTTGTTGATGATGTTGGTCGTGTTGATGGTAGTGGTCGTTGTGTGGCTGGTGCTGAGGTTCGTTTTCCTCGTTTTCATGTAACAGTTCATGCTGTTGTTGTTGGTGGTGATGGTGGTGGTAGTGCTGCTGTTTTTGTTCTTGTGGGTCACCAACATTGGCACCCAAACCCGTCCCACAGCAACCGACATTATTGTCACTACCTTCGCCACCACCACCACAATTACAGCTCGTGTCCGTGCCACCTGTGCAACAGCAACCAATAGTGCCACCACCGCCGCCGCCGCCTCCTCCTCCACAACAGCAACCACCCCCACCCGTGCCCCCACTACCTGTGCCGCCACCGTTTTCAGTCGGACTCGAGGTTTCATTGTGTAAAATGCGATTTTTCCACAAGCGCTTCACAAGGGCGTTACGTTTAATAGAACGGAACATGAAACATTTGGCTGACCTGTTACAGTAGCGTCTCCATACATAGAACCAGTAGACACGACTGGTCTCCTTGGTGGTGGGCACGCGATGGTTGATGAACGTGATGGTGGGACTGCGACAACTACCACAGGGAACAGTGGCGACAACAACCACTAAAACACCAACAACAACAGTAGTAGTTATTATATATATAACAGTTGTTCTTGTAGAAGCTGTAGTGGCTATGGCAGTTAGAAAACACCGACCACCACGACTTGTTTCCTTGATAATGGTGATGGTGGCGGCGGTAATGGAAGGAGTGGTGGTGGTGGTGAACAGATGTCTGGAAAACGTAATGGTGTGGTGTTGGTTGGTGGACGGGAGGGAGATGTTTGGTGGTGGTGATGATGTTGATTGTGATGGGTGTTCAACAAACGATATATATGGGATAAGCGTGAGTGTGATGATGATAATGAGGATGATGATGGTGATATTAGGGGGTGGGTGGGGGTTTAAAGCGAAGACAACAGAGCACAACACAGGCTACCACCACTACTACTACTACTACTACTACACTTGTACCCACCTAAAGATCACCACAATATTAACTGGTGGCGATAGTGGTGGTGGCGATAGTGGTGGTGGTGATGATGGTGATGGTGGTAGTGTTAATAGTAGTAGCAGTAGTTGTGGTACTTAATAATAAGCTTCTATTGTAATAAATCCTTGTTTCTGAGATATGAAGTGACAGTGGTTGTTGCCGTTCTCATAATATTCATATATAATATATATTTTTATATTATATACATGCTCCTTGATATTGTAATACTTGTCTATACATAACATAGCATATAATATATTACATTATATATTGATGTTGGTGTAATGTATATATAATATATAGTGTATTGTGAGCTTATCAAGAAACAGAAAAAGCAAGCATGTTATCTTTTTTGGGGTAATTTTTTTCTTTCCAGTTCTCTGCTAAATTCCATTTTATCGCTCCGTAAGGGTAATGATATTGTTGTTGCAGTAGTAACAGTAATACTGATGGTAATAGTACTGCTATTCCAGCTGGTTTCCGATGATAGATAGATCTGTATATATATGTGTGTGTGTGTGCGTGCGTATATATATATATATAGAGAGAGAGAGAGAAAGAGAGGTGTGTGTATGTATGTATATATATATGTGTGTGTGTGTATATATATTTTTTCCAGAAAATAATGTTGTTCCTTTGCCTTGACTTGGCTAGGCTCTAGCTTGACTGAATGTTAAGAGTTGGCGGTGTCTATACTACTACTACTGTTGCTGCTGCTGTTGTTATTACCTCTAATGATAGTAGGGAGGTGGTGGTAACAGTGATGGCGGCAGTGAGAGGAGTAGTAAGAGCTAGTTGAACTAAGACGAGATTGTTAATGCTGATACTGCTGCTGTTGTTACTACCTCTAATGATAATAGTAAAGTGGTGATGGTAGTGATGACGGCGGCAATGAGAGGAATAGTAAGAGGTAGTCGTAGTTAGACGAGGTTGTTGATGCTACTGCTGCTGCTGTTACTACCTCTAATGATAGTAGTAGGGTGGTGGCAGTAGCGATGATGGCGACAGTGAGAGGAGTAGTAAGAGTAGTTGAAGTAATACGAGGTTGTTAATGCTGCTACTGCTGCTGTTGCTGTTACTACCTCTAATGGTCGTAGTAGAGTGGTGGTGGTGGTGGTGATGGTGGCGGCAGTGAGAGGAATAGTAAGAAGTTGTTGATGCTATTACTGCTGATACTGCTGCTGCTGTTGTTTTGTTCAATGGTGGAGATGGCGGCAGTCTGTCTGAGGAATGGGCAGAGTAGTTTATGTGAGAGGAGGTTGTTAATACTACTGTTGTTGAGCTTATTAGCAGTGGTGGCGTTGGCAGTGCTGTTGGCGTCAGTAGGAGGAGTGGTGAGAGTAGTTTACGTGAGAGATGGTCGTTAATGCTGCTGCTGATGATGATGGTGATGATGGGTTGCTGTTGTTGTTGGCGGTGTTATTGGCGACAGTTAGAGGTGTGGTGAGAGTAGTTTACGTGAGGCATGGTTGATTATGCTGTTGCTAATGCTGCTGCTGATGATGGGCTGCTGTTGTTGTTGTTGGCGATGCTGGCGGTGTTAGTGGCGACAGTTAGAGGAGTGGTGAGAGTGTAGGTAGAAACGGTGAGAATAAATAGTAGAAATAGTGATAGTATTATTGTAGAGGGAGGAGTGACGAACAGAATAGGAGACAGAGAGAGGAGGATACGGGGAGAGTTGATGATATTTTATTAAAAGTATTAGTGTTGATGGCGGCAGTAAGAGTAATAGTGCGAGTAGAGGGAGAGTGTATTAATGGTGGTGGGAGTAGAGATGGCGAGTGTGATGATAATGGGAGAGGGGGAAGGAATGATGTGTGATGTAGTCGTGATGATGGTGGTGATGGGGGTAGTGGTGGTGGTGGTAGCAGTGGTGGTGGAGATGGTCAGTGATGTGAAAGGTGGAGATGGGGCGGCGGAGAAGTGTAAAGCAGTGTGGAGGGAAGGTGGTGGAGTCAAAGGTATTGATGGTGGTGGCGTCAGAAGTCTGAATGGTGTGTATGGCAGTAATGGCGGCGATGGGGCTGAGGATGGTTGAAAACAATCAGCAGAGAGAAAGAAAAAGAGTGTATGTAAGAGAGAGAGGGGGTTAGATAGAAAGTGGGAGGAAGAGCGGCGTGACAGCGGGTTGTGAAGTGGAGAAGAATGAAGGAAACTAAGGTAGAAGGGAGGAAGGTAAAAGAAGGTTAAACGAAAGTAGAGAGGGGGGTAGTGAGTGGCAGGGAGAGGATGAATGGTTGTATAGGTGAGGGTGGTGGGAATGATGGTGATAGTGGTGGTGATGGTGGTGGCGGTTCCTGGTGGCGGTGGTGGTGGTAGTGATAGGAATGGGAGTGATGGTGAGAGTGGTAGTGGTGGATATAGTGGTGGTGGTGGAGGTAGTGATGGTGGAAATGGTGGTGGTGGTCGTGGAGGTGGAAGATTAGACAAGCAAAAATAAATAAATAAATATAGTGGCGTCTCGAGAGTTTTTTACCCGAATGAAGGAGCCAACAAGGTGGTGTCGTTAGTGGCGGTGGTGGAGATGTTGGTGGTGTGGAGTAGTGGTGGAGATGGTGGAGTGGTGATGGTGGTGGTGGTGATGGTGGTGGATATGGTGGTGGTTGTGTTGTTGTTGTTGTTGTTGTTGTTGTTGTTGGTGGTGGTGGTGGTCTTAGTAGTATAATGGTGGTAGGAGTTTAAGACCTGGTAGTTAGTGGTGGTGTTAGTAATGGTAGCGATGTCGATGGTAGCGTTGGTGATTTTTGTTGTTATTTAGTGCTTGATGTTATTGGTAATATATAGAGCAGGCAGATATGTCAAGTGTGATGGAGACGATCTAATTGGCATTAGTAATAATTGTTTCTACTTTTGGCACAAGGCCAGCAATGTTCCAGTACATTACTGGTACTTTATTTTATCGACCCCGTAAGGATGAAAGGAAAAGTTAACCTCGACGGGATTTGAACTCAGACCGTAAAGGGACGTCACTAGGCTGGAAAGCATGGCGTCCGAGTGACAATAGTGCTGGTATAGAACATGTATGTATATTATTAGATTGGCAGTATCGGTAGAGGGTCGGACGCCATGCTTTCCAGCATAGTTACGTCCCTTTACGATCTGAGTTCAAATCCCGCCGAGGTTAACTTTGCCTTTCATCCTTACGGGGTCGATAAAATAAAGTACCAGTAATGAACTGGGTAATTGCTGGCCTTGTGCCTAAAGTAGAAACAATTATTAGTAGAGGACATATATTATTAGTCTGAGTTCAAATCCCGCTGAGGTTAACTTTGCCTTTCATCCTTACGAAGTTGATAAAATAAAGTACCAGTAATGTACTGGGTAATTTGCTGGCCTTGTGCCTAAAGTAGAAACAATTATTAGTAGAGGACATAGTATTGGTCTAAATGGCGTTACAAATAGTATAAGGGCAATAGTATAGTGACAATAGTGTTGGTATAGAACATGTTTGTATATTATTAGTAGAGGACATAGTATTGGTCTAAATGGCGTTACAAATAGTGTAAGGGCAATAGTATAGTGACAATAGTGCTGGTATAGAACATGTATGTATATTATTAGTAGAGGACATAGTATTGGTCTAAATGGCGTTACAAATAGTATAGAGGCAATAGTATAGAGGCAATATTATAGGGACAATAGTATAGTGACAATAGTATAGGGGCAATAGTATAGTGACAACAGTATAGTGACAATACTATAGGGGCAATAGTATAAGGACAATAGTATAGTGACAATAGTATAGTGACAATAGTGGTGGTATAGAACAGGTATATTATAACAGGTCAGAATTATAGTGTTGGTTTAAGTTTTGATAGAATGATGGTGGTGGCGCCTGTTGGTTTGGGTGCTATTGTGTGTAGAGGTTGATGGTTGTCAGATAACTAGAGGGACACTAGTAGTATAGTGGTGGTATTAGGGGGGGAGAGGGGGGAGAGAGACAGTATAGGGGTGGTATTAGTGGTGGAGAGGGACACTAACTATATAGGGATGTAATTAGTGCTGGTATGATAAAAAACGTTTCTTCAGGTACCTACCTGTACAGGTAGATGTTGTACGTGGTGGCGGTGGTTGGGGGGGGGGGGTAATATAGTGTTACAATAATTGTTTCTACTGTTGGCACAAGGCCAGCAATTACCCAGTACATTACTGGTACT
>OZ024747.1:10791758-10796758 GCA_964016885.1 Eledone cirrhosa
GAATGAAAAATGGCGTGCTGTGTTGTTGCATATGTGATATACAAATTAAAATGAAGAATTAGAAATAGGAATATATATATATATAGAAATAGGAATATATATATATATATATATATATATATATATATATATATATATATATATATATATATAGTATATATATTAGGATATAATGATACACTTTCCAACGAACTTTATTTAAAGACGAAATTCCTCTGATGATTGATTCACGTCTCCCATAGTTTTACCAAAATCGATTGCTTAGATCAATTTTTGTTTTGGTTTTCGAATCATGAAATGGTACCATAAAGAAACAAGCACTTGAAAAACATATTTTCCCTAAATATGTTTTATATATGTACAAAATACTCAGTGTGTCTCAAATGATATATGGCTCTCTCTCTCTCTCTCTCTCTCTCTCTCTCTCTCTCTCTCTATATATATATATATATATATATATATATATATATATATATATATATATATATATATATATATATATAAGCAAAAGGGATATTCAATTTGTTGGTAATTCAACAAATATAAATGTTTATAACTGGTTCAGAGCACTCGACAGATTGATATTAAATAAATAGTAGCATCAGTAATTCAAATTAATATATATATATATATATATTCAATGATATTAAATAAATGGAAACTATATTTATAAAACAATATTTATTCTATTACATATATTTCAAGGGTACCAAAACTTTCATGTTGAAAGCGTACCAAAGTTTTGGTACCCTTGAAATATATGTAATAGAATAAATATGGTTTTATAAATATAGTTTCCATTTATTTAATATCATTGAATATATTAATTTGAATTATTGATGCTACTGAGAAACATAAGCATCATACATAGTATATATATTGTGATACTTTACATTAGTATATATTTACATTAGTATATATATATCTGTACTAAAATTTATATTGGTACATAACTTAACTACCGGCTCAACGTCGATCTAATCCGCCATGACCATTCTCCGAACTTTACACACCTTCCCACACTTGGTCTTTCCTTCCACGCATTACACACCCTTTGAACTCTGTTCCCACACACTTCTCACCTGAGGAAGGGCTTATGCCCGAAACGTCGTTCCCCACCACCACCCCACTCTCCAGAGCGTGAAATTAATAAACATTCGTTGTACTGCCTCTCTGTTTTGTTCCTGTTCAAATTTTTCCATTATATATATTTTCCATTATATATAAAAATATATATATATATATATATATATATGTAGGAGGTGAGTTATAAAAGCTATCTCTCTCTCTCTATCACCCATCTCTCCTCCTATCTCATCCTTCCTCATTATACTCCTTCCCCCTCCACTTTTTACTCTCATCTCCTCTTTTTCATCCTTTCCCCCCCCCCCCCCCCCCAAAAAAAAATTTTTTTCCCCCCAATATCACACATCAATCTAAAACTACTTTTCATATGTTGATTTAAAACTGCACTTTCCACAAGTGTTTTTAACCTTCATATCATGTCTTCCTATTTTATCTGATGAAAACACAAATGTTATTGCATGATGATATTTGTTTTTGAAATGTGCATAATAAAATACATGGAACTCATTTAACCATCTTTTGATCTTATATATTATATATATATATATATATATATATATATATATATATATATATAGTGAAAAATTGAACGGGAACAAAACAGAGAGGCAGTACGAACAAAGGTTTATTAGTTTCACGCTCTTGAGAGTGGGTGGTGGTGGGGAACGACGTTTCGGGCATAAGCCCTTCTTCAGGCGAAAAGTGTGTGGGAAGAGAGTTCCAAGGGTGTGTAGGGGAGTGGTGGAGAGACATTTAGAAAAAAAAGGGGTGAGAGGAAACGGTACAAATGAAATTAAATATAAAAGCATAATAAAAATAAAATTAAACATGAAGTAAAACAAGTGGTGGAAGAGTGTGGGGGCGTGTAGGGGTGGTGGCGGGTGGAGTGAGGAGAGGGAGGTGGGGTGTCCGAGCAGGGAGGGCTGAAGGTGGTGTGTGTGTGTAGGTGTACGTGTGTGTGTAGGTGTACGTGTGTGTGTGTGTGTGTGTGTGTGTGTGTGTGTGTGTGTGTGTGTGTGTGTGTGTGTGTGTGTGAAAGTGAGTATATATATATATATATATATATATATATATATATATATATATAATATAATGTTTCATACACTTAACATATATGTGCGACCATTGGTTTCGGAGTCCAGTTATGGCCACCACTGTATATTGGAAAAGGTACTTTTAAACTAGCTCTTCATTCGGGCACGTAGACAGACATATATATATAAATGAAAAATAAAATTAGAATAAACGGAAAAAATGAAACGAAATTTCATTTCCCACTCTTAGTACGGCTGTTACTTAAATATAAGTATGTACACGTACATACATATATGTATACAGACGTACAGTAGTATGTATATATATATACATACATGCATACTTATATACATGTTCGTATGGATTCACCGAACATTTATTATAATGCTCAGTGTGTTTATATATACACACTGAGCATTATAATAAATGTTCGGTGAATCCATACGTACATGTATATATATGTGTGCATGTATGTATATATATATACATACTACTGTACGTCTGTATACATATATGTATGTACGTGTACATACTTAAAATTAGAATAATATATATATATATATATAAAGAGAGAGCGTATAAGAATGAGAGAGGGGGGTTCAAAAGAAGGGACAGAAGCTACGGTGTAAAGAAAAATAGTAAGACACGACACGAGCGGAAGAAAGGAAAGAGGATTAAAATTTGAAGAGAAAATAAAGAGTGTTGGAAGATGGAAAGAAGAAAAAAGAAAAGTGAGGAAAAGAGGCAAACGAGGGGAGTAGGAGGAGGAGGGAGAATGAGAGAGAAAGAAGGAGAGTGTGTGTGAGAGAGAGAGAATATACGAGAAGGGAAAAAAAGCCGTAAAGAAAGAGAGGAAGGAGAGTTGACGTTTTAAATAAAATGTAGAGGGAGTGGGTAGGGTGTTGGATAGCAGACGATATTGTGAGCGGTATAGTAAGGTTGGTGTTAGGAGTGTTGTATCGTTAGATGGGGAGATGGATGAGTGGATAACACAACACTCTCTCTTTCAACTATGTACTCACACGCACACACACACACACACACACACACACACACACACACACACACACACACACACACACACATATATATGAAAGTTGTAGTGTGCTCTGAATCAGTTATAAACATTTATATTTGTTGAATTACCAACAAATTGAATATCCCTTTTGCCTATATATATATATATATATATACTAAGAGCCATACTAAGAGTGAGAAATGAAATTTCGTTTCATTTTTTCCGTTTACCGTTTTCGGTGCGCCCGGCAGATTAACTCACTCGATATGCAAATTAGGCTGCTCAGCCGTTAATATGCATAAGGAAAGTATATACTTTCAGACGTTCAATCATCTGGCAGGAAGGTATACGGTGCTGACGATAGCTAATAAGCTTGAAACTAGTACATCGTTCCTTTGTCAGTGTTGAACAAAAGGGCAACGATGGTTGCTAAACACTGTATGGCTTAATTCGGGATGTTTGTTTACAAACACACTGAGCATTATAATAAATGCTCGGTAAATCCATACGTACATATATATATGTGTGCATGTATGTATATATATATATACATACTACTGTACGTCTGTATACATATATGTATGTACGTATACATACTTATATTTAAGTAACAGCCGTACTAAGAGTGAGAAATGAAATTTCGTTTCATTTTTTCCGTTTATATATATATACATCGCCTTGATCCTTCTCACAAATCAAAACATCTCATTTTGTCAAACTCTTGAAACTCTGACTTTACCACATAGCATGTATTTCATTTTCTTATAGCATTTTAAGAGGGTCCGTCGAGCTGCCGATTATTGAGTCGGGTAGGATCGATATAGATCGAACCTTGAGCTGAAACGCGCGTCACCTATCAATAAATGCAATGAAAGAAAATCAATCGTCCTTTTTATCCTTTCTCTCTATATATATATATATATATATATATATATATATATATATGTATATATATATATATATATATATATATATATGCAGAGGTTTTATTTAATTTGTTGGGATTCAACTCAATATTTATTTATGAAACAAATCTGTATTTTATCTGATGAAAGCGCACCATAATTTGCCTTGGTGGCTCTTGAAATATGTATAATAAAATAAATATGCTTTTATAAATATAGTTTCCATTTATTAATACATTGTATATATATATATATATATTTATAAGAAATTGTGAATTAACTGTTGTGAAACTACTTTTACCAAACTCGTCCATTGTACTGTGTGCTCCACTACTACGTATCGACCTGTTACACGCGTCCCGACGACGGCAGTTTCGCGGACTCGTGTGCAGCTAGTGTGCAATTAATATATATACTCTTCATTTAAAAACAACTGAAGACCGGACTGGAAACATTCACATCGGAATAGGGTAAGTGGTGATGGAGGGTGGGGATATCAATCAAACGAGATTATCCTTGCAATGAGATATTTCGATCTTATTAAATCAACTCTGCGAATCATATTGACTTAGCAAGTTTCGATAGACTAAGAATGTTCATTCATATATATATATATATATATATATATATATATATATATAGGAAAAGGTTCAGGACGCCGACGGCAAAGCTCAAGCCGTTTCCATGGCTATTTCTGGACCGTTGAAACGGCTTGAGCTCTGCCGTCGGGGTCCTGAACCTTTTCCTATTACCCACTCAACTACCCAAACTATCGAGTACTCTGGTGCGTTATGGTCCACCTGGTTCCTAACCACACTTCCTATATATATATATATATAATAAATAAGAGAGACGGTTTTTATTCGTACATCTTTATTTTATTATCTATTTATTAACTAGATAATAAAATACAGATGTACAAATAAAACCGTCTCTCTTATTCATTATACTAAAAC
>OZ024747.1:10806758-10816758 GCA_964016885.1 Eledone cirrhosa
TTCGCAGGGAGCGCATACACACACACACACGTATATTCACAAAGCCGTTTGCTCAGGGTTATAGAGTTGGTTGCGTGTAGTACACACACATACATCCACCGCAATCACATGAACACACACACACATAGGTTCGCCGGGTTTTAACATATACATATACACACATATAAAGCGTGCATATCATGAGTTGATGTGCGAGCGCGCGTGTCTGTGTATGCGTGCATGTGTGTGTGTGTATGCGTGCATGTGTGTGTGTATGCGTGCGTGTGTGTATGTATGTTAGTGTGCGTACGTGTGTGTGTGTGTCTGTGTCTGTGTGTCAGGTCTAATGGCCATCTTGGTCACGTATTCTACGATATAAATGCCGTACATTTAATTCTATACACGTAAGTTATTTTTCGTATTGTTATCGTCTTAATACTTCAAGGACAGCTTTTGACTACTATTTTGTCAGACATTACTGTGACACTGAATGGACCAACAGTACCGTCCATGTCCATTTCGATGACCACCGAATTAGTCCTTCTTGCCAATATTATAAGGGCGGCAGTATCGGTAGAGGGTCGGACGCCATGCTTTGACGCATAGTTACGGCCCTTGCTATTCTGAGTTCAAATCCCGCCGAGATTAACTTTGCCTTTCCTCCTTACGGGGTCGATAAAATAAAGTACCAGTAATGTACTGAGTAATTGCTGGCCTTGTGCCAATAGTAGAAACAATTATATATACATATATATATATAATACATGAATATGGACTGAGAAGGTCGAGGTTGCGTAAACGAGTGTTAGAAAGAAAAGGGAACTCATCAAACAAGAGATAGACATTTCCCTTCATCAGTTGTCACAGATGTTTCGGTCTATCATGTGCTGAAACATCTGTAACCTGTAGTAGAGAACTGATGAAGGGAAAATGTTTATCTCTTGTTTGTGTTCCCTTTACTTTCTAACACTCGGTACCAGTAACCACGCAACCCCGACCTTCTCAGTCCATATTCATGTATTATATATATTAACTTTGCCTTTCATCCTTACGGGGGTCGATAAAATAAAGTATCAGTAATGCACTGGGATAATTGCTGGCCTTGAGCCAAAAGTAGAAACAATTATATTCGTAATTTTACAATAAACGTACGGCATATTGTTGGGAAATATTTGGTTATCGTATTAAAGGCTTCAACATATTATATTATTTAAAACTAGGTCGATATAAGTTATAGATATTAATAATTGTTTCTACTTTTGGCACAAGGCCAGCAAATACCCATTACATTACTGGTACTTTATTTTATCGACACTGTAAGGATGAAAGGCAAAGTTAACCTCGGCGGGATTTGAACTCAGTCCGTAAAGGGACGTAATTCTGTGCTGCAAAGCATCGCGTCCGACCCTCTACCGATACTGCCAATCCGCCACTTAGATATTAATAATTGTTTCTACTTATGGCACAAGGCCAGCAATTACCCAGTGCATTACTGGTACTTTATTTTATCGACTTCGTAAGGATGAAAGGCAAAGTCAACCTCAGCGTGATTTGAACTCAGATCGTAAAGGGACGTAACTATGCTGGAAAGCATGGCGTCCGATCCTCTACCGATACTGCCAATCCACCGCCCTGTAAATGGTATATAATAAGTTTTATGCAGGGGTTCCTTGAGACATGAAAACTATTTCAAGGGTTCCACACGGGTAAAAAGGTTGAGAAACGCTGATCTAAACGATGCTAAGTTAAAAAAATATATATTAAGATCTTGGTTAAGTAAAAAATACAAATATATATATATATATATATATATATGTGTACTAAGTAATTAATAAATATAACTTTTTTTTCAACATTCAAAGACAGTTTATTTTATTTTATTTGTTTTGTTTGTTTGTTTTTTTCATTAGTATTTTTTTTAATGAAATAAACATTTTCAGCAGAAAAAAAAAAAAAATCCCGGAACACGACTCTGTGGGAGAATGAGGCTCAGGTTTCACATTTGTGGTGTACTTTTCTATAAATGACAGCTGGAAGTAACTTTTAAGGAATGACAGTGTAAACCTTTAATTCCACTGTAAATACTTATGTGTATAGTTAACATGAAAAATAGAATTTAGTTTTAATCCTAACGTGAATAATAATAATAATAATAATGGTTTCTGATTTAGGCACCAGGCCAACCATTTTTTGTGGGGAGGGGAAAACGATTAAATCGACCCGAGTGCATTACTGGTACTTTATTCTATCAATCCCGTAAGGATGAAAGGCAAAGTTAAGCTCGACGGAATTTAAGCTCAGAACGTTAAGGGCCTTAACCCTATGCTGGAAGGAATGTTGTCCGACGCTCGACTGATTATTGCTAAGCCACCACGACTAATAATTATGTTTGAGAAGTTTAAAAATAAGAGCAAATAATAATTTATATTAAAGTAAGTAATTTTGAGATTAGTGTTTAGGGAAATGAAATAGGACCAAGTGGGACAAATGTGTCAGACAGTTATGAAAATCAAATTTCGTTATTTTTTTAGAGAACTTCAGATTTGGTGTCAGTGATAAAAATATCGTGTGTGTCTATAGAGATGTATATGTGTGCATGTATGTATGTATATATATATATATATATATATATAAATATATATATATATATATATATATATATATATATATATATATATATATATATATATACATATTTTACTAAGCTTCCATATATATATATGTGGAAGCTTAGTAAAATCGAAGCTTTGGTTGTGGGCAAGCAAAGTCGACCTACACTATGAATGAGTTAGCAATGCACTTAATAAGGGTAACAACATACGTTTAAATAGCTTGACGAATTGAACATTGTGGTAGGCAAAACCTATCACACAATACCAGAGCAACGAAAAAAAAATATATATACATATATTATATCTATATATATACATACATTTATATATATATATATATATATATATCCAGAGAGTGTAACTTGGAGTTACTGTAGGTTCACTTCTGTGTCGAGGTGTAGAGCTAGATAGTGTATTATAGTAAAATAAAATAAAACAAGGACGATTGGTTACTAGATCGATACAGATCGAACCTTGAGCTGATCAGTGGCGAAACGCGCGTCACCAACCAATAAACGTAATGAAGGAGTAACCAATGGTCCTTGTTTTATTTTATTTTACTATATATATATATATATATATATATATATATATATATATATATATATATATATATATATATATATATATATATATATATATATATATATATATGTGTGTGTGTGTGTGTATATATATATAAAATTACAAAATATATACCTATTTTTTCTTCAAAGTCCCGACTGCAGTTCCGCCGATCCGTGTGCACCGAATCCTGCGCTTTAAAAGTGCATCATCGCTGTGAGGTTGATAGGGCTTATCAAGAGACCCCTCGGAAAAATGGACTGTTTCCTGACGTGCTTACAGCAAGTGAGAAAGTCTCAGAGGCGGAGGGAGAGATTAACACGTGATTGTACGTGTGTGTGTGTATAAGGAAAAGTATTTGAAAATGTAAGTCTTTTAAGAATATTTATTTACTTTACCGGTTTCACAGTTCTTATTCCTGAGAGGTTCGTTCGGTCAGAGTCCTCAAACACTCCTTCCAGCAGGTCCAGTCAGAAGCAACCGTTTCCAAGTGATCCGGATGGATCTCCAAACAAGACCAGACAAGCTCATGGATGTTATCCAACCATCTTATCTCGGGGTCTAACCCTAGGTCTTCTGCCAGTTAGTTTGTCCGTAAAATCTGTCCAGCGATTCTTTCCTGAGACATTTAACCACATGCCTGTAATATCAGAGCTGTGATCTCTCAATTTGTAGAAGTAACAACTCTACCTGGAGTGATTCTCTGATCTCCAAGCTACAAATCTGTCCAGCGATTCTTTCCTGGAACATTCTAACCACATGCCTGTAATATCAGAGCTGTGATCTCTCAATTTGTAGAAGTAACAACTCTACCTGGAGTGATTCTCTGATCTCCAAGCTACAAATCTGTCCAGCGATTCTTTCCTGGAACATTCTAACCACATGCCTGTAATATCAGAGCTGTGATCTCTCAATTTGTAGAAGTAACAACTCTACCTGGAGTGATTCTCTGATCTCCAAGCTACAAATCTGTCCAGCGATTCTTTCCTGGAACATTCTAACCACATGCCTGTAATATCAGAGCTGTGATCTCTCAATTTGTAGAAGTAACAACTCTACCTGGAGTGATTCTCTGATCTCCAAGCTACAAATCTGTCCAGCGATTCTTTCCTGGAACATTCTAACCACATGCCTGTAATATCAGAGCTGTGATCTCTCAATTTGTAGAAGTAACAACTCTACCTGGAGTGATTCTCTGATCTCCAAGCTACAAATCTGTCCAGCGATTCTTTCCTGGAACATTCTAACCACATGCCTGTAATATCAGAGCTGTGATCTCTCAATTTGTAGAAGTAGTGGGTCTACCTGGAGTGACTCTCTGATCTCCAAGCTACGTACTTATTTCTTTTTTCTTCTTTTTGTTTGTTTGTTTCTGGCTACTATAAATTGCTTGTCAGTGTAATAAAAACATCAATTTTTCCATATTTTGACCGCGTTGCCATTGTATCTTGTTCACATTCTTTCGTCTAGCGAAGTGATAGCTGAAATAAACATGTCAACATTACAGTGTACCTTACACTGCTTTATTTAGAACATTAGCAAGGTGTGACCCTCGCCAGCTGGACTGGCTGCTCTTCCAACGCGTCTCCCTCACCATCCTCCGGGGAAACGCCGACTTTATTCTGTCTGCCGGGGCAGCGGGGAGGCCAGTGTGTGGGCCCTCTTTTGCTTATAATAGTGAGAGATGGGGAGAGCGGGAGAGATGGGGAGGGCAAGAGAGAGATGGGGAGAGCGAGAGAGACGGAGACAGTGAGTGAAAGAGAGAGATGGGGAGAGTGAGAGAGACGGAGACAGTGAGGGATAGAGAGATGGGGAGAGTGAGAGAGACGGAAGCAGTGAGTGAGAAAGAGATGGGGAGAGTGAGAGAGACGGAGATAGAGAGGGATAGAGAGAGATGAGGAGAGTGAGAGAGACGGAAGCAGTGAGAGAGAGAGAGATGAGGAGAGTGAGAGAGACGGAAGCAGTGAGTGAGAGAGACGGAGATAGAGAGTGATAGAGAGAGATGAGGAGAGTGAGAGAGACGGAAGCAGTGAGTGAGAGAGAGATGGGGAGAGTGAGAGAGATGTGGAGGGCAAGAGAGAGATGGGGAGAGTGAGAGAGACAGAGGCAGTGAGGGATAGAGAGAGATAGGGAGAGCGAGAGAGATGGGGAGGACAAGAGAGAGGTGGGGAGAGCGAGAGAGACGGGGGCAGTGAGTGAAAGAGAGAGAGATGGGGAGAGTGAGAGGGACAGAGGCAGTGAAGGATAGAGAGAGATAGGGAGAGCGAGAGAGACCGGGGCAGTGAGTGAAAGAGAGAGAGATGGGGAAAGCGAGAGAGACGGGGGCAGTGAGTGAAAGAGAGAGAGATGGGGAGAGTGAGAGGGACAGAGGCAGTGAGGGAAAGAGAGAGATGGGGAGAGTGAGAGGGACAGAGGCAGTGAGGGAAAGAGAGAGAGAGAGAACATCAACACTTATTTACTTATTTATTTATTTGTCCTTACCACATAAATAGGTACTCTCGGGGTCCCAAATAATAGGGGCGGCTGGAAGAAGCGGGGGGTTGGGGTGGAATAGACGGGTGTGGGGCGGTATCGGTGATTATATAATGTACGTTCGTAAATATGGGATTTCTTGTAACGTTCTTCTTTTGTCATATATAATGTCTTTTTAATGTAAAATAAAATTACATTAGATTCTCCAGCTGCTGTATCAATATGAATCATTTACAATAATATTTCGTCAGAGATAGATTAGCAAAATTTAATAAGCGGGGTGGGGGTTGGAGTGGGATGGAAAAATCTGAAAAATGAATAAGCGGTTTTGTGTGTGTGTGTGTGAGGGGGGGGGGGGGTATTATTCAAGGCGCGAGAGAAGCTGAATCTAAGTCGTCTTCTGTTATATTGGTTATCTCCCTTGGTAGCAGAAACTGTTAAACACTGCAAGAGATCCATTAAAGTATTTCTTTGTGTTTCATTAATACTTGATAGTATTCTGGAGAACATTAGTAAGATGAGCAGCGAGTTCAGTACAATTGTCATCACTTATACCTTTTAACGTGGAGAACCTGTTCCATTCTAACCCTCTCCAGACCTGCCTAACCCTCTCCAGACCTGCCTAACTCTCTCCAGACCTGCCTAACCCTCTCCAGACCTGCCTAACTCTCTCCAGACCTGCCTAACCCTCTCCAGACCTGCCTAACCCTCTCCAGACCTGCCTAACTCTCTCCAGACCTGCCTAACCCTCTCCAGACCTGCCTAACCCTCTCCAGACCTGCCTAACCCTCTCCAGACCTGCCTAACTCTCTCCAGACCTGCCAAACCCTCTCCAGACCTGCCTAACTCTCTCCAGACCTGCCTAACCCTCTCCAGACCTGCCTAACCCTCTCCAGACCTGCCTAACCCTCTCCAGACCTGCCTAACCCTCTCCAGACCTGCCTAACTCTCTCCAGACCTGCCTAACCCTCTCCAGACCTGCCTAACTCTCTCCAGACCTGCCTAACCCTCTCCAGACCTGCCTAACCCTCTCCAGACCTGCCTAACTCTCTCCAGACCTGCCTAACCCTCTCCAGACCTGCCTAACCCTCTCCAGACCTGCCTAACCCTCTCCAGACCTGCCTAACTCTCTCCAGACCTGCCAAACCCTCTCCAGACCTGCCTAACCCTCTCCAGACCTGCCTAACCCTCTCTAGACCTGCCTAACTCTCTCCAGACCTGCCTAACCCTCTCCAGACCTGCCTAACCCTCTCCAGACCTGCCTAACCCTCTCCAGACCTGCCTAACCCTAACCAGACCTGCCTAACCCTCTCCAGACCTGCCTAACCCTCTCCAGACCTGCCTAACTCTCTCCAGACCTGCCTAACCCTCTCCAGACCTGCCAACCTCTAAAAACTCAAACGGGGAGTACCATGAAAAAAAAGTGCCCCAAAACGGAGAGAAATGAGGCAAAATGGGGAGATTTTGCCTAATGAAAGCAATATTTAATTATAAAGTAAACAACACAATATAACTAGTGCAGTCTGCGACTGACCCAGGTTCTGCTGCACGTCGGGCTGAGGGGGCCAAACTCCTCAAATACTGGTCGCTCTCCGACAGGTTTGCGGTCGTTCTCCTGGCAGTGAAGACTTCTGGTGTCCTCGGCCCCAGGGCTACCTCCTTACTCACCACCATAGGCGGTGAGCTGGCCAGCCGCAGGTGTGAGCCCCGCGAGTTGGAGTGGCTTTTCCAGCGCGTCTCCCTTGCCGTCCTCCGGAGAAACGCCTTCTCCATTCTGTCCGCCGGGGCTGTGGGTGGGCCCCATCGCGTACCAATACATTAGTTAAATACTATTCTTTCATCTGATATATCACTTTCAACTACTCTATTAGCAAAGGTTTCAGGACCCTAGACAATATCAACAAACGCCTAGTTCGTTCATCAGATGAAATATTTATGTTATGAAATGAAAATAAAATTCTATTAAAATTGTCACAAGAGAAGACATCTCTCACCCACCCCAAAGTGGGTGGGAGATCTCCCCGTCCGACGGGGAGGGTTGACAAGCCTGTCTCTCTAACTTCTTTATTAAAAATTAAAACATTAAAAAATAAAACAAAGCAAAACAAAATAGTCTTCGCAATTTTATGTTTAGAATATCAGTTATTCAGAATCTGATAAATTTTTCAATTAAAAAAAAAAAGGATTAGTGTTTGGGAATTCCCATATTTAGTACATTGTATTTTATATATAAATCTATTTTATTTACGTTTGAAGTGTTTAATTATATTGTTTCACTTTGAGGACATTAATTGTTTCACTTTTTGATAATTCAGAAATGATATTGTTTCAATTTCATTTTATTATGTCAAAGAAAATACAGTCTAACATTTGAAATACAAACGAAATATATTTATAAACAACAAAAACTACTATAGCTGTAAATATTTTTATAAACAACAAAAACTACTATAGTTGTAAATATACAACAAAAGCTACTATAGCTGTAAATATACAACAAAAGCTACTATAGCTGTAAATAAACAACAAAAACTACTATAGCTGTAAATAAACAGCTAAAACTACTATAGCTGTAAATAAACAGCTAAAACTACTATAGTTGTAAATATACAACAAAAGCTACTATAGTTGTAAATAAACAGCTAAAACTACTATAGTTGTAAATAAACAGCTAAAACTACTATAGCTGTAAATAAACAGCTAAAACTACTATAGCTGTAAATAAACAACAAAAACTACTATAGCTGTAAATAAACAGCTAAAACTACTATAGCTGTAAATCAACAGCTAAAACTACTATAGCTGTAAATAAACAGCTAAAACTACTATAGCTGTAAATCAACAGCTAAAACTACTATAGCTGTAAATAAACAGCTAAAACTACTATAGCTGTAAATAAACAGCTAAAACTACTATAGCTGTAAATCAACAGCTAAAACTACTATAGCTGTAAATAAACAGCTAAAACTACTATAGCTGTAAATAAACAGCTAAAACTACTATAGCTGTAAATAAACAGCTAAAACTACTATAGCTGTAAATAAACAGCTAAAACTACTATAGCTGTAAATAAACAGCTAAAACTACTATAGTTGTAAATAAACAGCTAAAACTACTATAGCTGTAAATCAACAGCTAAAACTACTATAGTTGTAAATCCCCAGTCGGTTTAAAAACATTGTTTGTTCTAATTTCTAAATATCCTCGGCAGATTGTGAATCACTGATGTTCAAAATAAAACCAGAATACCATTTTAAAAAACCCCTTTTTAATTGGTTTCATTATTTAGACATAATTTATTACATAAAGGGCTGTGTATTGGCAGCACTCGGTAGAGCGTAGGACATCATGCTTCGTGGCATAGAGTTACGCCTCTTTAAGTTCTGAGTTCTAATCCCACCGAGGTTAGGTTTGTCTTTTATCGTTACGGGGTCGATAAAATAAGGTACCAGTAACGTACTAGGGTCGATTTAATCGACTTTCCCTCTTCACCAAAATCTGCTGGCTTTGTGCCTATATAAGAAATCATTATTATAGAATAAGGGGCGGTGGATTGGCAGTAGAGGTAGAAGGTCGGACGCCATGCTTTGACGCATAGAGTTACGGCCCTTACCATTCTGATCCCATTCAAATCCCGCCGAGGTTAACTTTGCCTTTCATCCTTACGGGGTCGATAAAATAAAGTACCAGTACGATAAAATAAAGTACCTTGTGCCAAAAGTAGAAACAATTATTATAGAATAAGGTACCAGTAATACACTGGGCTCAGCTTAATCGACTTCCCTCTCCCCGAAAATGTTGGCCTTGTGCCTAAAGCAGAAATCATTATTTAACATTTTGAAATATTGCATCTAAATATTACATTTCTCAGCCAGACATAGTTGACATAGTTTTAGTTCATTAGAGTAGTTGTTGTTGTAGTTTCAACTACGGACTAAGTCGTGTGGATGTTGTCAATTTAATTTTCCAGAAGTTTCGAAACGTACTGGGATAAAGTTCTTCTTCTTCTTCTTCTTCTTCTTCTTCTTCTTCTTCTTCTTCTTCTTCTTCTTCTTCTTCTTCTTCTTCCACTTATTCCCGAGAGGGTCGTGGGGGCAGAATCCTCAAACACTCCTTCCAGCGGGTCCTGTCAGAAGCAACCGTCTCCAACTGATTCGAGTGAATCCCCCAAGCGAGACTAGTCAAGCTGACAGGACCCGCTGGAAGCAGCATTTGATGACTCTGTCCCCACGACCCTCTCAGGAAGAAGAAGAAGAAGAAGAAGAAGAAGAAGAAGAAGAAGAAGAAGAAGAAGAAGAAGAAGAAGAAGAAGTGGGAGAATAATAATAATAATAATAATAATAATAATAATAATAATAATAATGATTTCTTTA
>OZ024747.1:10829258-10831758 GCA_964016885.1 Eledone cirrhosa
ACCCACCAACTAATGTCTTTCTCGTGCAAACCTAAACACCTTACACCAAATCTCCACTTATCCCATGAAACCTCGCATGAACCCCTAATGCGTTCAAGCTTATCTTGTCTTGTTTAAGAACCAAAAACAATACAAACACTACTCATATCCAGTGTGGGATTTAATGGGGGACAAATGGGGTAATTGTTCCGGGTCCATTGCAGTGGGGGGTTCCCACCTGCGACAGCCGTAGCAGTGCCTTCAGCTGGGCTTTTTAGTTTTGATATGGTTAGAATTTTTTAATTTAATACCTGTTTGTATAACTTTACAATTCCAATTACTTGCACCAGGTTGACTTTGATATGTAAAATTGGTTTGAGGATAGTTCTACCCCTCACTCACCCCCTCTTTCTTACCATTGATAGTGGCCTTAAGGATAGCTCTATCCCTCACTCACCCCCTCTTTCTTACCATTGATAGTGGCCCTAAGGATAGCTCTATCCCTCACTCACCCCTCTTTCTTACCATTGATAGTGGCCCTAAGGATAGCTCTATCCCTCACTCACCCCTCTTTCTTACCATTGATAGTGGCCCTAAGGATAGCTCTATCCCTCACTCACCCCCTCTTTCTTACCATTGATAGTGGCCCTAAGGATAGCTCTATCCCTCACTCACCCCCTCTTTCTTACCATTGATAGTGGCCCTAAGGATAGCTCTATCCCTCACTCACCCCCTCTTTCTTACCATTGATAGTGGCCCTAAGGATAGCTCTATCCCTCACTCACCCCTCTTTCTTACCATTGATAGTGGCCCTAAGGATAGCTCTATCCCTCACTCACCCCTCTTTCTTACCATTGATAGTGGCCCTAAGGATAGCTCTATCCCTCACTCACCCCCTCTTTCTTACCATTGATAGTGGCCCTAAGGATAGCTCTATCCCTCACTCACCCCCTCTTTCTTACCATTGATAGTGGCCTTAAGGATAGCTCTATCCCTCACTCACCCCCTCTTTCTTACCATTGATAGTGGCCTTAAGGATAGCTCTATCCCTCACTCACCCCCTCTTTCTTACCATTGATAGTGGCCCTAAGGATAGCTCTATCCCTCACTCACCCCCTCTTTCTTACCATTGATAGTGGCCTTAAGGATAGCTCTATCCCTCACTCACCCCTCTTTCTTACCATTGATAGTGGCCCTAAGGATAGCTCTATCCCTCACTCACCCCTCTTTCTTACCATTGATAGTGGCCCTAAGGATAGCTCTATCCCTCACTCACCCCCTCTTTCTTACCATTGATAGTGGCCCTAAGGATAGCTCTATCCCTCACTCACCCCCTCTTTCTTACCATTGATAGTGGCCCTAAGGATAGCTCTATCCCTCACTCACCCCCTCTTTCTTACCATTGATAGTGGCCCTAAGGATAGCTCTATCCCTCACTCACCCCTCTTTCTTACCATTGATAGTGGCCCTAAGGATAGCTCTATCCCTCACTCACCCCTCTTTCTTACCATTGATAGTGGCCCTAAGGATAGCTCTATCCCTCACTCACCCCCTCTTTCTTACCATTGATAGTGGCCCTAAGGATAGCTCTATCCCTCACTCACCCCCTCTTTCTTACCATTGATAGTGGCCCTAAGGATAGCTCTATCCCTCACTCACCCCCTCTTTCTTACCATTGATAGTGGCCTTAAGGATAGCTCTATCCCTCACTCACCCCCTCTTTCTTACCATTGATAGTGGCCCTAAGGATAGCTCTATCCCTCACTCACCCCCTCTTTCTTACCATTGATAGTGGCCTTAAGGATAGCTCTATCCCTCACTCACCCCTCTTTCTTACCATTGATAGTGGCCCTAAGGATAGCTCTATCCCTCACTCACCCCCTCTTTCTTACCATTGATAGTGGCCTTAAGGATAGCTCTACCCCTCACTCACCCCTCTTTCTTACCATTGATAGTGGCCCTAAGGATAGCTCTATCCCTCACTCACCCCCTCTTTCTTACCATTGATAGTGGCCTTAAGGATAGCTCTACCCCTCACTCACCCCTCTTTCTTACCATTGATAGTGGCCCTAAGGATAGCTCTATCCCTCACTCACCCCCTCTTTCTTACCATTGATAGTGGCCTTAAGGATAGCTCTATCCCTCACTCACCCCTCTTTCTTACCATTGATAGTGGCCTTAAGGATAGCTCTATCCCTCACTCACCCCCTCTTTCTTACCATTGATAGTGGCCTTAAGGATAGCTCTACCCCTCACTCACCCCCTCTTTTTACCATTGACAGTGGCCTTGAAAAGGACCATAAGTACCCCCTTCTCTCTGACTGAAAACAACAACCAAAAATGCACTATCTACAAACTTTATACAAAAGTATTTACACAGTGGACTCAACAAGACGTCCCTCTACACACATCATAGTATTTGTCGTTGACATAAGCGACACTTTTGCTGCTATTCCTCTTCTGCTGTCCACTTATAACACAACACACTTAACAACTCCTTAAAAATAACTAAAACTCTCAT
>OZ024747.1:10836758-10846758 GCA_964016885.1 Eledone cirrhosa
ACCTAACTCATAATTGTTCGTGGAAACCACTGCATATTCGCGGAATCGTAAATATCTTCCACGATTTTCTATGGCTTTTTTCGTGGCAATATATATTTTGTAACGCTAAATTATTAATAACAATATACCCTATTTGCCGACCTATTGGACGCCCCCCTTCGCATAAGACGCCCCCCACCTTTTATTTTTTTTATTAAATTTTTACGTTATATTTTGACGTTTATAGGCATTTTTATGGACCACGTCCAATATTCGTGGTTTCCCACTTTTCGCGGGTGGTCTAGGTACGTAACGCCCGCGAATACTGGCGGACAACCGTATATATATATATATATATATATATAACAAAAATTTTATTTAAAATTGTTGGGTTACAACGAGTAAATATTTTATAACTGATATAAAAGCACTCAACAGATTTTGGAGTATTTTAGGATATTAAACAAATGGAAACTACATTTATAAAACCATATTTATTTCATTATATATATATTTCAGGGATATCATATTAAAAATATGGTATGCCCTCTTCAGACAAAATACAATATATAAACAGTTTTATAAATAAATTTGACATACCTTGAAAAATTTACAACTTCCATTTAAAAAGTTGTTATGGTAGTGAGAATGTTAAGGACAGTTAGAAAGAAAGACGGAGAAAAAAGAAAAAAAGAAAAAGAAGGAAAAAAGAAAAAGAAAGAGCGGAAGGTGAAGAAGATGAAGAAATGTATATAAAGAGAAAAACAACAAATGAGAGATTTATGAGGGAAGGGGGTACTGTAATTATTTATTTATTTATTTATTTATTTAGTGTTAAGGATACGGGGAGAAATAAAACAAAAACAAAAATAAATATATATATGATAAGTCCTGGCATATATATATATATATATATATACGATATTAAATAAATGGAAACTATATTTATAAAACCATATTTATTTCATTATATATATTTCAGGGATATCATATTAACAATATGCTATGCCTTCCTCAGACAAAATACAATATAGACAGTTTTATAGATAAATAGATTTGACATACCGTTCAACATCGACTTGTATTTGAAAAGTTGATTTTGACTGCCAAATCAACTTTTCAAATACAAGTCGATGTTGAACGGTATGTCAAATCTATTTATCTATAAAACTGTCTATATTGTATTTTGTCTGAGGAAGGCATAGCATATTGTTAATATGATATCCCTGAAATATATATAATGAAATAAATATGGTTTTATAAATATAGTTTCCATTTATTTAATATCGTAAATATACTCCAAATACTTGTTGAGTGCTTTTATATCAGTTATAAATATTTACTAGTTGTAACCCAACAATTTAAATATAACTTTCCATATATATATATATATATATATATTATAAAGAGTCAGGGCCCCGATGGATGAGTTTGGCCGTTTCAACCGCCAGTTCCAGTCTGTTGAAACGGCAAAAGCTCAGCCGTGTATATGTGTGTGTATGTGTCTGACTATATGTGTGTGTATGTACATGTGTCTGAGTGTATGTGTGTGGATGTACAATGTGTCTGAGTGTATGTATGTGTATATACATGTGTATATGTGTGTGTATGTGTTTGACTATATGTGTGTGTATGTACATGTGTCTGAGTGTATGTGTGTGGATGTACAATGTGTCTGAGTGTATGTATGTGTATATACATGTGTATATGTGTGTGTATGTGTCTGAGTGTATGTATGTATATGTACATGTGTATATGTGTGTGTATGTATCTGACTATATGTATGTGTATGTACATGTGTATATGTGTGTATGTACATGTGTATATGTGTGTGTATCTGTCTGACTGTATATATGTGTATGTAGCTATGTATATGTGTGTATGTAGATATGTATATATGTGTGTGTGTGTACATGTGTATATGTGTGTATATGTGTCTGACTATATGTATGTGCATGTACATGTGTATATGTGTGTATGTACAATTGTATATGTGTGTGTATGTGTCTGACTGTATATATGTGTATGTAGCTATGTATATGTGTGTATGTAGATATGTATATATGTGTGTGTGTGTACATGTGTATATGTGTGTGTATGTGTCTGAGTGTATCGATTTATGTTTTATTTACATCTCATACATATGAAAGTGTATATCTACATGTTTGATTTTGTCAACGTCAGTATGTGTACTGGGTGTGTATATGTGTGCGCGTGTGTGTGTCTGTGTGTCTGTGTGTATGTGTGTATGTGTACTATGTGTGTGTGTATGTGTGTATGTGTGTATGTGTGTATGTGTGTATGTGTGTGTGTGTGTATGTGTGCGTGGGTCTGTATGTATGTGTGTGTGTATGTGTGTGTGTGTGTATGTGTGTGTATGTGTGTGTGTGTGTGTGTGTATGTGTGTGTGTATGTGTGTGCGTGTTCTCTGATGTAATCAATTTATTATTCGGGATACACACAAACACACATATGTATGTGTGTTTGTGTATCCATGTATACATATATATATATATATATATATATATATATATATATATATATATATATATATATATATATATATATATATATATATATATTACACAGCTCTTCTATGTGTGTGCATGTATGTATATATATATACAAATATACAAACATACACAGCATTTCTATGCATATTTATACCCCCCCCCCACACACACACACACCGATACATATATTGCGGAATAACTTCTTTCTCCAGTAAAACTGAATAAAATTATTAATTTGATATTTTTGTTGTTGTTGTTCAACACTATGTCAGCTCTGACCCATCTGACCTATGGTCAAAGACGTTCGAAGCATTTTCTAGAACATTTAGAATATCTTAGAAAAGAATCACTGGACAGATTTTTACGGCCAAAACCAACCGCCAGGAGACCTAAGGTTAGACCCCGAGATAAGATGGTTGGATAACATCCATGAGCTTGGCTGGTCACGCTTGGAGGATCCAGCCAGATCACTTGGAGACGGTTGCTTCTGACTGGACCTGCTGGGAGGAGTGTTTGAGGACTCTGACCGAACGAACCTCTCAGGAATAAGAACTGTGAAACCGGTAAAGTAAATAAATATTCTTAAAAGACTTACATTTTCAAATACTTTTCCTTATACACACACACACGTACAATCACGTGTTAATCTCTGCCTCCGCCTCTGAGACTTTCTCACTTGCTGTAAACACGTCAGGAAACAGTCCATTTTCCCGAGCGGTCTCTTGATAAGCCGTATCAACTTCACAGCGATGATGCACTTTTAAAGCGCAGAAATCGGTGCACACGGATCGGCGGAACTGCCCCCACGCCCCCCCCCCCCCTCTCCGGGGAATAAGTAGACGAAGAGGTGGGTTGAGGATATGTGAGGTTGTAGTGTTTAGTTTAGCTCATGGTACTCTAAAATGGCCAGAAAACCTCGATATGTGATAAACATAACTTGTACATAAATTGTAGCGGATATCAAGATAGATGTGTTTGGGGAGAAACTACCAAAACATGCACTACTACATGGAACTCTCTTTCAATGCCCCTCTCTATAACAATTAACTCCAGACTCTCACCCTCTCTATATCTATTACATTGAACTCTCTTTCAATCCACCTCTCTATATTTACTACACGGAACTCTCTTCCAATCCATCTCTCTATATCTACTGCACGGAACTCTCTTCCAATCCACCTCTCTATATTTACTACACGGAACTCTCTTCCAATCCACCTCTCTATATTTACTACACGGAACTCTCTTCCAATCCACCTCTCTATATTTACTACACGGAACTCTCTTCCAATCCACCTCTCTATATTTACTACACGGAACTCTCTTCCAATCCACCTCTCTATATTTACTACACGGAATTCTCTTCCAATCCACCTCTCTATATCTACTGCACGGAACTCTCTTCCAATCCACCTCTCTATATTTACTACACGGAACTCTCTTCCAATCCACCTCTCTATATTTACTACATTGAACTCTCTTCCAATCCACCTCTCTATATCTACTACACGGAACTCTCTTCCAATCCACCTCTCTATATTTACTACACGGAACTCTCTTCCAATCCACCTCTCTATATTTACTACACGAAACTCTCTTCCAATCCCCCCTCTCTATATCTACTACACGGAACTCTCTTCCAATCCCCCTCTCCATATCTACTACACGGAACTCTCTTCCAATCCACCTCTCTAAAGCAATTAACACCAAACTCTGGCCCTCTCTATATCAACCATACAACACTCTCTTCCAATACCCCTCTCTATAACAATTAACCACAAACTCCCCACTCTCTATATCTACTACACGGAACTCTCTTCCAATCCCCCTCTCTATATCAATAAACATCAATCTCCTCCCTCTCTATATATATCTATCTCTCCCATCTATCTCTACATAACATGTACATAATTTGTAGCTCATATACAAATAGATGTGTTTTGGTAATTTGGGGAGGAAATATAATAATGAGGCGGGGGGGGGGGCACCCTGGCACCCCAATTGCTACCGCCCTCCCCCCTCTCTCTCTCTATATATATATATGTGTGTGTGTGTGTGTCTCTCTCTCTCTCTCTCTGTATCTGTGTGTGTGTGTATCTGTGTGTATCTGTGTGCATGTGTATGAGTGTGTGAGTGTGTGTGTGCATCTGTGAGTGTGTATCTGTGAGTGTGTGTGTGTGTGTGTGTGCGTGTGTGTGTGTGTGTGTGTGTGTGTGTGTGTGTGTGTGTGTGTGTGTGCGTGTGTGTGTGTGTGTGTGTGTGTTGAATGATGTGTTGTGCAGACCTTTAGCAGCGTTAATCTGATCTCGGGTTAATCAACAGTTGGAAAACTTCAAAGAACGAAAAACTCTTCTTCTCCCCCAACCCCTTCCTCATGTCCTCCTTCTCCCTCTTCAGTCTTTAGTTGAGTATAACCCCCCCCCTAGCATTATCCAAGAGTGTGTGTGGTGTAGTGTGTTAAAGATTGAGGTGTGTTGAATATCGTGTGTGGGGTACAGAGTGTGATGTGCAGTGTGGTGTAAAGTGATAGGACCCGCACTGAAATCACAACCATCATTACACCCACCATCATTACACCCACCATCATTACACCCACCATCATTACACCCACCATCATTACACCCACCATCATTACACCCACCATCATTACACTCACCATCATTACACCCACCATCATTACACCCACCATCATTACACCCACCATCATTACACCCACCATCATTACACCCACCATCATTACACCCACCATCATTACACTCACCATCATTACACCCACCATCATTACACCCACCATCATTACACCCACCATCATTACACCCACCATCATTACACCCACCATCATTACACCCACCATCATTACACCCACCATCATTACACTCACCATCATTACACCAACCATCATTACACCCACCATCATTACACCCACCATCATTACACCAACCATCATTACACTCACCATCATTACACCAACCATCATTACACCCACCATCATTACACCCACCATCATTACACTCACCATCATTACACCCACCATCATTACACCCACCATCATTACACCCACCATCATTACACCTACCATCATTACACCCACCATCATTACACCCACCATCATTACACCCACCATCATTACACCAACCATCATTACACTCACCATCATTACACCAACCATCATTACACCCACCATCATTACACCCACCATCATTACACTCACCATCATTACACCTACCATCATTACACCCACCATCATTACACTCACCATCATTACACCCACCATCATTACACCCACCATCATTACACCCACCATCATTACACCAACCATCATTACACCCACCATCATTACACCCACCATCATTACACCCACCATCATTACACCCACCATCATTACACCAACCATCATTACACCAACCATCATTACACCCACAATCATTACACCAACCATCATTACACCCACCATCATTACACCCACCATCATTACACCCACCATCATTACACCAACCATCATTACACCCACCATCATTACCCCAACCATCATTACACCCACCATCATTACACCCACCATCATTACACCCACCATCATTACACCAACCATCATTACACCCACCATCATTACACCCACCATCATTACACCCACCATCATTACACCCACCATCATTACACCCACCATCATTACACCCACCATCATTACACCAACCATCATTACACTAACCATCATTACACCCACCATCATTACACCCACCATCATTACACCCACCATCATTACACTCACCATCATTACACCAACCATCATTACACCCACCATCATTACACCCACCATCATTACACCAACCATCATTACACCCACCATCATTACACCCACCATCATTACACCAACCATCATTACACCTACCATCATTACACCCACCATCATTACACCAACCATCATTACACCAACCATCATTACACCCACCATCATTACACCCACCATCATTACACCCACCATCATTACACCAACCATCATTACACCCACCATCATTACACCAACCATCATTACACCCACCATCATTACACCCACCATCATTACACCAACCATCATTACACCAACCATCATTACACCAACCATCATTACACCAACCATCATTACACCAACCATCATTACACCAACCATCATTACACCCACCATCATTACACCAACCATCATTACACCCACCATCATTACACTCACCATCATTACACCAACCATCATTACACCCACCATCATTACACCCACCATCATTACACCAACCATCATTACACTCACCATCATTACACCAACCATCATTACACCCACCATCATTACACCCACCATCATTACACCAACCATCATTACACCCACCATCATTACACCAACCATCATTACACCCACCATCATTACACCAACCATCATTAGACCAACCATCATTACACCCACCATCATTACACCAACCATCATTAGACCAACCATCATTACACCAACCATCATTACACCCACCATCATTACACCAACCATCATTAGACCAACCATCATTACACCCACCATCATTACACCAACCATCATTAGACCAACCATCATTAGACCAACCATCATTACACCCACCATCATTACACCAACCATCATTAGACCAACCATCATTACACCAACCATCGTTACACCCACCATCATTACACCAACCATCATTAGACCAACCATCATTACACCCACCATCATTACACCAACCATCATTAGACCAACCATCATTACACTCACCATCATTACACCAACCATCATTACACCCACCATCATTACACCAACCATCATTACACCCACCATCATTACACCAACCATCATTAGACCAACCATCATTACACCCACCATCATTACACCAACCATCATTAGACCAACCATCATTACACTCACCATCATTACACCAACCATCATTACACCAACCATCATTACACCAACCATCATTACACCCACCATCATTACACCAACCATCATTAGACCAACCATCATTACACCAACCATCGTTACACCCAAAGTACTTCGGCCCTTCAGTGATAGGTCCTACACTGGATAACATCTAAAAGTATTTATACTAACACCTTTAAATTCCGAGAATCTAAAAATTGGCCCCAAATTAGTGTCGTTGTTGTTGGTAGTGATGTTGTTTTTGTAGGTGTTGGTGGTGTTGGTGGTGTTGGTGCTGGTGGTATTGGTAGTGTTGGTGGTGTTGGTGGTGGTATTGGTAGTGTTGGTAGTATTAGTGGTGGTGTTGTTTGGTGTTGGTGGTGGTGGAGATTGTCGTACCGCGCCACCACTTCCAAACATTACTGGAAATGAGGAGAAATCGCCTGTCTGCCCCCCATCTCTTGTTTCATTGAAGGGGAGTTGCTAACGGCGAACCCCCAGCTTCCCATCTGTTGCTATGTTACTATTTGCTCTATCCTTCCTCTCTTTCTCGCAAACTTTCAACAATCGACGCCATATTAAATTAAATATAATTTATTCAAGACTAATCAACCGGATATTGTTGTCAAGCACCAATGAGTGAGAGGAAGCGTTTCCTGTTCGATGTATCAGTCCCAATAGACTATATTTATGTATATAATATACATACATATAAATATATACATTATATACGTAAATATATATACTACATAATATATATATATGTATATATATATATATATATATATATACACAGAGTCTGGAAATTGCTGTTGGAACGGCAAGACCTCAGCCGTCGGGTCCCGACTCTTTCTAATATAGTCACACTCTACTATCCAAAGTATTGAGTACTCTGTTGAAGAAATGGTCTAACTAGTTTAAAATTGGTTTCGATGTGATCTCTCTCTCTCTCTCTCTATATATATATATATATATTCCTTTTCGATAGACTTTCGTCAAATCGGACCGAGGAAACAATGTTTCCGTTGGTCTTTCCAGTTGCTAGTACTATCTATCGGTCGCAACTTCAGGTAGAAGGAGCAACGTAAAATAAAGTGTCTTGCTCAAGGACATAACGCATCGCCCGGTCCAGGAATCGAACCGACAACCTCACGATTGCGAATCCAGTTCTCTAACCACTCAGCCACACGCCTTGGAGAATAGGATTGGCTGTGTAGTTGCTATTAAGGTAGCTTAAAATGGAGTGAAAACAAGAAGAAAGCAAGAAGGGGGGGGGGGGGTTCCTCATCAATTGTCTACTGGGGGTCTCGGATATTTCCACGCTTTAGAGACAAGATATCTTCCGCCAAGAGCGTTTAATAACTGGGTAAGTTATTGGGAAAACGGAGGAAGGAGAGAATGAAAATAGAAGAGAAAAGGGAAAAAAAAGAGAAAACAGCGAAAAAAACAACAACAACAACCAACCGAGCAACGTGCGAGCAACGTAAGGTAAGAAAACCCAAGACCACAGCGATAAGAAAACTTAAGTTCAAGAGCGTGTGGGCGAGCGAAAAAACACGTCTGACCCAGCGAGTGTAAGTGAGAAAAGGACTGTTAGAGGGTCAGGCGAGGGACACAATGAGGTGGTTGGCAGAGAGAGGATGAGTGAAAGTGAGAGGGTGAAAGGTAGAGGAAGAAAGAGGGGGAAGAGTAGATAGTAACGAAATAGGTAGGTAGAAGGAGAGAGAAGACTGGTCACAGCGAAACATGAGTAAAATATATGGAGAATAGGATAGGCTGTGAAGTTGCTAGTTAGGGTAGCTTAAAATGGAGTGAGAATAAGAAGAAAGCAAGAACGGGGAGAGGGGGGGGGAGTTTTCCCCATCAGTTGTCTACTGGGGGTCTCGGATATTTCCATGCTTGCTCGCACATTGCTCGGTTTGTTGTTTTTTCGCTGTTTTCTCTTTTCTTCTCTTTTCCCTTCTATTTTCCTTCCCTCCCCCCTCCGTTTTCCCAATAACTTACCTAGTTATTGAACGCTCTGGGCGGTAGATATCTTGTCTTTAAAGCGTGGAAATATACGAGACAACTGATGAGGAAAACTCCCTCCCGTTCTTGCTTTCTTCTTATTCTCACTCCATTTAAAGCTATATATATATATATATATATATATATATATGAAGTTATGAAACGAAAGGAGCTGTGTGGTTACTAAAAACAAGGTTTAGGATGGTGGTTAGGGCGGAACAGGAGGAGAAAGGAAGAAAGGAGTTTCCATCGTCAGCTGTAAATGTATCCCGAACCGATGTTTCGGCGCTGAATTACAGGACATCGGTGTAGTTCGGGTGCGCCCGAGGCCTTTTATTAATCAAAAGGCCAGGTGGAAAAGGAGAGAGAAAGAGAGAAAAAAAAAGTGGAGAAAAAAGGACAGAGAAAAGGAAAGAGAGGGAAAGGAGGAAGAACAGGGGGAAAAAGATGAAGAGAGAGGAAGAAAGGGGAAAGGGAGAAAAATAGGAAAGGAATAGGAGAAAAAACGTGTACAGGTCCCATCGTGGGAAGACACAGGAGAAAGAAACATGCAAAAAATATATATATACCTAAAAAATAATGGAGAAATGATATAAACATAAAGATCTGAAAACAAAGA
>OZ024747.1:10861758-10866758 GCA_964016885.1 Eledone cirrhosa
GAGGGTGGTGTAGGGTGATGGGTATCAGGGTGGCGGTGATGGTGGCGGTGGTGGTTGCACTGGTGGTGGCGGTGATGGTTGTGATGGTGGTTGTGGTGGTGGCGGCGGCGGTGGCTGTGGTTGTGGTGGTGGCGGCGGTGGTTTCCGTGGTGGTGGCGGAGGTGGTGGTTGTAGTGGTGGCGGCGGTGGTTGTAGTGGTGGTGGTGGCGGCGGTTGTGGTGGCGACGGGGTTGTGGTGGAGGTGGTGGTGGTGGTGGCGGCGGTGGTGGCGGTGGTGGTGGTGGTGGTGGTGGCGGTGGTGGTGGAGGTGGTGGCAGCAGTGATAGTATTAACGCTAAAGAGAAGATGACAGTTAGACTAAATAGGTGTGTGGGGCGATGTGTGGACAGGGATATGTCACAGTAATGGAAAAAATCATGTCACCAATCGCCACCTCACCACCACCCCTACCACCACCATCATCTTCATCATTATCAACACCATCACCACCGCCATCATCATCATCACCACCACCGCCATCATCATCATCTACATCATCACGACCAACATTCTCCCCCTTCCTTCTGCTCCTCCCCCTCTTCCCCCCTGATCATCACCATCATCATCATCGTCATCATCATCACCACCGCCACCACCATCATCATCACCACCACCACCACCACCATCATCACCATCATCACCATCATCGTCATCACCACCATCATCACCATCATCACCAACGTCATCATCACCATCATCACCAACGTCATCATCACCATCATCACCATCATCACCATCATCACCATCATCATCACCATCTTCATCACCATCATCACCAACGTCATCATCATCACCATCATCATCACCACCACCACCATCACCACCATCATCACCATCACTATCATCACCATCACTATCATCATCATCATCATCAACACCCATTCCGGATATAATCAGCAGCGACGCAATCACATACACGGTTATCTGATGGTGGTGGTGGTGGTGGTGGTGGTGGGGCGGGTGTGGTGGGTTGAATGCGTCAATCATCTGAAGAGGGGGCGGAGTAAAAAGGTGAGGGGGGGGGGCAGATGGGGGCGGGTTGTTATCTCTGTTAAAATAGAATGAACTGTATTGATGATGGCGAGGATAGCGGGGGTGTTGTTGTTGGTGGTGGTGGCGGCGGCGGCGGGGGGGTTGTTGTTGTTGTTGCTGTTGTTGTTGTTGTTGTTGGTGGTGGTGGTGGTGGTCGCGGGGGTGTTGTTGTTGTTGGTGGTGGCGGCGGCGGCGGGGGGTTGTTGTTGGTGGTGGTGGCGGTCGCGGGGGTGTTGTTGTTGTTGATGGTGGCGGCGAGGGTGTTGTTGGTGGGGGGGGGGGGGTAGTTGTTGCTGGTAGTAGAGGCGGGGTTGTTGTTGTTGTTGTTGGTGGTGGCGGGGTGGGCGATGTTGTTGTTGGTGTTGGCGGCGGGGTTGTTGTTGTTGTTGTTGGTGGTGGCGGGGTGGGCGATGTTGTTGTTGGTGTTGGCGGCGGGGGTGTTGTTGTTGTTGGTGGTGGCGGCGGGGGTGTTATTGTTGTTGGTGGTGGCGGGGGTGTTGTTGTTGTTGGTGGCGGCGGGGGAGTTGTTGTTGTTGGTGGTGGCGGCGGCGGGGGAGTTGTTGTTGTTGTTGGTGGTGTGTGTGTGTGTGGGGGGGGGGGGCTTCATTACTGATGGAATGTGTCAGTAGTAGGATGAAATCATGCGTAATCACTGACTTTGTGCGCGTGTGTATATACGTATATATATATATATATATATATATATATGAAATAGGAAAATGTATGACCCCGACGGCAGAGCTCAAGCCGTTTCGACGGCTATTTCTGGAATAGCCGTCGAAACGGCTTGAGCTCTGCCGTCGGGTTCATACATTTTCCTATTAACCACTCTACTACCCTAAGTATTGAGTACTCTGGTGTGTTATGGTCCATCTGGTTCCTTACCGCAACTCCTTCGTTATATATATATATATATATATATATATATATATATATATATATATATAAGTTAATCCCGGGTTCAATCGGGGGTAACCATGGCAAGTAAGGTACTCAATACAAGACAGCTGCTTCCTGATGATTTCTCCCGAATGAAATAGTACTAGTCCTGTAGAAGCCTTTCTATATTAAATATATATATATATATATATATATATATATATATATATATATATATATATATATATATATATATATATATATATATATATATATATATATATATATATATATATATATATATATATATATATATATATATATATATATATATATATTATATATATATATATATATATATACACTCTTTCATTATAAATATCTATATATATTATATATATATATATATATACAATAAATGTAATGTGAGTTTTTCGAATATTGATAATAACATTCGATTCGTTTGCAATTATGCAAAAAAGCCTCATTTTTATAGCCATGTCAGTAGAATGAACTCTTCATTCTTGCGCTGTGTTGGCATGTAAACAGAACTGCAGACACTAATGACTGATCGGCCTGATTTGCATATTAGCAGACTGGCTGATCAGTCAGATCTGCATATTAGCAGATCCACTGATTAGCCAGATTTGCATATCAGCAGACTGGCCAGTCAGTTTCCTGTATACGAGCGATAAATGGCCGGCTTTACTAAATTCAAATATAAAAAAAAAATGTTCGCTCTCCAAGGCTGAATACAATAAATGTAATCTGAGTTTTTCGAATATTAATAATAACATTCGATTCTTTTGCAATATGCAAATCAGGCCGATCAGTCACTGTATATTTCAGAAAATAACATATATTTTCAATAGCTCTGCCAGTTTGCAGGTGAACAGTGAGCTGTGCTGATGAGGGGTGATACCCAGAAACATTAGTGTCTGCAGTTCTGTATACGTGCCAACACAAGAGCAAGAATGAAGAGTTCGTTCTACTGACAAGGCTATAAAAGTGAGGCTTGTTTGCATAGAGTTACGGCCCTTGCCATTCTGAGTTCAAATCCTGCCGAGGTTAACTTTGCCTTTCATCCTTACGGGGTCGATAAAAATAAAGTACCAGTAATACACTGAGATAATTGCTGGTCTTGTGCCAAACGTAGAAACAATTATTAAAACTAAGATTACATTTATTGTATTCAGCCATGTAGACCGAAAATTTTCTTTTTTTTACACACACACTCACACACACACACATATATATATATAGGAAAAGAGTCAGGACCCCGACGGCTGAGTTCCAGCCGTTTCGGCAGCTAGATCTAGTTGTCGAAACGGCCAGAGCTCAGCAGTCGGGATCCCAAGTATCAAGAACTCTGCTGAATAATGTTCTAACTAGTTTAATACTGGTTTAATCCTGATCTCTCTCTCTCTCTCTCTCTCTCTCTCTCTCTCTCTCTCTCTAAGTTTTTTAAGTTTTCCCTTCAAACAATTCTTCTTCGTTTTACCTTGTTTTCGTTCGTTGTCTTGTCCTGTCTTTGTCAATTTTCTTAAGTTTATTATATGTATGTATGTGTGTATGTACGTATGTTGGTATGTATGTATGTTCTTCTGGTTTTATAATTTCACACATTTTTTCCCAATAGAGAGAGAGTCGGTTTCTAACATAGACACGACTCTCTCATTGGAATTTACACATCAACTAGGTAGATTATGTATGCATGGATGTTTATGTTTTGAATTGTATGTGTGCATGTGTATATGCTTTGTATCTGTACATGTGTACATGCAGTTATTAGATGCAACATTTTGGAATGTTTTACATATTTTTACTGTTCCATTAATGGATTATACTTGTAATTTCCTAACTATGTATGTATGTATGTACGTATGTACGTATGTATGTATGAGAGATGACCCCTTAGCCTTTGTCAAGGCAGAATTCTAGGAGAAGGAAAACTCTGATATAGCACCTGCAACCCTGATGGTATCCAATGATGTTGACGTGTTCTTCTTTTTGGTAAATATCATCTTGGTTAAGAGAGTGGAACTGGCTTTGTGCAGTGCCTTTGCTCACTATAAAAGCTTCACGGCACAGGCATTGCTTTATATCTGGAGATCTCTCTGCACTTGTCATCACAGGGTACCATGGGCCCAGCACTATGTGTCAGTAATTGTCACAAGTGTAGTGTTTGTACCAGAGTTTTCAAGTCGCTGGCTGGACTAAAAAGTCACACTCGTTCAGCGCATCAGTAGGGGTTCTCCTACATGGATATAAAGTAGTGGCCGTACTCGAAAACGAGTTGGCAGCCACCACCATGTATGTATGTATGTACGTATGTATGTATGTATGTACGTATGTATATATGTGCGTATGTATGTACGTATGTATGTATGTATGCATGTGCGGAAGAACTCAAGACTCAACGGCCATCCAAAAATGTGTAAGTATGTATGTACACATGTACGTATGTATGTATATGCGCGGGGACATAGAAATAGTCAGGCTGGATACCCGATCGCGCGGTTAAACCACTAGGAGTGAAGGACCCCTAGCCTTTGTCAGGGCATTCTTCTAAGAGAAGGCAACTCAGGAAACTGGGATAACTCCGACATAAAATCTGTGGCTCAGTAGTTACCGATGATGTTGATCTTTTCTTCTTTTCGGGTTATAGCTACTGTCGCTCAGAGAGTGGGATTGGCTCAGTGCACAGTCTTTCTTCACTTTAAAAAACATCTTCATGCACAGGCATTGCACGATAGAATTAATTGATAATTATTGATAATGTTATATCGTGCAAGGGCCATACTCTATAACGCGGGGGCAGCCATCATGCATATATATATATATATATATATATAAAGAATTAGTATATCTACCAACATATATATACAGATGTATACCTATGCAAGCAAATATATAGGTTTTGTCTTAGTAACTTTGTGGTTCAATGCAAGGGGATGCAGAACAATTATATGAAAAACGTAAAATAAGAAAATTATAGTAATTAGCTTACTTACTATAGTAATTAGCTTACTTATATATATATATATATA
>OZ024747.1:10871758-10876758 GCA_964016885.1 Eledone cirrhosa
CACACACTGTGTATATACATACACACACAATCTCTTTCCCTTCCTCCACACTCTTTCCCATCTCCCACTATATATATATAGTGTATGTGTGTGTGTGTATGTGTGTTTGTGCTTATATTTATGTAACTGACGTTGTTTATGTATATGTAGTAGTTGTTGTTGTTCTTATTGTTTGTGATCTTACTGTTTGTCGGTAGCTTCCCAGTACCTCCGACCTGTGACTTTTTACCTGTATTTACCTGTATTTATCTATATTTACCTATATATTCATTCGTACATTTATACGTGTGTGTGTGTATGTATATGTATATGTATATATATATATATATGTATATATATATATATATATATATATATATATATATATATATATATATAAATATATATATATATATATGCAAGAGATATCAACATGAATGGACCTGTTATTTTTATCTAAAGACATTTTTTCAAATTCCATCCCGCTCGTCCCCTCAATCTATTTTATTTCTCATTCTTTCTTCTGACGAAGGACTAGCGTCCGAAACGTTAAGACCCTCTTCCTGCTGTATGAAGCGTTAGCCTAATATATACCTTCCATATACTGTACGGATTGTGTTGTTATTTCTGTTTACCTTTTACATACATATAAATAAATATATATATCTCTTTTACCTGTTTCAGCCATCCGGCTGAGGCCATGCTGGGGCACAGCCCTTATATATATATATATATATATATATATATATATATATATATATATATACAAAATTAAGATAAATTAAATGAATTTAATCCAAATCAAAATTATGGGTGTCATGCCAGAAAGACATGCGCCATATCACCCGGAAGATTAATCATATTATAAGGTATCTGTTTTTGAAGTTTTGGTCAACTTTATTTAGTTACCTACCTAGCTATGTGTGGTTACACACTTGTAAAAATTATCTCCTGTGATTATTCATGTTTATATATATGTTAATCAATTTATAGTTATTATAAATATACAGTATATATACATACAAACATATATATATATTCATTGAGGTGTGGTGGTTCACCAGTGGATAGAACTGGTCATTCCGTATAGTTAATGTGATAGTAGGAAAAGCACTCGACGTTGGCAACTCACCTACCTTTGATGTTGAATCCTGTTGGTGGTACGGGAACGGAGTTAATTATTATTGAATAGTCCGACCTCCTGTCATTTTATTCAACACTATATATATATATACATATATATAGATGTCAACATGAATGGACCTATTATTTTTATCTAAAGACATTTTTTCAAATTCCATCCCGCCCGTCCCCTCAATCTATTTTATTTCTCATTCTTTCTTCTGACGAAGGACTAGCGTCCGAAACGTTAAGACCCTCTTCCTGCTGTATGAAGCGTTAGCCTAATATATACCTTCCATATACTGTACCGATTGTGTTGTTATTTCTGTTTACCTTTTACATACATATATATATATGCATACACACACACACACACACACACACACACACATATATATATATATATATATATATATATATATATATATATAAATTTTCTTTAGTCAAAAATACGGCAAAAGCTATTTTTATTTTTAAATTCGCTCGCTGAGAGAGGAGAGAAGGGGGGAGATGAGAGGAAGAGAGTGGTAGGGGAGAGAGAGAGGATGGGGGAGACGGAGTGGGAGGGGGAGAGAGAGAAGAGTAAGAGAGAGGTAGGGGAGAGAGGGGGATGGGGAGAGAGAGTGGTGGGGGAGAGAGAGGAGAGGAAGAGAGATGGGTGGGGGAGGTAGGGGAGAGAGCGGATGGGGGGGGGTAAGAGAGCGGTAGTGGAGAGAGTGGGGATGGGGAGAGAGGGGTGTAGGGAGAGAGAGAGGTGGGGGAGAGAGAGGAGAGGAAGAAAGAGGACGGGGGAGAGAGAGGTGGGGAGAGAGAGGGGAGGGGAGAGAGAGGAGAGTGAGAGAGAGGTAAGGGAGAGAGAGAGGATGGGGAGAGAGGGGTAGAGGAGAGAGAGGTGGGGGAGAGAGAGAGGAGAGGAAGAGAGAGGGGTATGTGTGGGGGGAGAGAAAGTGGGGGAAGAGAGAGAAACGTAATTGTGGCAGTCGTTGTTTGTAATTCCTTCTGTAACACATTACCATGTGAAGGATTCTAGAATGTTGACAGAATATATAAGGTTACTGGGGGACGAAACGTGAAAGTCTATTTAAAGGAAGCAGTTTTCACGGGGATAGCATCCTTGTTTGGACTTCTCCTAACTGTTTTCAGTCCCTGGCCACAATGTGGTTTGTTGTTGATTCCCCACTTTTTTTCCTCTTTAATCCTTTACTGGCTTCAGTCATTAGACACCAGAACTTATTTTCTTTCAAATCTGAGAGACATTTTAATCAATATCATTTTGTCGAACAGACAACAAACAGGAAAATATGGCAGAAGATGAAAAAAAACAAGAAGGACAGGTTAACAGAAAAACAACAACAACAAAAAAAAAAAATAGATGGCACAGAAAAAAAACGTTTTATCGAATACCAGGAAAAAATATTTAGGGACAAACAGGTAAAAATGAAGTAGAATTGTGATACGAATATTAAGGAGTCAGTCTGTAGACATGGGGGACACTCACAGACAAGAGAGAAGGAAAGGGTATAAGAAGGAAAAAATCCCTTACAGATGGATAGAGATAGAATGACAGGAGAAGAGAATGAATATGGAGAGGTGCCTAACAGACCTGGGAGAAAATAAGGGACGGGAGGAGGGGGGGGGGGGTCGAGTAAGTGGTCCCAAGTAGAGTAAATAGAAAAACTGGGACGAGAATTCAGAATAGAAAGTGCGAAGTATGGAAAGCTGAACAAATATGCTAGGTTGATCAAATATGGAAGGCTGAACAAGATATGGAAGGCTGAACAAATATGGAAGGCTGATCAAATATGGAAGGCTGATCAAATATGGAAGGCTGATCAAATATGGATGGCTGAACAAATATGGAAGGCTGAACAAATAGGAAAGGCTGAACAAATATGGAAGGCTAAACAGATATGGAAGGCTGAACAAGATATGGAAGGCTGAACAGATATAAATAAGGAGGTGTATGGTGACAGCTAAAATAGCAATCGAAGGAGACAAGAGAATACCGTGTAGTGTTAATGTAATATATGAAGTAGAAAACAGAACACACACACACACACACACACACACACACACACACACACACACACACACACACACACACACACACACACACACACACACACACACACACACACACTCTCTCTCTCTCTCTCTCTCTCTCTCTCTCTCTCTCTCTCTCTCTCTCTCTCTCTCTCTCTCTCTTTCACACACACACACACACACACACACACACACACATGTTACTATGTTCCCCCCTACGACTGTGTGTCATTGTACCACCTCTACAACTTGGCAGAACCACATCTGGCCAAGGTTTGTAACTGACACTCTTGTGGCCACGACCAGAACCTCTACAATGCCACCACGAGTTACCTGTCCATACATACAAGCATAACATGTACATAGAGCTACATAGACACACGCACACACATACACACACACACGAACACACGGACACACACACACACGGACTCACACACACACGCACATACACGCACACACATACACACACACACGCGCGCGCACACACACACACACACACACACGGACACACACACACACACACACGGACATACACACATACACACACACGCACACACGCACACACGCACGCACGCACTCACACACACACACACACATACACGCACACACATACACACACACACGCACATACACGCACACACATACACACACACGCGCGCGCGCGCACGCACACACACACACACGGACATACATACATACACACACACACGGACACACACACACACAGAGACACACACACACAGACACACACACAACATACAGACACACACACACTCAGACACACACCCACAGACACTCATACACACACACACACAGATACACACACACACACACACACACACACACACACACACACACACACACACACACACACATATATATATATGAAGGGTTCCTGCCAAATTTCCTTCCATCATATTCTACACTCAAGATATTGGCCGACCCAAAGCTGTGAAGTGGGTTCGGCCCCAGAACTATGTTGCAGTGAAGTGAAGGTCTTATCTACCAGCCATATGGTAACTACAAGTTTTTTTAGAGCGTGAAGATATATTCAAGATCTCCATTTGCACCTACTTCACTGTTGCCTGTGTAGCTGCTGAGATTCGCTGATTAGAACCCCTTCTTTTAAAGCAGATATGACAAATAAAATTGGCCCAAGAACGGTACTTTGTAGTACTCCACCCTTTATTGGGTACTTTTTAGATAGGGAACATTTGACTACTACCACAAGATTTATGTCATAAGGTATCAGAGAGTTAAGGTTTACAGCCTCTTTGTTATGATGAATGTGTTCGTCTTGTAACATAAAACATTAGGCCTGATTTAGTCAATAGTAAGCCAGTGACTCTAACTATTAACACTATCACCATTTTGCCGAATTAAAACTAAATCAAACATACGCTGTGTTTCATCTCTGCATATGTTACTTTTACAAAACAGGCATATACACACATGTGTAAGGTCACAGATCCTTTGGTCATTTAAAAACCTCTAACTGATAAAATGATAAGTCAGTCAATCATATTGGTGGCCTCCCACAGCCCCGGCGGACAGAATAGAGAAGGCGTTTCCCCGGAAGACGGCAAGGGAGACGCGCTGGAAAAGCCATTCCAGCTTGCGAGGCTCACACCTGCGGCTGGCCAGCTCAGCGCCTATGGTGGTGAGTAGGGTGGTAGCCATAGGGCCGAGGACACTAGAAGTCTCCGCTGCCAAGGGTACAACCGCAAACCTGCCGGAGAGCGACCGGTATTTGAAGAGTTTGGCCTCCTCAGCCCGACGTGCAGCAGAACCTGGGTTAGTCGCAGACTGCACCAGGTTGCGGCTGGAGAAAGTGTCGGTGCAAGTGGCATCCC
>OZ024747.1:10893808-10903808 GCA_964016885.1 Eledone cirrhosa
TCCACCTAGCCTCCACCTATCACCTCCACCTACCTCCAGCTATCACCTCCACCTACCTCTCCACCTATCCTCCACTTATCCTCCACCTATCCTCCACCTACCCTCCACCTATCCTCAGCTCACCTCCACCTATCCTCACCTCACCTCCACCTAGCCTCCACCTATCACCTCCACCTACCCTCCACCTATCACCTCCACCTACCCTCCACCTATCCTCCACTTATCCTCCACCTATCCTCCACCTACCCTCCACCTATCCTCAGCTCACCTCCACCTATCCTCACCTCACCTCCACCTAGCCTCCACCTATCACCTCCACCTACCCTCCAGCTATCACCTCAATCTACCACCACCCCTATCCCCCCTCCCTCCACCTATCACCGCCCCTCAACACTACAACAATCCACCAATCAATCACTATACTAGCCATATCGATCAACCTATCACCCATCATTCTATTCTCACTCTACCTAAAAAAAAAAGGTCATATTTTAACTTTATTCACGTGAAATGTCAACTTAGACGACGACCACCAGTCTCCTCCGCTCTTTTATTATATTTTGTCATCCAGCATAGTTACGTCCCTTTACGGTCTGAATTCAAATCCCGCGAGGTTAACTTTGCCTTTCATCTTACGGGGTCGATAAAATAAAGTACCAGTAATGTACTGGGATAATTACTGACCTTGTGCCAAAAGTAGAAACAACCTAATTTTATAATACACCTGCTGAGGTCAACTTTGCCTTTCATCCTTACGGGGTCGATAAAATAAAGTACCAGTAATGTACTGGGATAATTACTGACCTTGTGCCAAAAGTAGAAACAACTAATTTTATAATACACCTGCTGAGGTCAACTTTGCCTTTCATCCTTACGGGGTCGATAAAATAAAGTACCAGTAATGTACTGGGTAATTGCTGGCCTTGTGCCAAAAGTAGAAACAATTATATTTTGTCATTAAACTAATGCATCACATGCCCCAGCTTCTAACAACTCTGATAACGCCATCCTTGTTTCAACACAAAGAAAGAGAGAATGTCAAACAAACTACGTAACACATGTTTCTTTGATAGTCAACCGCCAGTGATAATTCTTGAAAAGGACAATAGGTTAACTAATCTAGACTGTAGCTGACACTTCATTACATCTTGTATATAACTACAGCAGTCATTCTCTCGTTATAAGTACTACCACTGCTACTGGTACAGGTACTGGTACTTCTTCTACTACTACTACTACTACTACTACTACTACTACTACTACTACTACTACTACTACTACTACTACTACTGCTACTGGTACTGGTACTGGTACTTCTTCTACTACTACTACTACTACTACTACTACTGCTGCTGCTGCTGCTACTGGTACTGGTACTACTGCTGCTGCTGCTGCTACTACTACTACTACTACTACTACTACTACTACTACTACTACTACTACTACTACTACTACTACTACTGGTCCTACTACTACTACTACTACTACTACTACTACTACTACTACTACTACTACTACTGCTGCTGCTGCTGCTACTGGTACTGGTACTACTGCTGCTGCTGCTGCTACTACTACTACTTACTACTACTACTACTACTACTACTACTACTACTACTACTACTACTGGTACTACTACTACTACTACTACTACTACTACTACTACTACTACTACTACTACTACTACTACTACTACTACTGCTACTACTACTACTACAACAACAAAAACAACAGCAACAACTACAACAACCACACGATAACAACACCAACAACAGCCACTACAACAACACACACAATAACATCTATTATAACTACAACAACCACACAATAATAATAACAACAACCACACAACAACAACAACTACAACAACCACACAATAATAATAACAACAACCATACAACAACAACAATAACTACAACAACCACACAATAACAACAACCACACAACAACAACTACAACAACGACACAATAATAATAACAACAACCACACAACAACAACTACAACAACCATACAACAACAACTACAACAACCATACAACAACAACAACTACAACAACCACACAATAACAACAACAACAACTACAACAACCATACAACAACAACAACAACTACAACAACCACACAACAACAACTACAACAACCATACAACAACAACTACAACAACCATACAACAACAACAACAACAACCATACAACAACGACAACAACTACAACAACCACACAACAATAACTACAACCATACAACAACAACAATAACTACAACAACCATACAACAACAACAACAACTACAACAACCATACAACAACAACTACAACAACCATACAACAACAACAACAACAACTACAACAACCACACAATAACAACAACAACTACAACAACCATACAACAACAACAACAACTACAACAACCACACAACAACAACTACAACAACCATACAACAACAACTACAACAACCATACAACAACAACAACAACAACAACCATACAACAACAACAACAACAACTACAACAACCACACAACAATAACTACAACAACCATACAACAACAACAACTACAACAACCACACAACAACAACTACAACAACAACTACAACAACCACACAATAATAATAACAACAACCACACAACAACAACTACAACAACGACACAATAATAATAATAACAACCACACAACAACAACTACAACAACCATACAACAACAACAACAACAACAACTACAACAACCACACAACAACAACAACAATATTCATTCTCTGACAAACAGAAAAACACCCGGCCGTATAGAATTAAATGAAAAGTTCAGTTTAAAATACATTAACAAAGGATCTATTACAGTCTAAATATTATTATTAAAGCAATGCAAAGCTGTAGATTAATGATATCTTCGTGTTTCAGCGAAAGAATAACAGGAAATGGTTATTGAAGGAATAGAAATATACAAAAACAAACACGTGTATATTTAGAGAGCGGAGCATCAACGTTTTAAATAGCAGCCATATTGAATTGTTGAACTGTGAACTTCTGGAAGTAATGGTGACACATTGAATAGTTGAGCTGTAAACTCCTGGAAGTGTGAGGTTCAACCTCCAAAATGGCTGACACAATGAATAATTGAGCTGTGAACTCGTGGCAGTGTATGGTTCAACCTCCAAAATGGCTGACTCAATACAATACAAGAGCTACGCATTCTATCGATATCGAGTAACGTTACTCTAAAGACCCCTCGGAGGAACCCCATTTCGGCCGCTTGTGTTCGTGATCGTATTCTTTCGGTCATTACCTAAGATTCATGACCATAAGGCCTTCATATGATTCATCAAGAAAGGGGGTCTGTTGTTAGGCATATCTCTATAAGAGGTATATCTGCCCCCGTCTCTTTCGTCTCCCCATATCTCACTATTACAAGTAAACGGGGGCCCACGCGTGGACAGAATAGAGAAGGCGTTTCCCCGGAGGATTGTGAAGGAGATGCGTTGGAAGACGGGTAAGCATGACAACCAAATTGAAGATAGCGTTAAGTATCTACCAACCATAAACAACATCTTGCAGTATATGTAGGTTATAAAAAGATTTAACAACAGAAACATTTAACTCTTTTATAGCTGTCCTAGTTTTTCACCTTTGCTCTCGGTTTTGCTTCCTTTTTTCTTCTCTTTCTCTACCTTTCCCCTCACCACCCGTACGGGGTTGGCTACCCGCAGGTGTGAGCCTCGCCAACTGGAATGGCTGCTCTTCCAACGCGTCTCGTTCACGGGGAAACGCCTTCTCCATTCTGTCCGCCGGGGCTGCGGGGAGGCCAGCGCGTGGGTCCCCGTTCGGTTCTAATAGTAAGAGATGGGGGAGAGTGAGAGAGACGGAGGCAGTGAGTGAAAGAGAGAGATGGGGAGAGTGAGAGAGACGGAGGCAGTGAGTGAAAGAGAGAGATGGGGGAGAGTGAGAGAGGCGGAGACAGTGAGTGAAAGAGAGAGATGGGGAGAGTGAGAGAGGCGGAGGCAGTGAGTGAAAGAGAGAGATAGGGGAGAGTGGGAGAGGCGGAGGCAGTGAGTGAAAGAGAGAGATAGGGGAGAGTGGGAGAGGCGGAGGCAGTGAGTGAAAGAGAGAGATGGGGGAGAGTGAGAGAGACGGAGGCAGTGAGTGAAAGAGAGAGATGGGGAGAGTGAGAGAGACGGAGGCAGTAGGTGAAAGAGAGAGATGGGGGAGAGTGAGAGAGACGGAGGCAGTGAGTGAAAGAGAGAGATGGGGGAGAGTGAGAGAGACGGAGGCAGTGAGTGAAAGAGAGAGATGGGGAGAGTGAGAGAGACGGAGGCAGTGAGTGAAAGAGAGAGATGGGGAGAGTGAGAGAGACGGAGGCAGTGAGTGAAAGAGAGAGATAGGGGAGAGTGAGAGAGACGGAAGCAGTGAGTGAAAGAGAGAGATGGGGAGAGTGAGAGAGACGGAGGCAGTAGGTGAAAGAGAGAGATGGGGGAGAGTGAGAGAGACGGAGGCAGTGAGTGAAAGAGAGAGATGGGGAGAGTGAGAGAGACGGAGGCAGTGAGTGAAAGAGAGAGATGGGGGAGAGTGAGAGAGACAGAGGCAGTAGGTGAAAGAGAGAGATGGGGGAGAGTGAGAGAGACGGACGCAGTGAGTGAAAGAGAGAGATGGGGAGAGTGAGAGAGACGGAGGCAGTGAGTGAAAGAGAGAGAAGGGGGAGAGTGAGAGAGACGGAGGCAGTGACAGTGTGAGAGAGAGATGGGGGAGAGTGACGGAGGCAGTGAGTGAAAGAGAGAGATGGGGAGAGTGAGAGAGACGGAGGCAGTGACAGTGTGAGAGAGAGATGGGGGAGAGTGACGGAGGCAGTGAGTGAAAGAGAGAGATGGGGAGAGTGAGAGAGACGGAGGCAGTGAGTGAAAGAGAGAGATGGGGAGAGTGAGAGAGACGGAGGCAGTGAGTGAAAGAGAGAGATGGGGAGAGTGAGAGAGACGGAGGCAGTGACAGTGTGAGAGAGAGAGAGAGAGAACCTCAACACACACACTCACTTAATTAGACGATCGATGTTATATACAGTGTCTGTCATTGAATTCTGCACCTGATATTTCTTATGAACTTAGAGAAAGTAGGAACTAAACTACTGTTTCTTAATTGTAAGGCCTTTGAAGTACCTCTCCTTGTCTGTAACGGCTTACTAGCTCTATACGGTCGTATAAAATTAGTTAAATAAATAAAAACAAGAGCCGAGGGAATGGGAAATCTTCGACAAATCACACAGTCAGTCTTAGAAAAAGACGCGTTATGGTCCTAGTACATAGGAAATGTTGTCCTAGTACATAGGAAATATTGCCCTAGTACATAGGAAATCTTGTCCTAGTACATAGGAAATCTTGTCCTAGTACATAGGAAATGTCCTAGTACATAGGAAATGTCCTAGTACATAGGAAATCTTGTCCTAGTACATAGGAAATCTTGTCCTAGTACATAGGAAATGTCCTAGTACATAGGAAATGTTGTCCTAGTACATAGGAAATATTGCCCTAGTACATAGGAAATCTTGTCCTAGTGCATAGGAAATCTTGTCCTAGTACATAGGAAAAAAAGGTGGGATGGCGACGGATGGAATATCTTTGATCATAGGTTGACTCGATCAGGATTGACCTGGGGCTAAACAACACTACCGCCTTCAATCGCCACCACATCAACATAACTAGAAATATTACTACCGCCATTACTACAAACAACAAGAACAATAAAAACTACTACTACTACTACTACTACTACTACTACTACTACTACTACTACTACTACTACCACTACCACTACTACCGTAATCACTATACTACTACTACTACTACTACTACTACAGCTGTTTTCCTCTAATAGCCTGTTCTATCAACTGTGATAATAGTGAGGTGGTGGTTGGCTGGCGGGACCCTCTCCACTGGACCATGGGGAGGTCACACCACCCCCTCTATATCGCCCCATCCCTCAATTAATAGATTCAGGCAAATTTAAAGAGGGAAGAAGGAGGGGGGGGGGAGAAGAAGAAGAAGAAGAAGAAGAAGAAGAAGAAGGAAGTTGGGGAGGAAGAGCAAGGGTGGAAGTGGATGGGTGGTGGTGGTGGTAGTGGGAGTTAGGGATGGAAGAAAATAAGAAGAGGAGGAGGGATGAAGTGGGAGCGGGACGAGACGAGTGGCGCCATCGTGTAAAGAGGTGTGACTCGACGGAGAAAGGAACGATGGTTGTAGGTGGAGAGAGTTAGGAGAGAGTGAGTGAGAGAGGGAGAGAGAGGGGGAGAAAGGGAGAGAGGGGGGATGGAGTGCGAGGAAGAGGGAGAGAGTGAGGGAGAGAGAGAGAGGGGGAGAGGGGGAGAGAGCGAGAGAGAGGGAGAGAGAGGGGGAGAGAGGGAGAGAGGGGGAGGGAGTGGAGGAAGAGGGAGAGGGTGAGGGAGAGAGAGGGAGAGAGAGAAACATATAAATACATACATCTCCATATATATATATATATATATTTACAGAGCGTGAGAGGAGGGGCAGCGGAGGCGACGCGTGCTGCGGCTCCGGAAGGGAGGAAAGTGTGTGTGTGTGTGTGTGGGGGGGATATGTCAGTTGTGGCTTCTTGGGAACTCCCATTTACACTGAGGTCGTTCATCTCCCCCTTCAGTGTCCAACCTAACCCACACCCCACACAGACATACCCCCTATTTTAGGGAGTCATGTGACCTCCCGCCTCTCTCCGGGTAAAACCTGACCTCATACCCCCTATTTTAGGGAGTCATGTGACCTCCCGCCTCTCCCCGGGTAAAACCTGACCTCATACCCCTTATTTTAGGGAGTCATGTGACCTCCCGCCTCTCTCCGGGTAAAACCTGACCTCATTCCCCCTATTTTAGGGAATCATGTGACCTCACGCCTCTCTCCAGGTAAAACCTGACCTCATACCCGCCATTTTAGGGAGTCATGTAACTTCCCGCCTCTCCCCGGGTAAAACCTGACCTCATACCCCCTATTTTAGGGAGTCATGTGACCTCACGCCTCTCTCCGAGTAAAACCTGACCTCATACCCCCTATTTTAGGGAGTCATGTGACCTCCCGCCTCTCCCCGGGTAAAACCTGACCTCATACCCCCTATTTTAGGGAGTCATGTGACCTCCCGCCTCTCCCCGGGTAAAACCTGACCTAATGCCCCCTATTTTAGGGAGTCATGTAACTTCCCGCCTATCTCCGAGTAAAACCTGACCTCATTCACCCTATTTTAGGGAGTCATGTGACCTCCCGCCTCTCTCCGGGTAAAACCTGACCTCATAGCCCCTATTTTAGAGAGTCATGTAACTTCCCGCCTATCTCCGAGTAAAACTTGACCTCATACCCCCTATTTTAGGGAGTCATGTGACCTCCCGCCTCTCCCCGGGTAAAACCTGACCTCATTCACCTACAAACCACTTCAACAACACGCAGAGACATCGCACGAGAAATGTCTCCACATCCATATTACAGACGGCAGCACCTACCACACACATGTGCATATAGATACACACATACACATACACTTACACACAGATACACACATACACGAGCACACGTGCAGAGACATACTTTTACATGTGTGTATGTGTATGTTTGCCTGTGTCTGCGTCTGCCTGTGTGTATGCGTGTGTGTGTGTGTGTGTGTTTGTGTCTCTGTGTGTGTGTGAGTGTGTGTATGTGTGTATGTGTCTGTGTGAGGGTATTGTGTAATATAAACATATATCATATTGAATATCAATTAACAAATGCAGAGATAGAAAAACGGTGATGATGATGATGATGATGATGATATATATATATATATATATATATATATATATATATATATAGATATATATATGTATGTGTATATATCTATATCTATATCTATATATATATCTATCTATCTATATATATATATATATATATATATATATATATATATATATATATATATCATCATCATCATCATCATCATCATCGTTTTACGTTCGTTCTTCCACGCTAGCATGGGCTAGACGGGTTGTCCTTTTGTGGGCAGTGTACGGTCAGCTGACCCTGCTCATATGGGAACTGATTCTGGCTTGATTTCTACAGCTGGATGCCCTTCCTAACACCAACCTCATTTACAGTGAGTGCTGGGTGCTTTTTTCCCGTGGCACCTACACGACCACTTTGCAGCGGTAGGGGGTGGGGGCATATACGAGTCTTCTGTATTACTGCGTGACGTAAGAAGTCGCGGTCGTGTGTCATCGCCCTTGAGAGGTGCAATTGGGTAAGGTCGGCTTTATATATATATATATATATATATATATATATATATATATATATATATATATATATATATATATATAAGTAGAAGATAAGTAGAAGTTGTATTTAATTTGTTGGAAGTCCGACAAACATAAATGTTTATAACTAATTTAGAGCACTCAACAGTATACTGGAGTAAATATTCAATGATATTACTATATATAAATAACAATTGCTTAGCTAAAAATATAGTATATAATTGTAATGTAAAAACTAATTTAAATTCATTTAATTATGTAGGATCTACTTCCACAGATTTTAAATCTCGTTTCAATAACCATAAAAACTCTTTTACACATCTAAAGAAAAAATCTTCAACTTCTCTATCTAGCTTATTATGGGACCTCAAATTAAAGAACGTTAAATATTGGTTGCTTTGGAATATTATTTCAGAAGCTACTCCTTTTAACTCCTCTTCAGAAAATTGTGATCTTTGTATAGAGGAAATATTCTTTATATTAAAGACCAAAAATTCCCTGAACCTAAGGAACAATTTATTCAGTCGCTGCAGACATAGATTGAACTCAACGTTTAAATATATATTTAAAATGTAATATATAATTAATTAATTCTATTAATATATTGAACCTATCGATAAATCATTAGATTCCTTCATCTGACTGCTTAAACTCTCAAGTTAAAAAATTTTTTTTTCCTAAATATAAATAAAAATAAAAAATTCTTCTAGAGAAACATACTGAAAGCTCTTAAAAGGGGAACATATTTTATTTGAAAGTTTCTCCTATTTTTGAAAGTTTCTCTTTTGAAAGTTTCTCTTTCTTTTTCTTATGGCTATAAAATTAAGTTAAACATACTGAGAACTAAATATTATATAGAAAATTTAAATTTTTATACTGAATCTATTAAACATATTCTTATTTTAAAATTATAACTTGAAATATTCTATAATATTTTTTAAAATTATATTGATTTAAAGTTATATTACTTATAATTATATTTCCAAATCGTAATATAATTCATTTTTATTTTATTTTATTTTATTTTATTTTATTTTATTTTATATTATATATATTATGTACTTCAATTATACTATGTACTGTATTTATATATCTCTCTCTATACATGTATGTGTGTATATATATATATATGTATGTATATATATATATGTGTGTGTATGTATGTATATATATGTGTGATGCATATCTACCTGTATGTGTAAGTACGTCTATGTGTATCTATGTGGGGATTGTGTGTATATATATATGCATACAATTCGAATGCACTCGTTTATAAGGATTTTCTTAAGGTTCGTGATAAACAAACTTATATAATAACAGTCACAACTACATAACAGGTGGATTTATTAGATATAAAACTTATAAAAAAAATTTGTATAATAACATAAGGTGTGTATAACCTAAAATTTCCTTTACTATCTTAACATTTGTAACATTTAATATAAGTAAATAACTTACTTTCCTTCACGCTGTTTTGATATTACATAGAAATGATTTTCTCTGTTTTTTCTAAGATTTTCTTCGAAAAATCTATAAGTTTATGAAAATTCCTATATCTTAAATTTAAAAAATCCGTTATTGTTTGTATGTATGTGTATCTATATGTAGGTGTATGTATATATATTTATATGTATATATATCTGTGTGCGTATGTATATATATGAATATATTCTTTTAATAATATATAGATTTTTAATAATATATAGTCTTAATAATATATAGATCTCGATTTTTAATGT
>OZ024747.1:10923808-10926308 GCA_964016885.1 Eledone cirrhosa
TAATCAGGAACAAAATAAAGGAAGAAATAAAAAAAAGCCCAGACAAGACAAACAAAATAAAACAAGAACATTAATAAGTTGTATGTATATATGTGTGCAGTGGCGGACTGGGTCTAAAAATATTGGTAGCCAGGAGATGAAAGGGGCCCATCTACATATAGAATGCTATCATTTAATTTTTATTATGAATAAATAACATTTTCAAAAAATACATAAGTGGAAACAAAACACTGCAATCAAATTTTTGCGGAAAAATATCTTATCTTCTCCAATAAAAAATATTATGCATTTTGCGAAATCCAGAGACTTTCAATAATGACCAGACGTCGACCCTAAATATTACTAATAGCTCTAGGAAAGCCATGAACGACACCACATATTTTTAACTTTGATTTTGAAAGTAGGTTTATAATTATCAATTTTCGTTATACTTTTGTAGTTGTCTCGGTGGCCTAGTTGGAGGAATCATAGACGGTGGTGATCTTGGTCTGAAGTTCAATCCTGGTTGGGGTAGGGTTCCTGGTTAACCTTTTCAGTTTTTTTCTATTGGTTGTAAAATAAAAACTGAAAAGTTTACATGTACCTCTTAACCAGGATTGAACCCCAGGCCAGGATCTCCACCGTCTCTAGTACCTACCGATAGGCCACAGAGACAACTACAAAATTCTTATGAAAATTCATACTTATAAACCTACTTTCAAAATTTTCAAAACAAAGTGTTGTGGTGTCGTTCATGTCTTTCTTAATGTTATTGCTCCGACTTAAGGTCGACTTCTAAATCATTTGGGTGTTCCATAAACTACATCCTCGTTTTATTTCACGTCTATCTAGATTATATTTTAACTTGTAATCCATGGTTCATTTCTGTTGCACCTCATGCCCCCCCCCCCCTATCTCTCTTTCTCTCTGTGATATTTGAATCTACTATGATTTGGGGCTTACCTCATATATATTTTTGCATGTCAGTTAGATTCAAACTTACAATGATTGGCATTATATATATATATATATTTTTATATATATATATATATATATATATATATATATATATATATATATATATATATAAATATATATAAATATATATATATATATACATATATATATATATATATATATATATATATATATATATATATGTATTTATATATATATATATATATATATATGAATATAGACATAGAATATTCGAAAATATTCTGTATGTTTATAATAAACATTTTGAAGACCTAATCGCTATAGAATAGAATACGTCACGTATTACAATTAGATTCTCGATAAAAGCAAGGGAAGTAATCTACGCGTTTCATTCTCGTTAGAAATCATCAGGACTACATATCCAGTGCTTTCATCGAGAATGACACAGCTAGAGACTTATAGAATACTTAGCTGTGTACAGGAACTGGTTTGAAAGAGCGGTTGCCGGTCCGGCAGAAATTAGAAATTGGAATAAATGCTCTGAAATAGCGATATATATGTGAATATAGACATAGAATATTCGAAAATATTCTGTATGTTTATAATAAACATTTTGAAGACCTAATCGCTATAGAATAGAATACGTCACGTATTACAATTAGATTCTCGATAAAAGCAAGGGAAGTAATCTACGCGTTTCATTCTCGTTAGAAATCATCAGGACTACATATCCAGTGCTTTCATCGAGAATGACACAGCTAGAGACTTATAGAATACTTAGCTGTGTACAGGAACTGGTTTGAAAGAGCGGTTGCCGGTCCGGCAGAAATTAGAAATTGGAATAAATGCTCTGAAATAGCGATATATATGTGAATATAGACATAGAATATTCGAAAATATTCTGTATGTTTATAATAAACATTTTGAAGACCTAATCGCTATAGAATAGAATACGTCACGTTTATAGAATACGTCATGTTTATAGAATACGTCACGTTTATAGAATACGTCATGTTTATTATAAACATACAGAATATTTTCGAATATTCTATGTCTATATTCACATATATATCGCTATTTCAGAGCATTTATTCCAATTTCTAATTTCTGCCGGACCGGCAACCGCTCTTTCAAACCAGTTCCTGTACACAGCTAAGTATTCTATAAGTCTCTAGCTGTGTCATTCTCGATGAAAGCACTGGATATGTAGTCCTGATGATTTCTAACGAGAATGAAACGCGTAGATTACTTCCCTTGCTTTTATCGAGAATCTAATTGTAATACGTGACGTATTCTATTCTATAGCGATTAGGTCTTCAAAATGTTTATTATAAACATACAGAATATTTTCGAATATTCTATGTCTATATTCACATATATATCGCTATTTCAGAGCATTTATTCCAATTTCTAATTTCTGCCGGACCGGCAACCGCTCTTTCAAACCAGTTCCTGTACACAGCTAAGTATTCTATAAGTCTCTAGCTGTGTCATTCTCGATGAAAGCACTGGATATGTAGTCCTGATGATTTCTAACGAGAATGAAACGCGTAGATTACTTCCCTTGCTTTTATCGAGAATC
>OZ024747.1:10928808-10931308 GCA_964016885.1 Eledone cirrhosa
TGTTTATGTATGTATATGTATGTATGCATGTGTGTGTGTGTGTGTGTGTGTGTGTGTGTGTATGTGTGTGTTTATGTATGTATATGTATGTATACATGTGTGAGTATGTGTGTGTGTGTGTGTGTGTGTGTGTGTATGTGTGTGTTTATGTATGTATATGTATGTATGCATGTGTGAGTATGTGTGTGTGTGTGTGTGTGTGTGTGTGGAGAGATGTGAGTGGATAAAAAACAGAGCTCAAGTTAATTGGCTCTGATGGCTTCTGCCGCCGATTTAAGAAGCGGGGGAGATTTTAATAACAATTTTGTCAGACGAAGAAAAAGAGGGTAATGAGAGAGAGAGAGAGAGAGGGAGAGAGAGAGAGAGAGAGAGAGAGAGAGAGAGAGAGAGAGAGAGAGAGAGAGAGAGAGAGAGAGAAGCACAAATAAGAAGGAATAAATTAAAATGTCTAACTGCGAGGTGTTATAATTCGTTGAATAATATAGTGGGGAGGGGGTGAAAGACATCACCTCATCCCACCACACACTCACACGTAGATTTCATTATCGTATGTCTGTCTGTTTGTCTGTCTATCTGTTTACCTGTATGTCTGTCTGTTTATCTGTCTGACTGTCTGTCTGTCTGATATTTACAGTATTTTTTCTTGATATTCATATTTTTATTCAATGCATCGATATATTACCACACCTTACCAATACACACACACACACATCAATATATTACCACACCTTACCAATACACACACACACACACATCGATATATTACCACACCTTACCAATACACACACACACACATCAATATATTACCACACCTTACCAATACACACACACACACACATCGATATATTACCACACCTTACCAATACACACACACACGCACACATCAATATATTACCACACCTTACCAATACACACACACACACATACACACGCAGTCACACATACATATATTATTACACTAATTATGTTGTAAATTAGGTACACATGTTTCTTTGGTTGCCTCAGATTTATTTGAGACAGGCCCCAAATACTCAGCCTGTAGTCACACCATTTTCACCATTTAAGTGTGAAAGATTTCCAAAACCACAAGATCAAATGGCAATAAATATAAAAGGAGAAGAGATTTAAATATTTAGAGCGGCAAAAGAGTAGTAAGGGAGGTAATTCTGTTGTTAAGATAGTCTATGAAAAAATAACGGCTAAGGGAGAATATAGTGAGCTAACTGATGTAGAGTCTGTATAGGGTTAAACTGGCAAATATTAATGAGTTTGAAGAGGAGGATCTACGTGGAAGGGAATAAGTGATATCGATAGTTTGTCTCATCTTCAGAATATCAATGGTAACATTTATGGCTTTGCAGTAGTCGCAAAGCATTATGGGAGTCCGAGTAAATACATGGCGACTTGGTTTTTAAATTATTCAACGTTTAAAAGTTGGCAGTTTTCATAATTGATTTCTCGTCTGTTACCATGTAATAGTTTATATCTTGATATTAGTAAATCTCCTCTCATTACTGTCCTTGTTTCGTATGGAATTCTACATATAATTATAATTGTTTCTACTTTAGGCACAAGGCCAGCAATTGCCCAGTGCATTACTGGTACTTTATTTTATCGACCCCGTAATTCTACATATAATTATAATGTTGTCAACTAAGGTTTTCTATCTATTTTTGTTGTGATGTATTGTTGTTGTACTGTTGTGAACAACTGTTGTGATGTACTGGACTGCTGCGATGTACTGTGCCGTTGTGGTGTACTGTACTGTTGTGATGTACTGGGCTGTTGTGATGTACTGGGCTGTTGTGGTGTACTGTACTGTTGTGATGTACTGGGCTGTTGTGATGTACTGTGCTCTTCTAATGTACTGTACTGTTAGGTAGAGCATTCACACGTGTCTCCCGCTCTCCCACTTCCAAATGCTGTTAATTAGGGTTTTGAATATATTGAGTTGTGTCTTGTTGGAGAGAGGATATAGAATTTATATAATACCCACAATGACGACAATACTTCCGTTATCGGCTTCCTGGATCATGATGTCTTGATTGTTCTTCAACTCGTGGATAATCTCCTCTTCCTTTCAGCTGGTATCCTATATAGGTTTAGGGTGTAGTAGTTCATTGCATGGGAAAGTTGATATACGCTCACAAAATTTGTCCAAAGGTTTGTAGTTGCTTTTATTTCGTACAATTGACTCCCCACTGTTTTCTATCTCAATGATAAGACATTGAGTATGTTTAAAAAAAAAAAGGTTTTGAGGCAACACAAAACACTCAAGGTTAACCCTGATGGAACAGGCCAATGATAAAATACATTCCAGCCGTGACTATCCTGCTTCTTTCGTATATTAACGGTGACATAATTTTTTCTGCGGACCACCGGTTGTCGACCGCTGCTATAAGCCATATCTCGATTCATAGAGATCCTATCGCTCCACATATCAGGTAAGGATACCTTTAAATATTTCTGTGAGGACTGAAGGAAAGTTCTATGTGTTTTT
>OZ024747.1:10941308-10956308 GCA_964016885.1 Eledone cirrhosa
AATGGAAAAGGGGTTTCCCCGGAGGACGGCAAAGGAGACAAAAGTTCTGACCTGAACTAAACTTTATGAAAGTCGGATGAGTGTAACGTTGTCGTTGTCGTTGTTTTGTTGTTGTCCTAATTTAACTCTTGTTGTCGACACAGTCTGTCAAAGGTGTTCCAACCATCTTCACTCCTCCTCCCCCTTTTTTTCAGCGTATATTAGAATAAATTATATAATTGTTTCTACTTTTGGCAGAAGGCCAGCAAATTACTGAGTACATTACTGGTACATTATTTTATCGACCCCGTAAGGATGAAAGGTAAAGTTAACCTCGACGGGATTTGAACTCAGACCGCAATGGGACGTAACTATGCTAGAAAGCATGGCGTCCAACCCTCTACCGATACTGCCAATTCACCGCCCTAAATATATAATAAATTATATGATACAGGATTGCCGTTTCAAGATAAACTCTACAGACACGTGAGAACCGTTAACCGGATATGTCCGAGACGTACATAGGGTGAAGAAACCGTTCTGCACGTACTCTCAGCTCTTGAATAATCACTCAAACCCCTCGCCCGCTTATTGATATTTAAGCTTATTAATATTCCATGGTGGACTCGTCTACAAGGTTTGAGGACAAGAATCTCACCCACCCAACACAGGCCAAGCTCTCATCAACGTCTTCAAGTTTCTACAAGGTTTGAGGACAAGAATCTCACCCACCCAACACAGGCCAAGCTCTCATCAACGTCTTCAAATTTCTACAAGGTTTGAGGACAAGAATCTCACCCACCCAACACAGGCCAAGCTCTCATCAACGTCTTCAAGTTTCTACAAGGTTTGAGGACAAGAATCTCACCCACCCAACACAGGCCAAGCTCTCATCAACGTCTTCAAGTTTCATTTGAGGAGGAAGGTGAGGGCAAAGAGGGAGGTGCTGCCTTCTAGTATGTTCTATGATAGATGAGTGAGAGAGGCGAGATCAAGGAGACTGAATGGGTCTAATCTGGAGGAAGGGACCCAGGAAGGAGCCTTTAAATGTTTGTGGGGTAACAGAGTAATCCAGGGACTTGTGTGGGATTTTCCTTGGACTTACCTTAAAATGCAGTCCCTTGTTGTTGGGGGTCCTTGTTGACATTTATATTGTTTTCTATTGTTATATATATATTTATGCTACGCGGCATAGAGTTACAGCCCTTTTCGTTCTGAGTTCAAATCCCGCCGAGGTTAGCTTTGCCTTTCAACCTACGGGGTCGATAAAATAAAGTATCAGTCACACACTGGGGTCGATTTAATCGACTATCCGCTCCCCCAAAATTGCTGGCCTTGTGCCTATAGTAGAAATCATTATTATTATTATTGTTTTTTTTTTTCTCTTTTCTTATATAAATAATAAAAATATTTACACGCACAAAACCCACATCGTACCATCCTGTACCGTCCTGTACCGTCCTGTACCGTCCTGTACCGTCCTGTACCGTCCTGTACCATCCTGTACCGTCCTGTACCATCCTGTACCATCCTGTACCGTCCTGTACCGTCCTGTACCGTCCTGTGCCGTCCTGTACCATCCTGTACCGTCCTGTACCGTCCTGTACCGTCCTGTGCCGTCCTGTACCGTCCTGTGCCGTCCTGTACCGTCCTGTACCGTCCTGTACCATCCTGTACCGTCCTGTACCATCCTGTACCGTCCTGTACCGTCCTGTACCGTCCTGTACCGTCTGTAATGTTTTTTCTTAATGTCAGCCCTTGTGGCCAATAAAGAAAGCATTATTATTATTATTATTATTATTATTGGCAGTATAGGTAGAGGGTCGGACGCCATGTTTTCCAGCATAGTTACGTCCCTTTACGATCTGAGTTCAAATCCCGCCGAGGTTAACTTTGCCTTTCATCCTTACGGGGTCGATAAAATAAAGTACCAGTAATGTACTGGGTAATTGCTGGCCTTGTGCCTAAAGTAGAAACAATTATTATTATTATTATTATTATTATTATTATTATTATTGGTTTTTACACGCAGAAATGCCCTTTTGTACCGTCCTGTATTGTCCTGCACTGTCCTTAATGTCTACTTTATGTAAACCCTTGTGGTTAATAAAGAAAGCATTATTATTATTATTATTACAGGCAGTTTTTATCTGTCTGGTGGCCATGGCGAAAGAGATAGTATGGTGGACACGTTTGAAAGGGCTGAAGACGAGCACTTACCTCTTCGGTGATGCCCTGATTAACTTTTTCAAATTTCATTTGAAAAGGAAAATCAGGGTAGAGAGGGAAGTGCTCTCTTCCCAGCATTTTGTTGAAAGATGGGTGAGAGAAGCAAGTATGGCCCGAATGAATGGGCCTTCTCTGAGTATATATCGGTAAATTAAAGGTGGAAAACTGGGAGAGGGCACTTGCCCTGGTGGTCAGGGTCACTGTGGTCTTTTAATGGGCTTTCTCCACAAATGTCCCTCGGAAGTCTCCCCCCTATTGGGGAATTTTTCATTGTTATTTTATTACATCCTCTGTTTTTTTTACACGCAGAAATGCCCATTTGTACCGTCCTGTATTGTCCTGTACTGTCCTTAATGTCTACTTTATGTAAACCCTTGTGGTTAATAAAGAAAGCATTATTATTATTATTATTACAGGCAGTTTTTATCTGTCTGGTGGCCATGGCGAAAGAGATAGTATGGTGGACACGTTTGAAAGGGCTGAAGACGAGCACTTACCTCTTCGGTGATGCCCTGATTAACTTTTTCAAATTTCATTTGAAAAGGAAAATCAGGGTAGAGAGGGAAGTGCTCTCTTCCCAGCATTTTGTTGAAAGATGGGTGAGAGAAGCAAGTATGGCCCGAATGAATGGGCCTTCTCTGAGTATATATGGGTAAATTAAAGGTGGAAAACTGGGAGAGGGCACTTGCCCTGGTGGTCAGGGTCACTGTGGTCTTTTAATGGGCTTTCTCCACAAATGTCCCTCGGAAGTCTCCCCCCTATTGGGGAATTTTTCATTGTTATTTTTTTATTACATCCTCTGTTTTTTTTACACGCAGAAATGTCCATTTGTACCGTCCTGTATTGTCCTGTACTGTCCTTAATGTCTACTTTATGTAAACCCTTGTGGTTAATAAAGAAAACATTATTATTATTAATATTACTATTATTATTACTATTAGTGTCAATGAATGTCGTTAAGGTTTGGCGGTGTCTTTGTCGAGTGTGGCGGCGGCGGCGGGGGCGGCGGCGGGGCGGCGGCGGCGGCGGCGGCGGCGGCGGCGGCGGCGGATCAGGTCTACTGACTTTTCCAGCCACTATCTCTCCATTGATCATTTATTTACGGGTGGATGGAGAGCTGGGGTGTAAGGAACAGAGGTAACCAGCCCTACCCCACACTTGTAGTGTTATATGACGGTGGAGTGGGGGAGTGGTTAGGTTGTGTGGGTGGCTTCATAGGGTGGAGGCAGGTTGGCTAGCTTTGTTAGCTGTGATGGTGGTGGAGGTGGTGGAGGTGGTGGAGGTGGTGGAGGTGGTGGAAGTGGTGGTGGTGGTGGTGGTTAATGGTGGTGGTGGCGGTGGTGGTTAATGGTGGTGGTGGCGGTGGTGGTGGCGGTATAGTAGTGGTGGTGGTGGTGGTAGTGGAGGTGTTGTTGTTGTTGGTGGTGGTGGTGGTGAGGTAGTGGTGGTGGTGTTGATGATGGTAGTGGAGGTGGTAGTGGAGGTGTTGTTGGTGGAGGTGGTGTTGGTGTTGATGGTGTAGTGGTGGTGGAGGTGGTGTTGGTAGTGTAGTGGTGGTGGAGGTGGTGTTGGTAGTGTAGTGGTGGTGATGTTGTTGTTGGTGTAGTGGTATCGGTGGTGGTGGTGTAGTGGTGGTGGTGGTGGTGGTGTAGTGGTGGCGGTGGTGTGGCCAAGCGATATACTTCACTGCTTCACAACAATGGCGGAAGTGTCAAACATCAACCATATAGATTTGTGTTAAATATGCTATCACCTACTTTACTATCAAATATATATATACACGTTCACACATGCGTACACACACACACATACACACACACTGACATTCACGCACGCACACACATCTATGTATATGTATGTATGTATGTATGTATGTATGTATGTATGTATGTATGTATGTATGTTTTCTGGTTTTATAATTTCACAAAGTTTTACCAATAGAGAGAGAGTCGGTTTCTAACATAGACACAAGACTCTCTCATTGGAATTTACACAACATCAACTAGGTAGATTTGTATGTATGCATGTGTAGATATGGATGTTATTGTAAGTGTGGATGTGTATATTTTGAGTTGTATGTATGCATGTGTATATGCTTTGTATCTGTACATGTGTATATGCAGTTATTAGATGCAAAATTTTTGGAATGTTTTACATATTTTTACTGTTCCATTAATGGATTGTACTTGTAGTTTCCTAACTAGTTGTGTTCTTTCTGTTCCTGTGAAGCCTAGCTTCTCAAGATTTGTATTGTGGCAGTTACTAACATATCCCAGTGCCCCAATAATCACAGACATAAATCTGAAGGTGTAATCAGGGTGGAGTATCTGCATGTATGTATGTATGTATGTATGTATGTATGTATGCATGTATGTATGTATGTATGTATGTATGTATGTATGTATGCTCCCCCTCCCCCATAATAATTATATTTTCTCCCCAAACTACCAAAACACATCTATTTGTATATGCTCTGCAATTTATGTACATGTTATGTAGGGATAGATGGGAGAGATAGATATAAATATAGAGGGAGAGTTTGGTGGTAATAGCTCAAGATCTCACCATTTCCAGGAGATAGTAGACACCACTGGTACAACCAACTCCACCAAACTAGCTCAAGATCTCACCATTTCCAGGAGATAGTAGACACCACTGGTACAACCAACTCCACCAAACTAGCTCAAGATCTCACCATTTCCAGGAGATAGTAGACACCACTGGTACAACCAACTCCACCAAACTAGCTCAAGATCTCACCATTTCCAGGAGATAGTAGACACCACTGGTACAACCAACTCCACCAAACTAGCTCAAGATCTCACCATTTCCAGGAGATAGTAGACACCACTGGTACAACCAACTCCACCAAACTAGCTCAAGATCTCACCATTTCCAGGAGATAGTAGACACCACTGGTACAACCAACTCCACCAAACTAGCTCAAGATCTCACCATTTCCAGGAGATAGTAGACACCACTGGTACAACCAACTCTACCAAACTAGCTCAAGATCTCACCATTTCCAGGAGATAGTAGACACCACTGGTACAACCAACTCCACCAAACTAGCTCAAGATCTCACCATTTCCAGGAGTTAGTAGACACCACTGGTACAACCAACTCCACCAAACTAGCTCAAGATCTCACCATTTCCAGGAGATAGTAGACACCACTGGTACAACCAACTCCACCAAACTAGCTCAAGATCTCACCATTTCCAGGAGATAGTAGACACCACTGGTACAACCAACTCCACCAAACTAGCTCAAGATCTCACCATTTCCAGGAGATAGTAGACACCACTGGTACAACCAACTCCACCGAACTAAACCAGAAAAAGGAAGGAGAAAAAAAACTAAAATAGAATTTCCTGTCTATTTTTCCTCTTGCCTTTTCTTTCTATGTAGGTGTTTTGACCTTCGAGAAATGGCAGCTAAATCTCCTTCAGAATTCATTGTACCGTATTAAAAAGGGAGGTGGATACTAGGTAAGTTGGTCCTGAATATAATATGTCTGAAAAGAAGAGATCGTCACAGCTGGATTGTCGGTCGAACGATGAAAGTACGACACATTAATACTTGTTTCTCTCTACATGTCTAGATCATCTTTCATCTAAGCTAATCACTTTTTTGTAATGACATTCCGATTTAGAGTTAAACATTATATTTTATGTTTACTGTTGGCGGGGAGGGGAGAGATGTGGCGTCTGCAACAGAATGAAATGATTTACCATCTGGCGTAAAACTGACGAGATTATATCTGTTAGTCAGAGTGTCTATCTAGCAGCAGTTAGTCATGTCTACACTTATACATTATTGTATATCTACTTTGAGAGATACTTTCATTATGCTTCGCTGATGGGTATCTAATAAGAATGAAACGTCCTTGAGTTGTCTCCCGTACTTGCAAAAATTGTATTAACAATTGAGCCAGTATTGTCTTTTTGTCACCAAATAGGTATTTTAAATTCGCTTTTAAATTTCCACCTCATTACACACACACGCACACACACACACAAACTTAACTATTGTTTTTAATACGGATATCTCTGAGTATTATGATTAATGATTTTTTTTAGATATACCAAAATGTTCACTTCTCTCTCTCAATCTCTCTATCTATCTATCTATCTATCTATCTATTTAGCCATCTCTCTCTCTCACCCCCCCTCCCCTCTCTCTCTCTCTCTCTCTCTCTCGCTCTCTCCTTCTCTCTTTCTCTCTACGTTCAAATAACACATGATTTCACTTGGTCTTTCATCATCATCCTCTTAAGCTCAAATGAAACAAAGCAAGATATAGCATTGAGGAGGAGGAGGAGGAGGAGGAGGAGGAGGAGGAGGAGGAGGAGGAGGAGGAGGAGGAGAAGAAGAAGAAGAAGAAGAAGAAGAAGAAGAAGAAGAAGAAGAAGAAGAATGTCAACACATATAATCAATATTACAATATATTTTGTACCATTAGTTATTATATCTATAAGTAGGTATGTAGTCAGTATGTGAATGTATTTTGAACTAGTAACCATTAAATCTACACATGTGACCAGTTTTAATGTAACTTAGCTGCACATGTGGTCAGCATTAAGATATTCTTGTTCCATTTTTGTCATTTATTTATTTGCTTTAAATAAAATGTATAATCTTTCATCCACAAAACATACGACGCTTTGCTTAAATTTGGTTGAATATTTAATACCCAAATAATGTTTTCTAAAAGAACATTAATCTGGATATCAGAAAAGAAATCAATAACTCGGTATTAAAATTTCGCTTAGTGTTTATAGATAAAATAAAAATTTAAACATTTTATCGTCAGTAATTTTTCAATATCCTAGTGATAATATAACCTCTCAAACAAGCAGACGATAAAAACAATGGCGACTAGTAATTTTCTGGCTGGATATGTTAAATTATTAGGAAGGATAGACTTGTTTTGATGGCCTTTGAAAATGAGAGTTAAGTATTTTGACGTAGTGCAGTGCAGCAATAGAGTGCCGATAGCAAGATACGAACAGACGAACTCTCAGCTGGTCGTCTGCTATCTTTATTTGTATCAGTTATCCAAAGTTCTTGTTGAATTCGATGTTATTCAGGGAATCATTTCAAACAATAACACCAGCATGAATCTTTTCGTCTCACTGAGCTTTGAATATCTCAACCAAATAATTCATCTAGAAACTGATTTCGCTATGTCCTTTATCCCATCACATTTTCTCTATCATCTTATTCCATCTAACATCTCTCTTACTATTACCCCTCCCACTCGCTGTACCTCTATCATACACACACATATATTTTCTGTCACACTATATATATATACATACATACATATATATATATATATATATATATATATATATATATATATATATATATATATATATATATATATATATACATACATACATATATATATATATATATATATATATATATATATATATATATATATATATATATATATATATATATATATATATATATATATATATATATATATATATATATTTATATATATATTATAATTCAAAATTAATATATCCAAGAGAATACAAAATGTATTGTATATATACAAAGCACATATTTCAAAGAAAAATGTGCTTTTTATACATACAATATATTGTGTATTCTCTTGAAAATATGGTCCTTTCTGTCTTTCTCTCTCTATATATATATGTATATATATCTTTTAATTTCGAATTATTATTGCTCTGGACAAAGTCTATTGTGGTTGTTTATTGAGAAGCACAAAAATCAAACACATTTATGTTTTGATATCTCATATATATATATATATATATACATATATATATGTAAAAGTTCTATTTAAATTGTTGGGATACAACAAGAAAATATTTTTATAACTGATATAAAGCACTCAACAAATATTTGGAGTAAAAATACGATATTAACAAATGGAAACTATATTTATAAAACCATATTTATTTCATTATACATATGTCAAGGACACCAAGTTAAATTATGGTGTGCTTTCATCAGATAAAATATAATATAGATCAGTTTTATAAATAAATATTGACATACCCTTAAAAAATGCAACCATTACTGTTGGAAATATGTATAATGAAATAAATATGGTTTTATAAATATAGTTTCCATTTGTTAATATCGTATATATATATATATATATATATATAGAGAGAGAGAGAGAGAGAGAGAGAGAGAGACAGAGAGAGAGAGAGAGAGGGGGGGAGAGAGAGAGACTGAGAGACTGAGAGTCATCAGACAAGAACTCTTATTTGATGACTCTGTGATAACTGAGAAACTACAGAGTAACAAGACGCACTATTTATCCTTAATAAATGTAAACTCTACTTCGGTATTGAGTACTCCAAGATGTAAGAGGGATCAAAATTGGGATCTAATCTTCAGGCACATATACATACTTACATACATGATGATGGCTGCTCCCTCGTTATCGAGTATGGCCATTGCACGATATACCATTATTAGTAATTATCAATTAATTCCATCGTGCAATGCCTGTGCGCAAAGATTTTTTTAAAGTGAAGAAAGACTGTGCACTGAGCCAATCCCACTCTCTGAGCGACAGTAGCTATAACCCGAAAAGAAGAAAAGATCAACATCATCGGTAACTACTGAGCCGCAGTTTTTATATCGGAGTTATCCTAGTTTCCTGAGTTGCCTTCTCCTAGAAGAATGCCCTGACAAAGGCTAGGTGTCCTTCACTCCCAGAGGTTTAACCGTGCGGTACATGTCAGGTTTTGTTTTTTGTCCTGCAAGGTGTCCAAAATCACCCTCCTCACCAAGTAAACTTGGTAGGGTTGCCGGTTTAGTCGCCGCCGACTTACATACATACATACATACATACATACATACATACATACATACATACATACATACATACATATGTATGTATGTATGTATGTATGTATGTATGTATGGACAAAAAGCGCAGCTCCCTAATTCATAGTCTACAAATGGCTGCGATAGCTGGCACCTTCAAAATATGCAAAACATTCTTGCGATTCAAGGGATGACAATTTCTTTTCTTTTACAACCTTGCCACCAGGAAGGTGGCCGGTCAAAAAAATATACTCGAAATTAAGAGAAAGAGAAAACATACATACATACATACATACATACATACATACATACATACATACATACATACATACATACATACATACATACATACATACATACATGGTGGCTGCAACACGATTTCAAGTAATGCCATAGTTTGATACTTAAGTATGAGCATTACGAATATGGCTTTTGAGTCTTGCTAGGGACTTGCCTGTGGCCAGCAATGCCATGCATCGCAAAAAATGTCACATACCAAGCGATGCCTGTGTTTGAAGCTTTTTTAAGTGAGGAAAGGATTTGCACGGGGCCAATCCCAGTCTCTCAACATCGAATGCCTTTGCCCAGTAAGAAGAACATCATTGGATGCAGAGAAGTCGTAGGTTTGATATCTGAGCGACCTTCTCCTATAGAGATGTTTTAATGAAGACTAGGGGTCTCTCAGTCCACTGTCCCCTAAAGCAAACTTTACTGGATAGCCGTTGACTCTCCTCAGTCCCTCCGCCCTTTGACGGGTTTTGTTTTTCATCCCACAAGGTGTCCAAAATTACCAACGACCCGATCATGGACAGGTTGTACTGGGTTACATGTTACCAGTAGGGCTGAAGAGGGACCTGACAAAAACATACATACATACATACATACTCATATATATATACATATATACAAACACATATATATATACATATATACATACACAAACACATACATACATATATACATACATATTCACACACATACATACATATGAATGGACCTGTTATTTTTATCTGAAGACATTTTTTCCAATTCCAACCCACCCGTCCCCACAATCTATCTTATTTCTCATTCTTTCTTCTGATGAAGGACTAGCGTCCGAAACGTCAAAACCCTCTTCCTGCTATATCAAGCGTTAACCTAATATATCCCTTCCATATACTGTACCGATTGTGTTGCTATTTCTGTTTACGTTTTACATACACACACACATATATATATATTTATTTATTTATTAAAATAACAGATTAATGTTTAAGCAAAGAATAGCTGCTTTCACCCTTAACGGGATCTTCTGAAACTAAAAAAATCAATCTGTGAACGCAGAAGTAAATATTTTGAAAAACGTTGCAACCGAAGGAAGACAGGAAGACGATACTTTGGTTCGTGGAGACGTTCCCTGACAAAGAACGAAAAAAAAACGAATATAATACGTATAGAGTTACGGCCCTTGCCATTCTGAGTTCAAATCCCGCCGAGGTTAACTTTGCCTTTCATCCTTACGGGGTCGATAAAATAAAGTACCAGTAATGCACTGGGTAATTGCTGGCCTTGTGCCTAACGTAGAAACAATTATTTGGAGCGTTGATTACAATTACATGCAAAGACAAAACCACGTTTATGGTATAAATAAAGTCGTAGACTAATATTCTATTAGGTGGTTCGTGGAGACGTTCTCTGGCAATGAACGGAAAAAACGAAGATAATACATCATTATGTGGAGCACTGAGAACAATTACACGCAAAGACAAAACCTTATCGAGCCCTCTTTGGATTTTAGTCTTCAAATTTATTATTATTACTATATATATATATATATATATATATATATATATATATATATATTTCGTTTCTGAATTTATAAATTTATAAATTTATAAATTTATTATAAATTTATTATAATAAATTGAAGTGAAAGCAACTGGTGCGTGTGTTTCTTATTGGCAACATGACCCTCCCAAAGTATAACAATATATATATATATATATATATCCCAGGGCATGAGAGTGAGATCCATCATCTCGACAGTAGTCGACGAGTGATGATGATGATATATATATATATATATATATATGTATATATATGTATATATATATATATATGTATATATATATATATATATATATGTATATATATGTATATATATGTATATATGTATATATATGTATATATATATAGATATAGATATGTGCGTGAGTGTGTACGTGAGTTAAATGTGCGTATGTACATATATATATACATACGTCTGTGTGTGTGTGCGTGAGTGTGTGTGTCCGTGAGTTAAATGTTCGTATGTACATATATATATGTGTGTGTGTGTGTGTATGTGTAGTGTTAATGTAATGTCATAATATATGTTTAATAGCGTCACAGCCATATTTTTACGTCACAACAACAATAATATATATGTTCAGCATTCTGACAATACAATCACTTTTTACGCCATGATATTTTGTTATTAGATTTTGGCGCGAGCTGCCTTACACACACACACACACACACACACACACACACACACACACACACACACACATATATATATATATATATATATATATATAAAACACAGATACAATGAGGATGGCTTTTGACGATGTTCTTCAAGTGGAAAAATAAACAGACATTATTAGCTCGCATCCACCCCTACCTACCAACTTACCTACCTACTACCCTACATACCCACCCTACATACCTACCCACCACCCTAAATAAATAAATAAATAAATAAATAAATAAATAAATAAACAAACAAATAAATAAACAAATAAATATATTTAACATAAAAAGCCAGAAAACAAGTATAAAAAATGTGGCAATAAAACTGGTAAAATACGTGAAGACGCGAAGTATTTCTCATCTGTGTTTTAATGATGGAGAGGCACCAGTGAGGCTGGAGCTGCCGAATATACGGACTGGCAGGTAAATATACTTCGTCTTCTTCTTCATCATCATTGTCATCGTCATCGTCATCGTCATCGTCATCGTCATCGTCATCTTCTTCTTCTTCTTCTTCTTCTTCTTCTTCTTCTTCTTCTTCTTCTTCTTCCTCATCACCCCCCTCCTTCTCCTCCTCCTCCTCCCCATCATCACCATTCACCCCCCATCATCACTCCTTCTTCTACCCCCCCCCCCAAAAAAAAATCAGCCCCCCCCAACCGCAACATCACCCCCTCATCCCCTCACCTGTCTCTCTACCATTCTATACAACTCATCAGTTGATTTACCTGATGTCTTCTGCCGTCAAGCTTTTCTCTTCTTCTTCCAATAGTCTTCACTTGTATTTGTTATATATATATTATATATTTGTTATATATTATATATATTTTATATATTTGTTATATATTATATATATATGTTATATATTATATATATATATTATATATTTGTTATATATTATATATATGTTACATATTTGTTATATATTATATTTATATGTTATATATTATATATATATTATATATTTGTTATATATTATATATATATTATATATTTGTTATATATTATATATATGTTATATATTTGTTATTTGTTATATATATATTATATATTTGTTATATATTATATATATGTTACATATTTGTTATATATTATATATATGTTATATATTTGTTATTTGTTATATGTTACATATTTGTTATATATTATATATTTACATATTTGTTATATATTATATATATGTTATATATTTGTTATTTGTTATATATGTTATATATTTGTTATATATAATATATATGTTTTATACGTTATATATTATATATATGTTATATATATGTTATATATATGTTACATATTTGTCATATATTATATGTTTTATATCTTATATATTATATATATATTATATATATGTTATATATGTTATATATATGTTATATATATGTAATATATATATGTTATATATGTTATATATATGTTATATATTATATATATATTATGTATATAACATATATCTAACATATATGTTACATATATGTTATATATACGTTATATATACGTTATATATATGTTATATATATGTTATATATTTATTATATATTTGTTATATATTTGGTCGAAAGAATTTTTATAGACACCACTCACAGATTTAGTGTCAGCATTTTCCACAGGAATGCTGTATTGTTTCTTATTGTTTCTTATTGTTTCTTAGTTTAATATTGTTTATTATTGTTTATTATTATTTATTTCTATTTTCTCTCTATTTTCTCTCTGTTTTTTTTAACTTTCCTTTCTCTGTATTTTTGTATTTTTCTGTTTGTTTTCAATTATTTTTCAATTATTTTTACTATTACCTATGTTGTTGTTTTTGGCGTTGTTTTCGTGTTGTTGTTGATGTTGTTGGAGTTGTCGGTGTTACTGTTACTGTTATTGTTTTCATTTGTTGTTGTTGTTGATGTTGTAATTTCTTTTCGGGGTGGTGTGGGAGGGGAGGAAGACAATGTCATCATTTGATATTTAAATCATCCGTGTGATTGCTATGTATGAAAGTATGTGACTGTATTGTGTGTGTGTGTGTGGTTGGGGATATGGGGTGGGTTTGGGTGGGTGGGCGCGTGTGGCATGTTTTTCTGATATGCTTGGGTACGCACGTGTGTTTGTGTGTGTATATATATATATATATATATTATGCACACACGCACACACAACACACACATATATATATATACGTACACATACTTATACACACACATATATACATTTATACATACATATATATATATATATATATATATATATACACGTACATATACTTACACACACACATATAGACACACACTCACACATATATGTATATACATATATGTGTGAGTGTGTGTCTATATGTGTGTGTAAGTATGTGTACGTGTATATATATATATATACATATATATATACACATATATATACACGTACACATACTTACACACACATATAGACACACACTCACACATATATGTATATACACACGTACACATACTTACACACACACATATATATACATATTCTATAATCTGGGCAGGTAGAAACATTTCAAAATATTGGTTTCTGATTTAAGCACAAGGCCAATCATTTTGAGGTTTTACAACAACCCCAGTGTATTACTGGTACTTTATTTTAGCGACCCCGTAAGGATGAAAAGCAAAACTACCCTCGGCTGAATTTGAACTCAGAACGTAAAGAGCGACAACAAAGTACTGTAATGCATGGGTCGGACAGATGCATGGGTCGGACAGGGAAAAGAGATCCTGATTGATTATAGATATAGCTTGCCCCTTTGACACAAGATTGCAAGAAAAGGAGGGGGAGAAAATGAACCGGTATCAGGATTTAAAGTGGGGATTAAAAAGGATTTGGGGTTGTCCTCATCGTCATAGGAGCACTAGGTACTCGAAGAGTTTCCAAGGCTGGTTAAAGAACATTATCCCAGCATTCTCATCGCCTTTTAGCACTCCAGAAGGTATGCCGGCTGGGGACAGCAAGGACCCCCCGATACGTCCTGAATATCTGAGGCTGCAGGTAGCGGCTTGATGTTCATTAGGGCAAATTTTCCAGTTAAATAACATCAATGATTGAGATATCAAAGTAGTAGTAGTAGTAGTAGTAGTAGTAGTAGTAGTAGTAGTAGTAGTAGTAATGATGATGATGATGATGATGATGATGATGATGATGATGATGATGATGATGACCACGACGATAATGATAAATGAAGATATGAAGATAATAAATGTGATAACAGTCATCAAAAATATAAGGTGAGGAAGTAGCATAAATAACATTACTAACTTCTATACAACATTCCCCTCTTTTCCTAGTACACTCATAACCACACGTCTTCGTACCTGCACACATACATATATTCGTAATTATACACTTATATATCTGTATATACACACATATACATGTATAAACACGTAAAACTATTCCCAACCATGTCACTTTAACAATTCTAGTATATGTCATCTCAACGATATTGTCATTGGTTTATTGAAAGCTAA
>OZ024747.1:10963808-10968808 GCA_964016885.1 Eledone cirrhosa
GAGTGAGACTGAGGGTGAAAGTGAGAGATTGTGAGAGTTAGAGTCTGAGTAACAGAGAGAGAAAAAGAGAAAGAATGAGAGCGATAGATAGATAAAGAATGAGAGAGAGAGAGAGAGAGAGAGAGAGAGAGAGAGAGAGAGAGAGAGAGAGAGAGAGAGAGAGAGAGAGAGAGAGAGAGTGAGAGAGAGAGAGAGAGAGAGAGAGAGAGAGAGAGAGAGAGAGAGAGAGAGAGAGAGAGATATGTGTAAGATAAGTTGTCTTTGAAATTTCTACTATTAGCAAGTTATGAAATTATAATATGATGTCATAAAATATACGATCTCACTTGAGTTATGGGTTTTCTGGCGCCAAAATAATAAACAAACACAAACAAAAATTCACGAATATCTGTACAAGAAAATATTAAAAAAATTATCGAAATAAAAATAAAAGCAACCGAAATAAAACTAATAAAAATAATAATAATAATAATAATAACGAATCTAAGCTGGAGAGATATTTTATTTTTTTAATTTGGGAAAATGTATTCGGCGCCATACGACTTTATGAAGACAAACTGTGTTGGTAAAGTCTCACTGTCACCATATTGTGTCCACGTGATATAAAGGATTAATGTTACTTAAGTGAGAACTTAGAAACACCCAAATTAGTTGATAAATAGCGACTAGTGACGACTGAAAGATTCGTCTTGTCTACAACCACACACAGCTTCGCTTCATATTCATTATGTTATGTTCCAAAGTAGTTCATATATATATATATATATATTCATAGAGATGTATAAATATATACATACATACATACATGGTTATATATATACATATATTCTGTGCGTCCACATGTGTGTTTGTGTGCATGTGTGAGTGTGTGTATGCATATATATATATATATATATATATATATATATATATATATATATGTATATATATATATATATATAAATAACATAAAATAATTTATAACCTACTTTAGATTCTTATATTAAGTTCTTTACACCTGTATTATTTACAGCCCTGCGTATTTTATACCACTGTGTGTGTATATATATATGTATATATATACATACATATATATGTGTGTGTGCGTGTGTGTGTGTGTGTGTGTGTGTGTGTGTATATCTCTCTCTCTATATATATATATGCATATATATATGTGTGTGTGTGTGTGTGTGTGTGTGTGTGTGTATGTGTGAGTATGTGTAATGTATTTATATACATACATACACACACATACGTACATACATGCAAATAAACATACATACATAAAAGCATACATACATACATACATAAAAACAAACATACATACATACATACACATATACATACATACATATATACGTATATGCGTAATGTTTTCTCTAATACCAACATATTTGGTGTCAACGTTGCAACAGAGTTAACTGACCAGAAGTAACTAAATTCTCGCTATAACAAGATGTCAAGGACAAGCTAGTAGAATGGACAGACAATTGTCAAGGACAGGCTGTCCCATTGACAGACTTCTGTCAATGACAGGCTACAACAATGACTTGACTGACAGACTTCTGCCAATGACAGAGTTACAATGACTGGACAGACAGACTTCTGTCAGTGTCAGGCTGTCATATTGACTGGACAGTCAGATAGGCTGTCATATTGACTGGACAGTCAGATAGGCTGTCATATTGACTGGACAGTCAGACAGGCTGTCATATTGACTGGACAGTCAGACAGGCTGTCATATTGACTGGACAGTCAGACAGGCTGTCATATTGACTGGACAGTCAGACAGGCTGTCATATTGACTGGACAGTCAGATAGGCTGTCATATTGACTGGACAGTCAGATAGGCTGTCATATTGACTGGACAGTCAGATAGGCTGTCATATTGACTGGACAGTCAGACAGGCTGTCATATTGACTGGACAGTCAGACAGGCTGTCATATTGACTGGACAGTCAGACAGGCTGTCATATTGACTGGACAGTCAGATAGGCTGTCATATTGACTGGACAGTCAGATAGGCTGTCATATTGACTGGACAGTCAGATAGGCTGTCATATTGACTGGACAGTCAGATAGGCTGTCATATTGACTGGACAGTCAGGCAGGCTGTCATATTGACTGGACAGTCAGACAGGCTGTCATATTGACTGGACAGTCAGACAGGCTGTCATATTGACTGGACAGTCAGACAGGCTGTCATATTGACTGGACAGTCAGACAGGCTGTCATATTGACTGGACAGTCAGACAGGCTGTCATATTGACTGGACAGTCAGACAGGCTGTCATATTGACTGGACAGTCAGACAGGCTGTCATATTGACATATAATTCACACTTTTATCCAGCTTTAAAATCATGGCAAAAACTATAAATGTTTCAGTTATTCGCTCATCAAGTTCTTTGTTTTGTACTGACAATAGTTTAAAATCTCTGTTGCATCATCATCATTATTTCAATATTGGTAGTGTAGCTTTTTGATAATTTAAAAGCTATGTTTGTTTTAAAGCATTGCACTTGTCAACTGTGTATACTTCAAAAATTGGCAACAAATCATGCTATCTATATATATGTGTGTGTGTGTGTGTGTGTATGTGTGTGTGTGTGTGTGTGTGTGTGTGTGTGTGTGTGTGTGTGTGTGTGTGTGTGTGTGTGTGTGTGTGTGTGTGTGTGCGTGCGTGCGTGTGTGTGTGTGTTGCATAAGGGTGAACTGGTTTGTATATTTGTTGCAGCGCGTCTCCCTCGCCGTCCTTTGGGGGCAATGTATTGCCCATCCTGTCAACCAGGACCAAGAGGAGGAGGGTAAGTTAGTTGGAGGTGAAGAAGACTCGTTCAGACGTCACACACACATATACACACCACATACACAACCACTAAGTACTTAATTTCATTAGGTTATTTAAAGCTCTATTCTGCTTCTCAAGCTGTATGTACGTATATCCCTAGAAAACTAACAACAAATACCACAATTCTATTAAAAAAACTTCTAAATATGGAGTGACTGTGATAAAAATTAAGCTCGTTCAGTGTAGAGAGTTCGAAAAGAACGTCAACAACATCCGTCACCTCCAACACCTTTGTAAAACATTGGCTAAACTTGGACAACACCGGTGGAGATACACACACTGCACTAACGTCACATATGACGTCACAGAAACCTAATAGCGTCGTCTCATTTTAGTGACTTCCGGTCAGCTCTTCGGTGAAGCACTTGGCACACTGGTCAAGTACACTGTGGGTGGTGGATATATGTATGTATATATATATATATATATATGTGTGTGAATTTTGTGTATATGAGAGGACCTGTTACGCATCTTATATATATTATATATTTATACACACTCACGCACACACATACATACATACACACACACACACACACATACACACGTATATGCATATATATATATATATATATATATATATATATATATATATATAAATATATATATATATATATATATATTTAAAAAAATAGAGGTGTGACACACGAGTTGTGATATATTAGTAAAAAGGAAAAGAAAATGCTGACAAATTTTTCCCAGTGAAAAATAGTTTAATTGGGAATAAGTATAAATTAGTAATAAGTATTAGTTAGTATTCAGTTTTAGTTTTAAGTTTTTACCGGTTGCGCATTTCTTATGCTTTTCAAAAATAATTTTGAGTCACTATTCAACCAATTTTTTTTTTAAATTAAAAAATATAATTTAAATATTTACCTATTCTTTTGGCCCTTACCGATCGGTTTCGCTTTGTAAAACACCAGAAATCCAATGTATCGTTCCTGGGTCTTTAGCCCTAGGAAAGGAAAATGCTTCTCTGATGAGCTTTGATTTTCCATTGGAAATCCATTGGATTTCTGGTGTTTTACAAAGCGAAACCGATCGGTAAGGGCCAAAAGAATAGGTAAATATTTAAATTATATTTTTTAAATTTTTTTTAAAAATTGGTTGAATTTTGCTTGTTCTGCTTATCTTAATATTATAGTTCTGGTATGTCAAATTAATACCATAGAACAACCTTAAATCATAGACAACCTATATATTTCCAGGGGTACTTAGTACCCACGGGCATATTAACTTCTTATATATATATATATATATATATATATATATATATATATATATATAGAGAGAGAGAGAGAGAGAGAGAGAGGAGTGAGAGAAGAAAGAATGATGAATTATATTGTATTTGAAGCTGTCACCTCAGTCAAAAATACTAGTATTTCAGGATGTATATCTATCATCAGTCACGTTTATATACATGATACTGAAGTTGTAGTGAAACAGGGAAGCTAATAGATAATATATAGAAGGAGTAACGAGTGAGACGTGTATATGTTTATTATATGTCTCTAGGCAAAGTTAACCTCGGAAGTTCAAATCCCGCCGAGGTTAACTTTGCCTTTTATCCTTCCGGGGTCGATAAAATAAAGTACCAGTAATTTTGTGCCTCTCCTTTGTTCTGTCCTACGCCATCTTGAAAAAACAAGATGGCGTAGGACAGAACAAAGGAGAGGCACAAAAACAAAGAAAAGAATCCCCAGTCACTGAAGAGGTCACAGAATGTGTGACGAAAGAACTTTGACAATATATAAACAATCATCTGGTTGTGGAACCGACCAACCAACCGGAAATTTATAAATTCCCAAATTTATAAATTTATTATAATAAATTGAAGTGAAAGCAACTGGTGCGTGTGTTTCTTATTGGCAACGTGACCCTCCCAAAGTATAACAATATCGGTTTCAACACACGTTTTCAGATAAAGAATCTTGCTAAACAAATTCAGAAACGAAATATATATATATATATATACTTCGAAATCAGACTTGTAATTTCAAACAACCTCACCATCTTTTATGAACCAATACGCCATTACTATAACCATTCTGAATCTAAAGATGGGCGAGCGATGGTTTCGAACCATTAACACATTAACAGAGACGTGGATTTAGGTCTGCTGCCGTTCCAAACCATAAACAAGAAGAATAGAAACAGGAAAAATCCTTAATA
>OZ024747.1:10971308-10973808 GCA_964016885.1 Eledone cirrhosa
TATATATATATATATATATATAAATATGTGTGTATATATATATATATATATATATATATATATATATATATATATATATATATATGTGTGTCAGGTCACCAGTTGGTGCTACTGGTAACATGTATCCCAGTACAACCTGTCTCATTGTCGGGTCGTTGGCGACTAAACTGGCAACCCCACCAAGGTTTCTTGGTGAGGAGGGTGACTTTGGACATCCTGCAGGACTAAAAACAAAACCTGTCAAAGGGCAAAGGAGCTCTTAAGAGTCAATGGCCATCCAAAATCACCGGGAGAGATGACCCCTTAGCCATTGTCAAGGCAGAATTCTAGGAGAAGGAAAACTCTGATATAATACCTGCAACCCTGATGGTATCCAATGATGTTGACTTGTTCTTCTTTTTGGTAAATATCCTCTTGGTTAAGAGAGTGGGACTGGCTTTGTGCAGTGCCTTTGCTCACTATAAAAGCTTCACGGCACAGGCATTGCTTTATATCTGGAGATCTCTCTGCACTTGTCATCACAGGGTACCATGGGCCCAGCACTATGTGTCAGTAATTGTCACAAATGTAGTGTTTGTACCAGAGTTTTCAAGTCGCTGGCTGGACTAAAAAGTCACACTTGTTCAGGGCATCGGTAGGAGTTCTCCTACATGGATATAAATTAGTGGCCGTACTCGAAAACGAGTTGGCAGCCACCATATATATATATATATGTATATATATATGTATATATATATATATATGTATATATATATATATATATATATATATATATATATATATATATATATATATATATATATATATATATATATATATATATATATATATATATATATATATATATATATATACATATATATATATATATACATATATATATATATATAAATATATATATATATAAATATACATATACACACACACACACACATATATATATATATATATATATATATATATATATATATATATATATATATATATATATATATGAAAGACGTAAAATAAGAAAATTTTAAAAATTGAAAATCAACTTACTTATTAAAATTTTCACTCCAACTAATTAGTTTCTGCAATGGGATAAATATAGTTACATAATATAACTATAGAGAATTCATTACGTCATCAGGGAGTCTATTCTCAGCTAAGTTCCCAGGCAATGCGCGGACACTAGGAACCCATATAAAAATAATAATTCAGTGGATAGAATAAAGCTAGCGAGGACTAAATTCCGGAGCACTGAAAAAATTTCACTGCCTCTGGTCAGTGGCAGATTCTAAAGAATCAATCACGTGACACCGAGGTTAATCAGTTAGGAGCGGGGTGGTATTATGACAAGAGCCTACTACTACCATGAAACAGCAGTAAATTTTGGCAAGTTTTGCTCAACAAATAATCTGGAATTAGAGAATTAGTACGTAATGAATTAGTACGTAATGAATTCTCTATAGTTATATTATGTAACTATATTTATCCCATTACAGAAACTAATTAGTTGGAGTGAAAATTTTAGTAAGTAAGTTGATTTTTAATTTTTTAAATTTTCTTATTTTACGTCTTTCATATAATTGTTCTGCAACCCCCTGCATAGAGCCACATAGGTACTAAGACATAACTTATATATTTGCTAGCATGAGTGTACATCTGTACACATATGTTGGTAGATGTACTAATTCTCTCTCTCTCTCTCTCTCTCTCTCTCTATATATATATATATATATATATATATATATATATATATATATATATATATATATATATATATATATATATATATATATATACATCTCTTCTTTTTATCTTCGTTTTTCTTCGTCTTTCTTTCTCTATAACTGTCCTCAATAGTTTCACTACCAAATCAACTTTTTAAATGGAAGTTGCATTATTCTAAGGTATGTCAAAATTATTTATAAAACAGCTTATATATTGTATTTTGTCTGAGGATGGCATACCATATTTTTAATATGATATCCCAGAAATATATATAACGAAATAAATATGGTTTTATAAATATAGTTTCCATTTGTTTAATATCGTAAACCTACTCCAAAAACTGTTGAGTGCTTTTATATCAGTTATAAAATATTTACTCGTTGTAACCCAACAATTTTAAATAAATCTTTTGCATATATATATACGTAACTCTATACTTTAAAGCATGGCGTCCGACTCTCTACGGATACTGCCAATCCAATATATATATATATATATATATATATATATACATATATATATATATATATATATATATATATATATATATATATATATATATATATATATATATATATATATATATATATATATATACATACATATATATATATATATATATATATATATATATATATATATATATACGTATATGTATATATATATATATATATATATATATATTGGATTGGCAGTATCCGTAGAGAGTCGGACGCCATGCTTTAAAGTATAGAGTTACGTCCCTTTATGATCTGAGTTCAAATCCCGCCGAGGTTCACTTTGC
>OZ024747.1:10983808-10988808 GCA_964016885.1 Eledone cirrhosa
AGTATCGAAAGCCTTTGTCAGATCGACAAAAACCTGATACAGATCCAAGCCCTGTTCAATGCACTTCTCCTGGAGCTGTCTAGCTGAGAAGATCATATCAGTAGTGCCGCGTCCAACACGAAAACCAGATTGACTTTCAGGAAGGACACAATCTGCAATGTGTGTCAGCAGACGGTCCAGAAGCACCCTACATAAAACTTTCCCCACGACAGAAAGCAATGATATACCTCTGTAGTTCCCACAATCATTCCTGTTACCCTTTCCCTTGTACAAGACCACCATTACTGCATCTCTCCAGTCCTCAGGCACGGATTCATTAGCCCATATCCTTCCAAACAGATAGTGAAGATGTTGCAGGAGTCTCTCACCACCATATTGTAGGAGCTCAGCATGTATGCCATCCATACCTGGAGATCTTCCACTGTTCAGCTTCGAAATAGCCACTGCAACCTCCACAAGTGTCGGAGGCTCTGCGAGAGCTACTTTCACAGGACTTTCCGGAATGAGATTGAGGAAATCTTCACTGACGACAGACGGCTGATTCAAAAGATCATCAAAGTGCTCCCGCCACCTTCGTAGAATTCCCTGTGAGTCACGAAGAAGTTCTTTGCCATCCTTGCTGCGAATCGGTGTCACCAGAGAAGAAGACGGTCCATAAACCTCACGCAAGAGACTGTACAACAGCTTTGTGTTATTGCAATCAGACGCAGTTTGTATCTCACCAGCCTTCTCACTCCACCACTGATCCTTCATCTGAGAAAGACTCCGCCTAACACGTGATTTTACATCCCTGAGCTCCTCATGCAACGTATTCCTCTCCTGTGGTCTTGCCGTCAAGTAGCGTGACAGAGCGCGCCTCTTATCAGCCAACAAGTCATCTATATGCACATCTTTCTCATTAAACCAGTCCTGATGTTTTCTCTGCACCAATCCCAGAACACGTCTGCCTACATCATAAACCGACTTTTTAAGGGTCGGCCAATCCTCACCAAGATCTGCAGCCTGCATCTCTTCTTCCAATGTCCTCTTCACATTTTTATCCTTAAGACGAGCAGCATTCAATCTTTTGGGCAGGGTAACACCAGGAGCCCGGATTTTACGTTTGGTGATTAGATTCACTTTTGCGCGTACCAGGCGGTGGTCCGTCCAGCACTCAGCTCCACGAAGAACACGAACACACCGCACATCCTGTCTGTCACGCATCCTGACTAGGACGTAGTCCAAAAGATGCCATTCCTTAGATGCAGGATGCATCCATGTGGTCTTGAATTTGTTCTTTTGTTGGAACATGGTGTTGGTAACACACAGATCCAGCTCCTCACACATCTGCAGCAAGAGCATACCATTGCTGTTACACTTTCCCACCCCATGCCTTCCGATTACATTCCATGTGTTAAAATCCCTACCCACTCTAGCATTAAAGTCACCAAGCACGATGACTTTGTCTGCCTGAGGGATATTTCTTAAAACACCTTTCAAGGCATGGTAAAAGGACAGTTTTTCTTCATCGACAGAATTCATAGTTGGAGCATACACACTCACCAGGGTAGCATATCTTCCCTTGTCCAGCGGAACTCTCATGGACATAAGACGCTCACTAATCCCCACTGGGAATTCTTCCAATTTATTCACCAGTACAGTCTTAACAGCAAATCCTACCCCAGCCTCTCTTCTGGTTCCTTCATCTCTTCCTTTCCAGAAGAATGTATATTCTCCACAAAATTCCGTAAGATGACCATCTCCAGCTAACCTCGTCTCAGACAAAGCCACGATGTCAAGATCGTAACGTCGAAGCTCCTTCGCAACAAGAGCGGTCCTTCGTTCAGGACGCTCCAAAGAATCCCTGTCAAGCAGCGTCCGTACGTTCCAGCAGCCAAGACTAAATGCCCTGTTTGGCTCTATTACAATGGCACGATGACGGGCGGGCCCAGGTTGTGATAACTTGGGGCCCCTGCCCTTATTGCCAATGATCTTTTTTGTTCCAGAACCCAAATTGGCAATTATCTCGTTTACATTGTTCTGGAACATCATTGAATTGGAAAAAAAAAAAAAAAAAAAAAAAAAACATACATACATACATACATACATACATACATAACGTAATTTAATCTCCATCAGCCTTTTCGAATAGGAAAACGATAGTTTAAGTTTGAGTCCATTACCGTCCTTTAGACAGATCCCCAATGAGGGGCAATTTTAGGGGTGACTACTGCACCAATCACAACAACCACACTTTTGGTCTTTACCACACAAGACATAGAATTATCTTAAAAACATGTCATCATGACCCAACCGTTTCATAATATTTCTATCGACCATTGCATATATATACATATATATATATATATATATGTATATATATATATATATATATATATATATATATACACACACACACACACACACACACACACACACACACACATATATATATATATATATATATATATATATATATATATATATATATGTATATATAATTATCCCTAGCCCATATCCTGACGTTAAACCTAACCCTAACCTTTACCCTAGTTCTAACCCTAACCCTAACCCTTTCTTCATTAAAACTGATAAGAATTACATCAACAATTTTACAATGGAATCATTAAAAACTAAACCAACATTATCTCCCTTATTTCCAACTGCACCAACTCTTTAATAACTAACAACAACAACACTAAGTACAGACAGAGTCAAAGTTCAGTTTACCTCTAGCTACATATAGCGCATGTCAAGTGGAGTACTCACAAACCGATCACATGCATCAGTGTTGTGGTGAGATGGTTATAGCTTTGTCAATGGAGGAAGAAGGGGGCAGTGCGCATGACACTTTTTACATCGCGGATATGGTATTTGAAGGGTTAAGATGATGATGTGTGTGTGTGTGTGTGTGTGTGTGTGTGTGTGTGAGTCCCGAGTTCAATTGGGGGTAACCACAGTAAGTAAGGTACTCAATACATTGGTAAAGTGTAAATGTCATGTTTAATATAGAAATGGCTTCTACTGGACTAGAACTGCTTCATTCCAAAGAAATCATTTCTTTTGAATGAAATAGTTCTTGTCCTGTAGAAGCCATTTCTATATTAAACATGACACGCGCGCGCGCGCACAATTAAACAAAACAAAGGGATGCCAAAATACAAGGTGATATTAGTTTCACACTTGGAGGAAGTAGAGGAGTGTTCTAGATAAAAACCAAATTTGACCTCGGATTTGAACTCAACACGCAGAAAGTTTAACTAAATGCCGCAAAGCATTTTGTCCGACGCTCTACATATTCTGCCAATCCATTCATAATTGTGGCGGCGATGAATATCTTTTTCAAAAATTGTCATCTTCAGATTTCGATAATGAAAGGATCGCTTTTTTTTTGTTTTTTTATTTATTTGAACTTTACTTATTGATTATTTTCTAAATTTAATCTCATCTAAAGAACGAAAGTATTTGCTTTTTAAAATTTAATCTTCACATTCCAGTAATGAAAGTATTTAGGTTTTTGATTATAGCTTTCATATTCTTCCATACTTAAGGTTCATGGCAGTCAATCACTGACACGTGGCGTCCCCAGAAACAATTTATAAAATCAGTGAAACTGATTTTATAAAGCTAACCAAGTTCTTTTAAAAAGAGAGAGAGAAAATCTGATGGATGATATAATGTTAATCTTATGAAGATGTGCATGAGTGTGTTGATAAATACCGAAACATGGGTAACTATATGTTGTATGAAGGGGTAAAGATATCTTGGTTGATAAATACCGAAAACATGGGTAACTATATGTTGTATGAAGGGGTATAGATATCTTGGTTGATAAATACCGAAACATGGGTAACTATATGTTGTATGAAGGGGTAAAGATATCTTGGTTGATAAATACCGAAACATGGGTAACTATATGTTGTATGAAGGGGTAAAGATATCTTGGTTGATAAATACCGAAACATGGGTAACTATATGTTGTATGAAGGGGTAAAGATATCTTGGTTGATAAATACCGAAACATGGGTAACTATATGTTGTATGAAGGGGTAAAGATATCTTGGTTGATAAATACCGAAAACATGAGTAACTATATGTTGTATGAAGGGGTAAAGATATCTTGGTTGATAAATACCCTAACATGGGTAACTATATGTTGTATGAAGGGGTATAGATATCTTGGTTGATAAATACCGAAACATGGGTAACTATATGTTGTATGAAGGGGTAAAGATATCTTGGTTGATAAATACCGAAAACATGGGTAACTATATGTTGTATGAAGGGGTAAAGATATCTTGGTTGATAAATACCGAAAACATGGGTAACTATATGTTGTATGAAGGGGTAAAGATATCTTGGTTGATAAATACCGAAAACATGAGTAACTATATGTTGTATGAAGGGGTAAAGATATCTTGGTTGATAAATACCCAAACATGGGTAACTATATGTTGTATAAAGGGGTATAGATATCTTGGTTGATAAATACCGAAACATGGGTAACTATATGTTGTATAAAGGGGTATAGATATCTTGGTTGATAAATACCGAAACATGGGTAACTATATGTTGTATGAAGGGGTAAAGATATCTTGGTTGATAAATACCGAAAACATGGGTAACTATATGTTGTATGAAGGGGTAAAGATATCTTGGTTGATAAATACCGAAAACATGAGTAACTATATGTTGTATGAAGGGGTATAGATATCTTGGTTGATAAATACCGAAAACATGAGTAACTATATGTTGTATGAAGGGGTATAGATATCTTGGTTGATAAATACCGAAAACATGGGTAACTATATGTTGTATGAAGGGGTAAAGATATCTTGGTTGATAAATACCCAAACATGGGTAACTATATGTTGTATAAAGGGGTATAGATATCTTGGTTGATAAATACCGAAACATGGGTAACTATATGTTGTATGAAGGGGTAAAGATATCTTGGTTGATAAATACCGAAAACATGGGTAACTATATGTTGTATGAAGGGGTAAAGATATCTTGGTTGA
>OZ024747.1:10993808-11003808 GCA_964016885.1 Eledone cirrhosa
ACAGTTTAAAAGCATGGGGTAAGTGTGCCAGTTTAATATCAATACATTAAACTTTTATTGGGCACCAATTATGACGTATTTAATCAATATTTTCATAACGCAATGAAAATAATTTACTTTTTATTTTTAAAAAATACAATTCTGGCTTGAATCTGTGTAGGCACTAAATATATTGAAGTCAATAAAACTACAACAGGTCCAGAGTTGTCTCCCAAATTTTATGAAAAAGGGAAAAGAGTATTAACAATTGGTAGATATTTCTTTCTAGCCTTATAATTGTTTCTTCTTTTGGCACAAGGCCAGGAATTATCTCAGTGTATTACTGGTACTTTATTTTAGCCTTATAATGATCCATTTTAATAAACACGTTGAATCTAATTTTCCCATGAAACGTTAACTTGTCTGTATAACACCCAAACTTCTAAGACATGCACCTTCACAGATACACGCCCATCCGCATATGTGGGTACTTCCGAAAGTCTAATGTCTGTCTCAGGGTCCACCAAGCCGGTGCTTATTCCGGTTTCTATGGAGGGAAACGACTGAGAGTACGAGACTCCCTCCTGGATAAGATGCCAGTCCATCGCAGAGTTAAACCCACAAATATTGCTGGTATTTATTTTAAACTGAGTATACTGGAGCCACGTGAAATGAAGTGTTTTGTTCAAAAACAAAACACGCAATCCAGTCCAGGAATCGAACCCACGAACGACATTATGATCATACGTCCAACACCCGTGTACGTCAGAAACCTACTTTAATTACGTAGATATTGGAATTTTGTGCACGTATTTTCGTCTTGAAACTGCTGGTAATGCGGAGTTAAGGCAATTGTTTTATATAAACACTTTATGTCCATGGTATGTTTCCTTTTGTCTATACCTAAAACTGCACACATACACACACATATGCACATACACACACATCCACATACATATACACATACATACACACTCATACTCACATATGCACATACACACACACACACACATACACATACATAAAGATATGCATACACACTCATACTCACACATAAATACATTCATACACACAAACACACACACACACACATACATATATATACATATATATATATATATATTTATATATATATATATATTTATATATATATATATATATATATATATATATATATATATATGTATATATATATATTGTATGTATATATATATAGTGTATGTATATATATATATTGTATGTATATATATATATTATATTTATATATATATATTATATTTATATATATATAGAGAGAGAGAGAGGTATATGTACACACACACTCACTCACACACATACACACACACACACACACACACATATATATATATATATATATATGTATGTATGTATGTATGTATATATATTATATATATATATATATATATAGATAGATAGAGAGATGTATATGTATACATACACACACACACACACACACACACACACACACACACACACACATATATATATATATATATATATATATATGATTGGGTCACGGCTGGAATGTCTTTGATCATAGATCTGTATGATAAAGGCTGAGCTGCCACTAAGGCAATACAACAACAACAGAAGCAACAACACCAGTAACGACACCAATGACGACACCGCCATCTCTATCATAAGTCTTCTATATTACTTTAATAAATATCGCCACCACTGTCACTTGAGCCACCATTGTCACCACCACCCCGCCCGAGAATCCCTCATTACTATCTTTACAACCATTGCCGCCACCGCCGTAACTAATAACCACACTTACTGCAACTCACGCCATCAACCGCCATTAATAGAATCACCACCATCACCAACACTACTATCAACAACACCACCAATGACACCAACACCAACACCAACACCACCAACAACAACAACACTAACAGCACCACCACCAATGACACCAACACCACCACCAACGACAGCAACACCAACAGCACCACCACCAATGACAGCACCACCACTACTACCATTAGCAACACTAACACCACTACCACCACTAACACCACTACTACCATTACCAACACTAACACCACTACTACCACTAACCCACTACTACCATTACCAACACTAACACCACTACTACCATTACCACCACTAACACCACTATCAGCACTAACACCACTACCACCACTAACACCACTACTACCACTACCACCACTAACACCACTACTACCATTACCAACACTAACACCACTACCACCACTAACACCACTACTACCATTACCAACACTAACACCACTACCACCACTAACACCACTACTACCATTACCAACACTAACACCACTACCACCACTATCACCACTAACACCACTACCAGCTCTACCACCACTACTACCATTACCAACACTAACACCACTACCAGCTCTACCACCACTACCACCACTAACACCACTATCAGCACTACCAACACCAACACCACCCCACCACCAACAACAACAGCACTAACTTAACCATCATAGCAGCCATCTTCTATGACGTAAGCCAGTCGGCTCCTCACATCCCGATGACGTCATCGAGGCCAAAACAGTCAGGCTTAAGTTTCTCTCTTGTGGCGTCTCTCAGGCCGACTGAAACACTTCAGACCCTCATCTCTCTAGACTTCACCACCTCACCCCCTCCCTATACCACTACTACTACTACTACTGCTGCTGCTACTACTGCTGCTACTACTACTACTGCTGCTACTACTACTACTACTACTACTACTACTACTACTACTACTACCACTTTTACTACTACTACTACTACTACTACTACTACAATCACTACCACTACTACTACTGCTGCTGCTGCTGCTGCTACTACTACTACTACTACTACTACTACTACTACTACCACCACCACCACTTCTACTACTACCATCGCCATCACCGCTACCACCACCACCACCACCACCACCACCACCACTACTACTACTACTACTACTACTACTACTAACGTGCAATGCAGTACAGTACAGTCACTTTGACACCATTACACTAGAGTCACTTCTGTACAACTACTACTACAACTACTATCACCACTACAACAGTGTCACCTTGACACTACAACTACCATCACCACTACTACATTGTAACCTTGACATTACAACTACCACCACAACCACTACACACATCGAAACTACTTTTACCACCGCCACTACACTACTGATTTAGGGACAACGGCAACAATTTTAAATCGACCTCAGTGCATTACTGGTACTTTATTTTATCGACCCTTTACGTTCTGAGTTCAAACCCGCCGAGGTTAGCTTTGCATTTCATCCTTACGAGGTCGAGGAAATTCCACGACTCAAAATTGAGGATAGAATAATTAGTATGTCCTTCAACACCACTGCCAGTTACACTGGCATACACCAAGGAACTAATACTAACATTGAAGCAGCTCTGGAAAAAATCTCTCTTGTGGCTGGCTTGCAGCCATCACATTCTTGAAGATAATCTCTGGTCTTGAAGATAATCTTTGAGATCTTTTTCCCATCATCTAGTCTCAGTAAAGTTCCAGGAACATTGGGACTCCATCGATAAATCTCATTAACAAGCTGTCCTGGACGATGATGACTCCGCGGAAGATTCTTACAAGCAAACGATGGAAATGGTTGAATATCTACTAACTGAACTGCTTTCTAGAAATCATCCCAGAGAAAACTATGCCGAGTTCAGAAAGCTCTCCCTTGTCAGAAAGAATATCAGACACGTCACTACAACATAGCAAGGAGAATCCATTGGGCACTTTGTGGAAAATATGCACTTGACAGAGCAGAAAAGTGGTACGAACATAACCCCTAGGGCTTTATCGAAAATGATAATACAAAGATCCTGTAGGACTTTGTGATACAGTGTGACCATGAGATTGAACATAGGAGACCAGATATTGTCCTAATTGAGAAAGAAAGCAAACAATGTTGGATCATAGATATAACCTGTCAAGCTGATAACAAAGTATGTGATAAAGAAGGTAATACATTGATAGATATGACAGGTTAGCATGGGAGGTTAAGCAGTTGTGGTCACTGTAAAAGGTGGTGGTAATACCAATAATAGTTGTAGTCTTGGGAACAGTGACTTACAAAAAAAAAAACAACATAGCATTGCTTGGAACAGTTCGAATACTCCGGAGGGTACTCGAAAAATAAGGGGTGTTACCTCAGTTCACTGGTAGTAAACAGCTAACACTGTAATATATCTCTAGTGTTAGAAGCTGAGATAAGAGATGTTACCTCAGTTCACTGGTAGTGAACAAATAACACAGTAAATACAACTCCTGTCTTAGAAGCTGGGAGAAGAAACAACTATAATAATAAATGTTTCTACTTTTGGCACAAGGCCAGCAATTATCACAGTACATTACTGGTACTTTATTTTATAGACCCCGTAAGGATGAAAGGCAAAGTTAACCTCGGCGGGATTTGAACTCAGATTTTAAAGGGGCGTAACTCTATGTTGCAATGCATGGTGTCAGACCCTCTACTGATACTGCCAATCAACCATAAATAATTACCTTTTTTGTTGCCTCAGGGGGAGGTTACTAGGGGACGTTACACAACACAACATAGGGAGGGTATTACGTTAAGATATGAAACAACACTAAATAATTTAGACAAAGAAATGAAAGAAAGTAATACACACATACACATAGACATACACATACATACACACACATACACATACCTACATATGCACACACACACACACAGACGCATATGCATACACGCATACACACACATTTAAGTGTAATATATGTATTTCAGGAGGAGGAAGAGGGGAGGAGGAGCAGTCAGCGTGTATTAACGAGAGAACCTTATAAATCTCAGGTTCCCCTGATGACCAACGAGACATGACCCCTGCCAGAGGTGACTTTCTGGGTTTACAGTTCCGTATTTAGACTGGAGTCATTCAACCAGACACTCACCTTTCAGGCGATTTACTAACGGTCATCAAATCCTTATTCACCACACCCTCCTCTTTAAGTGGTGCTTGAAGAGGTTTGATGAGGGTGAGACAAGAGAGGAAAAAAACCCTGTCCTTAGTCCTTTCAATCGTGACCCTTACAGTGTACCTATTCACCCTAGACACAGCAGACAAAGCGGAAACTGCTACTTTCAAGTTTTTACCTAAACCATTCTCTTTACTCTTCAATCAATCCATTTTTTAAGTTTTCTGCTACAAAACTCATCTACTAGAAATATCAACAATATCTCTCCTTCAAATAAAACACCATCTTTAAACAAAGACAAAGGCATAGTGGAGAATATAGTCGTGTATATATATATATATATATATATATTCAATTAGAAAGTGAACAACAATATATAACTACTCCATTACCAAAGGTTTCTGGATCCTAGACAATATTAATATACGTATGGATCGTTCATCAGACAGCGATGATAACATCTCTGTTATATTTTGTGTTGTTCACTTTCTAATTAAATAGCTCTGTTCTATACATAGAGCACTCTTTTTTTCATTCGCTATTTCTTCGGAATTACCTAACACACACACACACACACACACACACACACACACACACACACACATATATATATATATATATATATATATATATATATATATATATATATATATATATATGTGTTTGTGTCTATATTGTATCTGTATTTTTGACCGTTGGTCAGTCAATCATAACATTGAGGACCGAATAAATTAAATTAACCGATAAAAAAGACACAGAAGCGAAAACCAACCAAACAGTGAGTGTATTCTGTTATTAATTCTGGCAATATTATTACACAAATATGACCCTCCCCAAGTATAACAATATATATATATATAAGGAAAAGAAATGGAAAATGTAACTGGAGTCTTTTTTAAGAATATTTTTTAAAAGACTCCAGTTGCATTTTCGATTTCTTTTCCTTCTACTTTCACTCGTGTAGGACATCTCGTTTTTTTTTTCTTTAACCCCCCTCCTCAACCTCATTTTCTTATATATATATAGAAAGGCTTCTACAGGACTAGAACTGTTTCATTCGATAGAAATTATATATATAGTCCTTGCTCTTCCCCTCCTTTTCCTCTCATTTGTGGCATTTATGGTACTTTCCATTATTGCTTTATTTTTCTGTATGTTTAGCCAAATAAAGGATATTTCTTCTCGTCAATGGATTGTAGAATTTATTCACAGAAATATTTATATGAAGCAAGAAATGAAGAATAGAAGAAAAGGAAAAGAAAGAAAATGAGAAAAGAAATTAAACAACGAAAGGAAGGAGGGAAGGTGAGGATGGAGTAACAGACTCTACACCGCAGTCTGAGTGGTATCTCTCAGCTGTATGTTACGGACAAAATGGCGAAGTCATTGCCACCTAGAACGGCCAGCGACACCTGCTGCATCAGCCACTCCACTTCACGGGGCTTCTTCCTTTAGCTGGCTGCCATTGTTCCGATTTTGACAAAGAAAAATGGCAGCTTGTGGACCTAGGACACCTGAAGTTTCTACAGCAGCCGGCGTGAAAATGAAGCGATTTGTCATTAATTGGTGATGTCACAGTTGTAGATGTGACGTGGTGTTGGTGAAGGTGGAGACATTGTCGTATTCTAAGACATCTATTTGTACTGAATAAGTACTTGGAACAAAGATTCTTGTGTGAAAGCACTTAAAACATTGTAAAATGTATTCTTCAGTGCAGACAATTTGAATTATATTTTTTATTAGTTTATACTTATATATACATATATATATATCCACACACACCTATATATACATATATATATTCACACAGACCTATATATACATATACTTATATATACATATATATATTCACACACACCTATATATACATATATATATATATACATATTCACACACACCTATATATACATATATATATATATACATATATATATTCACACACACCTATATATACATATACTTATATATACATATATATATTCACACACACCTATATATACATATATATATATATACATATTCACACACACCTATATATACATATATACATATATATATTCACACATACATATATATACATATACACATATATACATATATATATTCACACACACCTATATATATACATATATACATACACACATATATATATTCACACACACCTATATATACATATACACATATATACATATACATATTCACACAGACCTATATATACATATATACATATATATATTCACACACACCTATATATACATATATACATATATATATTGTCACACACACACATATATACATATGTGCATACATACACATACACACATACATTCATACACACACACACATACATTCATACATAGATACATACATACATAACACAGACACATACATACATACACATACACACATACATTCATACATAGATACATACATACATAACACAGACACATACATACATACACATACATACACATACATACACATACATACACATACATACACATATTCACCTACATTCATACATACACACATACACACATACATACATACACATACACACATACATTCACACACACACACACACACACACACACACACACACACACACACACACATGCTGATAGAATAACTATGTAGCTTGTGCCTCTTCCTATCTACGGTTAGCTTTCCTCTTTGTTGTTTACTTGTCTCACTCGCTTTACGCGTTTTAATTGTCCTAATAACTTAATTTAGTTATTATTGCACCCACCTGAGGTATATGATTTTTAATGCAATGAAATATCTATGATCGTTGGCAAATCACTGATGAGGGACTCATTTTATAACATGTTATCCATGTGCAACCTGCAGTATTCTTCTCCCCATTTTTTCATATATATATATATATATATATGTTATGTCAAGTAAGAATATTTTGGAAACAGCGAGCGGGTTTGAAATTATAAATATAAGCTATCGCTGTATTTTAACTAAAGAAATTAAAGAAATTATTTAGCCTGATAGTGGGGTTAAGAACCCTCGGAGAAATGGAAAAAGATGAGTATTGACGTACATGGGTCTGGATAACCAAAGATGTGGGTTCGACTCTCATGTACGTCAATACTCATCTTTTTCCATTTCTCCGAGGGTTCTTAACCCCACTATCAGGCTAAATAATTTCTTTAATTTCTTTAGTCAAAATACAGCGATAGCTTATATTTATAATATATAAATATATGTTTCTCGAGCTCTCTTTGTAGACGTTGTTGTTGTTGTTGTTGATAATGGCGGCAGTGATGGTGATGATGGTGATGCTGGTGATGATGGTGTTGTTTTTGATTCATCTTTGATGATGATGATGTTGTTTCACGACAAAACTTTTTTCTATTTTTTCTTTTATCAAGAACATTTTCGTCACCATCACCATCATCATCACCATCACCACCACCATCACCACTATCATCATCATCAGCATCATCTTCATCATCATCATCTTCGTCATCGTCATCGTCATCGTCATCATCATCATTGTCATCACCACCATCATCATCATCATCATCACCACCACCACCACCACCATCATCATCATCATCATCATCATCATTGTCATCACCACCATCACCATCACCACCACCACCACCATCATCATCATCATCATCATCATCATCATCATCATCATCATCATTATCATCATTGTCATAACCAACATAACCAACATCATCATCATCATCACCACTGTACTCTGTTTCGTTTTGTTGTTTGGTATTTGTTTATCTAGTTATTTTTCGTTTTATCGCCTCACCTCTCTCTCTCTCTCTCTCTCTCTCTCTCTCTCTCTCTCTATATATATATATATATATATATATATATATATATATATATATATATATATATATATATATATATATTGTGTGTGTGTGTGTGTGATCAAGTTTTATTTTGTCTCTTTTCTCTTCCATTTCTGTGTCGGACCTTACTTCACCTCTGACATTGTCCACGTCTCTATCCAGTTTAGATATGTAAATGGTATTCCATCTCCAAACTCTCTCTCTCTCTCTCTCTCTCTCTCTCTCTATATATATATATATATATATATATATATATATATATATATATATATATATATACTGTTGGCTTCTTGCTACAATAATCTCTATACTTTTCATTTATATATATATATATATATTATGGAGTGCTGTTGGCTTTTCGCTGCAGTGTTTTCTATACCTTTCATTTATATAGATATGTGTGTGTGTGTGTGTGTGTGTGTGTGTGTGTGTGTGTGTGTGTGTGTGTGTGTGTGTGTGTGTGTGTGTGTGTGTGTGTGTGTGTGTGTGTGTGTGTGTGTGCGTGCGTGCGTGTGTCATTTTATATGTATTTATAGCTGTGTGTAAGTATTTCTGTATGTGTGTGTGTGTGAGAGTCGCATGTGGTTGTGTATGTGTGTGTTTTTTCATACTTTGTTTGCGTGCAGCTTCTATTTATCCATCTATCTATCTATATATCTCTCTCTCTCTCTCTCTCTCTATATATATATATATATGTGTGTGTGTGTGTGTGTGTGTGTGTGTTCATGTGTGTGTGTGTGAGTAAATGTGTTTGTGAATATGTCTAGCTCTGTCTATGCATGCGTGTATAGATTCGTGTGTATATTGAATAAATATCTATAAATGTATGTCTAAGTTGGTGAAGTATCTGTATATATATGGATATATGGATGAGAGACGTGTGTTTGTGTTCTCTTGAAGTTAAGGGGGTCGTTTCACAACCTCGTCGTTCATGGTTCAGTCACATCACGTGACATCTTGGGAAATATCTTCTATAGCCTCCGATTGACCAGTGGCTTATGAGTGAAATGTCTTGTAGAGCTATCCTTAGGTCAGTTTGTAAAGACGCTATGCTAGACTCCATCAAAAAATGCATGAATTTAAACAGGAATCACTTGGTGCATCGGTTGTATCTCTGGACAGAAACATCAGAGGATAATTGTTTCTACTTTTAGCACAAGGCCAGCAATTACCCAGTACATTACTGGTACTTTATTATCGACCCCGTAAGGATGAAAGGC
>OZ024747.1:11016308-11018808 GCA_964016885.1 Eledone cirrhosa
TTTGAAATTGCCACAATACATACATTTCTTCTTTTGACGTTAGAATATTCACCCACAATTATTATTTTTTTCTCTCTATCTTCATACATAATTTCCCTTCGTTAATTTTCAAATTCCTTTAATTTATACATTATCTTCCAACGGTTCCCAACCTCTCTATATTAAAACAATATATCTTTTTCTCAGTGATAAAAACTATCTCTTTCTCTCTATCACCCATCTCTCCCTCTCCACCTTCACTCTCATCTCCTCCCCCCTTTTTTCATCCTCCCCCCCCTCCCTAAATAAAATATTTTTTCCTCGCACATATCCTCCCTTCGTTAATTTTCAAAATTTTTAATTTATACAGTATCTTCCAACGGTTTTCAACCCCTCTATGTAAAAAATATATCTCCTCTCAGTTATAAAAACTATCTCTTTCTCTCTATCACCCATCTCTCCCTCTCATCTCCTTCCCTTTTCATCCTCCCCCCCCTCTCTAAATAAAATATTTTTCCCAATATCACACATCAATCTAAAACCACTTTTCATATGTTGATTTAAAACTGCACTATCAACAAGTGTTTTTTAGCCTTCATATCATGTTCTCCTGTTTTATCTGATGAAAACACAAATATTATTGCTTGATGATGTTTGTTTTTGAAATGCGCATAATAAAATATATGGAACTCCTTTAACCATCTTTTGATCTTATATTATATATATATATATATATATGTATATATATATATGTATATACATATATATATATGTGTATATATATATATAAATATATTTAGGTTTGTTGGTTCACCACTGGATAGAATTGGTCATTCCGTATGGTCAATCTCGATGTAATATATATATGTATATATATACATGTATATATATATATATATATATATATGTAGATAAATCTACCAAGAGTTTACGGTAGTGTCCAATCCGTATGAAGAACTCAATGTATTCCGGATATCATGGAAAGAAGAGATGTAATGAAAAATCACTTTCGGTGAAAGATAAACGGAATACAGAGTCAAGATAAAATATTAAACAAATAATGAATAAAACAATGAAACAGTTCCTTATATTAAACAAAAAAAGTTCATTATTTAACGATCGTTTCTAGGATATATATGTGTTAGAATTGGCATGCATATTCAACAGATCTATGTACAAAATTATACAAAATTATACAAACTATCAAGATTAAATATACATACCAAACACACATATATGCCGTCTTCAGAAATAATTATTTCTGAAGACGGCATATATGTGTGTTTGGTATGTATATTTAATCTTGATAGTTTGTATAATTTTGTATAATTTTGTACATAGATCTGTTGAATATGCATGCCAATTCTAACACATATATATCCTAGAAACGATCGTTAAATAATGAACTTTTTTTGTTTAATATAAGGAACTGTTTCATTGTTTTATTCATTATTTGTTTAATATTTTATATATATATATATATATATGCGTGTGTATATATGTATGTATATATAACGCGAAGTATTCATAAGATAACTGTTTCAACGTTTGGCAAAAGGCCAGCAATTACCCAGTGCATTACTGGTACTTTATTTTATCGACCCCGTAAGGATGAAAGGCAAAGTTAACCTCGGCGGGATTTGAACTCAGAATGGCAAGGGCCGTAACTCTATGCGTCAAAGCATGGCGTCCGACCCTCTACCAATACTGCCAAGATAACGACAGAAAATTATGTAAAATTTATTGGAACTTTATCTTTCTACAAGGCTTGGCTGAAAAGTTCAAAGGCTGATAATGAAGGAGTGATGCTAGAGCTGTAAAATCTAGTATTTATTATTTTCAACTCTTCTTATTAATAACTACATCGTTTCTTTCCAGGGACTAATTTGAAAAATGTATCTCATTTGGTCATTACATGAGAGTATCTTGGTCAGCCTATGAACCTTTCAGTTTATGAACCACTCTTCAGCCTATGAACTCTTCAGCCTATGAACACTTCAATCTATGAACTATTAGCCTATGAATTCTTCAACCTATGAACTATCAGCCTATGAATTCTTCAGCCTATGAACTGTTTCAGCCTATGAACTCTTCAGCCTATGAACTCTTCAGCCTATGAACACTTCAACCTATGAACTATCAGCCTATGAACTCTTCAGGCTATGAACTCTTCAACCTATGAACTCTTCAGCCTATGAACTCTTCAGCCTATGAACACTTCAACCTATGAACTATTCAGCCTATGAATTCTTCAGCCTATGAACTGTTTCAGCCTATGAACTCTTCAGCCTATGAACACTTCAACCTATGAACTATCAGCCTATGAACTCTTCAGGCTATGAACTCTTCAGCCTATGAACTCTTCAGCTTATGAACTCTTCAGCCTATGAACACTTCAACCTATGAACTATCAGCCTATGAACTGTTTCAGCCTATGAACTCTTCAGGCTATGAACTCTTCAGCCTATGAACTCTTCAGCCTATGAACACTTCAACCTATGAACTATTCAGCCTATGAACT
>OZ024747.1:11031308-11038808 GCA_964016885.1 Eledone cirrhosa
TCAGGTCCCCATCAACTAAAATGCTCACTCTCTATTTCTCTCAATTTCTTTGTCTCTTTCACTCTTTCTATCTTTTCCTGTCTTTATTTATTTATTTCTCCCCCCCCCCCTTTCTTTGTATGTGTTTGTATGCGCTTGTGTGTATATGCGTACATGTATCTGTGTGTCTGTGCGTGTGTGTATGTGTGCGGTGTGCGGTGTGCGTGTGAAGACGAAGCAGCGTCCTTTAATGAATTAAGCAAACGTGTTTGAAAAGCTTAAATCATCGTAACACATCGCAGATAGGAAGCGAAGATGGCGGGCGACATAGTAACGTTTTTTTTTTTTTTGCGAAGCGATTCAGAAGAGTCGGAGGTCAGTTGTAACTAGTGTCAAAGTATTGAGAGATAGAGAAAGAGGGAGTGAGAGGGGGAGAGAGAGGAGGGAGGTAAGAGAGAGCAAATGAGAGAGAGATAGAGAGAAAGAGAAGAGTAAGAGAGAGATAGAGAGAGACATATAGAGTGTGAGAAGAGAGATAGGGAGTGAGAGAGATATATAGGGAGGCAGATATATATAGTGAGAGAGAGAGCGAGAGAGAGAGAAAGAGAGAGTGAGAGAGAGACATAGAGTGAGAGAGAAGGAGAGAGAGAGAAAGACATAGTGTGTGTGAGAGAGAGAGAGAGAGAGAGAGAGAGAGTTAGAGAGAAAGAGAGTGAGAGAGAGAGCGAAAGAGAGAGACATAGAGTGAGAAAGAAAGAGAGAGAGAGAGACATAGAGTGTGTGTGAGAGAGAGAGAGAATTAGAGAGAGACATAGAGTGTGTGTGTGAGAGAGAGAGAGGGAGAGAGAGAGAGAGAGAGAGGGAGAGAGAGAGATAGTTAGAGAGAGACATAGAGTGTGTGTGTGAGAGAGAGAGAGAGACATAGAGTGTGTGTGTGTGAGAGAGAGAGAGAGCTACAAACAAATATATTCAGTATTGTCTAGATCTCGTCGTTGTCTTCAAATGTAGTAAATAGTTGTTTCATTAGTAAGTGACGCCAAAAAACATCTGGTCATAAATCATATCAGTGCCGTAGTAGTTGATGTTGTTGTTGTTCTGGTGGTAGTAGTTGTTATAGTTGTTGTAGTAGTAGTTGTTTTTGTTCTGGTGCTGGTTGTTGTTGTTCTGGTAGTTGTTGTAGTTGTTGTTCTAGCGGTTGTTGTTGTTGTTGTTGTTATGTTATTATTTCACTGAAAAAGCTGAAGAAACCGAAATTTGATGTAAATGCATATATGTATGCCATATAAATATATATATATATATATACACACACATAAATCTATGTATATATATATATATACATATAAATCTATGTGCATATGTATATAATATATATATATATATATATATATATATATATATATATATATACGTATATAGATACACCCACACACATATATGTGTGGGTATGTATGTATCTATATATCTATACATACATACATACATACATACATACATACATACATACATACATACATACATACATACATACATACATACATACATACATGTTTAACAAATGTCGGTTTCTTCAGTGAAATAATAAAGTAAAATTTGACTGAGTGATTAAGGAGTTGGTTTCATAACCACTGGGTCCTGAGATCATTCCAGTTGCGTGACATCTTGGACAGGTCTCTTATAATATAGCTTTGGGTTGACCAATACCTTGTGAGTGGAAGTTGGTAGACTGAAACAACAGTAGCCCATTATATATAGAGTTCGGATCTAGCTATTGAAAAGGCAGGAGCTCAACCGTTGGTGTCCCGAATCCTAAGAGATATCAACATGAATGGAATTTTTATCTAAAGACATTTTTTCCAATTCCAACCCACCCGTCCCCTCAATCTATCTTATTTCTCATTCTTTCTTCTGATGAAGGACTAGCGTCCGAAACGTTAAAACCCTCTTCCTGCTATATCAAGCGTTAACCTAATATACCCCTTCCACATACTGCACCGATTGTGTTGTTATTTCTGTTTACCTTTTACATACATACATATATATATATACATACATATATATATATAAAGGACGATCGACTTTCGTCAAATCGGACCGAGGGAACAATGTTTCCGTTGGTCTTTCCAATTGCTAATACTATCTATCGGTCGCAACTCCAGGTAGAAGGAGCAACGTGAAATAAAGTGTCTTGCTCAAGGACATAACGCATCGCCTGGTCTAGGAATCGAACTCACAACCTCACTACTACTACTACTACTACTACTACTACTACTACTACTACTACTACTACTACTACTACTATTACTCTCCCTTCTCTGGAAGAAATCAGCTGTGTTCAAACCTGGCGAGAAGATTGGCTCTGCAGTGTTTAAACTACCCAAGAAATGTCACATGTTACCTCTCCTACGACACCTGGCATACGACACCTCTTCTACGACACCCCTCCTACGACACCTGGCATACGACACCTCTTCTACGACACCCCTCCTACGACACCTGGCATACAACACCTCTCCTACGACACCTGGCATACAACACCTCTCCTACGACACCTCTCCTACGACACCACTCCTACGACTCCTCAAAGAGTTACAGGTCCATGGAAGATCACAGCTTAAAATAGTCATAACGAGACTTATATATATTTATTGTATAAAAACATATTGTATAAGCCTTTATATACAACTCTATTGTTTTCTCAGAGTACATTTAATCCCAATTTAACCCTTTAGTATTTACATTACTCTATACATACTATTATGTTTTCCCAGTAAAAGCTTTATTTTACATAATTATCTCACTTAATATCAATCTACGAAATGTTAATATTATTTATTTTGAGAAGCATAGAGTTACGTCCCGTTACGTCCCTTTACGCCGAGGTTAACTTTGCTTTTCATCCTTACGGGGTCGATAAAATAAAGTACCAGTAATGCACTGAGGATAATTGCTGGCCTTGTGCTAAAAGTAGAAACAATTATTTATTTTGAGAACATTACCTTAGCATCAGTATGAGCAGCCGGTTATGGCCGGTTTGAACTGAAAGATGTGAGAGAATTTTGGCCGGATATGGTTTGTTTAGATGCTAAAGGGTTAATTTTTACTTAAATGATTCTAAACATTAAACATTAAACATTCCTTCTACGTTTACTTCAATAATTATTTACGTTGCAAATGGCGTCTCAGAAGAGTTGAATGTATTTGGCCAGAAACTCAACTGAACGTCTGCTGTTGATGTAGGTCATTGGTAGAACAGTAGCCAACGATCAAGACATATGGCGTCACATATTGTCAAGTAAAGTGGACCTCGCACCCAATATTAACGAGGCCACTCTCTCTCTCTCTCTCTCTCTCTCTCTCTCTCTCTCTCTCTCTCTCTCTCTCTCTCTCTTGCTCTCTCTCTCACTCTCCCCCTCTCTCTCTCTGCCGCCATTGGCCAGACAGTAGCAGCTGCTATACAACACGTCTTCCCCTAATAAACTACACAAATGACCACTACCTTCCTTAGAGACGACAACCACCACCATGACGATGATAATGATAATGATGATGATGATGATGATAATGATGATGACGTTTACGATGATGATGATGATGATGATGATGATGATGTTGACGACGACGACGATGATGATGATGATGATGATGGTGGTGGTGACGACGACGATGATGATGATATGGTGGTGGTGGTGGTGACGCTTGCAATAACGATGACGACGACGATATTGATGACGACGATAACGATGGCGGCGGCGACGATGAGATGATACTGTTGATATGATATTACAGTTTGCTGTTATTTAACCAGTTTTCTTTTTATAAAACCCAGGGCATCCCTAATCAAAAAGATCGGCTGATCGGCCTATGATATATATTTATATATATATATATTTATATATATATATATATATATATATATATATATATATATATATATGTAGGAGCTGAGTTTTATTGTAGTACAATAAAGCAATGCAGATATCGGATAAGAAGCACTCTACAGTTTGTAGGACTGGAGTATACATAATAATATATAAGATCAAAAGATGGTTAAAAGAGTTCCATGTATTTTATTATGCGCATTTCAAAAACAAATATCATCATGCAATAACATTTGCGTTTTCGTCAGATAAAATAGGGAGACATGATATGAAGGTTAAAACACACTTGTGAATAGTGCAGTTTTAAATCAACATATGTGTTTTAACCTTCATATCATGTCTCACTATTTTATCTGACGAAAACGCAAATGTTATTGCATGATGATATTTGTTTTTGAAATGCGCATAATAAAATACATGGAACTCTTTTGATCTTATATATTATATATATATATATATATATATGTATATATATATATATATATATATATATGTAAGTATATGTATATATATATGTTATTCCGGGTTGAATCGGAGGCAACCACAGTAAGTAAGGTACTCAATACATAGCAGAGTATAAATGTTTTAATATAGAAGAGCTTCTACAGGACTAGAACTGTTTCATTCGTGAGAAATCATCAGGGCTTCCTGATGATTTCTCACGAATGAAACAGTTCTAGTCCTGTAGAAGCTCTTCTATATTAATATATATATATATATATATATGCATATATATATATATATATATATATATATATATGCATATATATATATTGTTATACTTTGGGAGGGCCATGCTGCCAATAAAAATGCACACACACCTGTTGGTTTTCACTAATTTATAAACAACCATCCGGTTATCGAACCAACCAACCATTCAGCCAACCGGAAAATATAATAAATTGTAGTGAAAACCAACAGTGCGTGTGTTTTTATATATATATATATATATAACGAAGGAGTTGTGGTAAAGAACCAGATGGACCATAACGCACCAGAGTACTCAATACTTAGAGTAGTAGAGTGGGTAATAGGAAAATGTATGACCCCGACGGCAGAGCTCTGCCGTCGGGGTCATACATTTTCCTATATATATATATATATATATATATATATATATGCAAAAGTTCTATTTAAATTGTTGGGATACAACAAGCAAATATTTTTATAACTGATATAAAGCACTCGACAATAAAGCACTCGACGATATTAACAAATGGAAACTATATTTATTTAAATATGGTTTTATAAATATAGTTTCCATTTGTTAATATCGTATACATATATATATATATATATATATATATATATATATATATATATATATATATATATATATATATATATATATATAACTCTATAAAGTTAACTGTCTCTAATACGTAAGCATCTCAATGAAAAGACAGGATTTATTAATAAATCAATAAATTATTACTCCATTCAGAGAAGTGTTAAAATATATTAAAACTTATTTCTATGAAGAATTCATCCCCTGATGAAGAAACTTAAATTCTTCCAATATTGATTATTCCCTGAGGAATTTAAGGGTCGTTAGACTAGCGTTCCCTGAGGAATTTAAGGGTTGTTAGTCTAGCGTTCCTTGAGGAATTTAAGGGTCGTTAGTTTAGCGTTCCCTGAGAAATGTAAAGGTCGGTTTATTGTTCCCTGAGCAATTTAAGGCACAGGGATCTTTATAAAATGTAAAGTAGAGGAGCGGATCTGTGTGCTGTAAGTTACTGTGGTTGTTGTTGTTGTTGTTGTTACTGTTTTTACTGCTGTTGTTGGTACTGCTGTTGTTGTTACTGCTGTTGTTACTGCTGTTGTTGTCACAGCTGTTGTTACTGTTGTCGTTGTTACTGTTGTTGTTACTGCTGTTGTTATTACTGCTGTTGTTGTTACTGCTGTTGTTGTTACTGCTGTTGTTGTTGTCGTTAGCCCTAAGTCAACTCTGATCAAGCAGACCAATGAACAAAAGTATTCCAGCCGTGGCCATCTCGTCTTTTTCCTGTGTGCAGGAAACCGAAAACCTTACACTACAACGTGTCATTGTATATGTGTATTTTGAGGGAGATTTGGCTACTGTTTCTTGTAGGTCGAGGTGACTGTGTAAAGGTTTCCTCGTGGTGGCCTTAAACAGTACCTTTTCATCTGAAGAGGATTTAGCTACTATTTCTAGCAGGTAGAGGTGACCATGTAAAGGTTCCCTCGAGGTGGCCCTAAATGGTACATTTTCATTTGAGTGAGATTTGGCTACTATTTCTAACAGGTCGAGGTGACCATGTAGAGGTTCCCTCGGAGTGGCCTTAAATGGTACATCTTCATTTGAGGGAGATTTAGCTACTATTTCTAGCAGGTCGAGGTGACCATGTAAAGGTTCCCTCGGGGTGACCTTATACGGTACCTTTTCTCTAGTTAAGTGTGTGGGCAATGGATACAACACAGCGCTACTTCACTTCAATTTCTCTACATACACTTGACTATAGTTGAATAGATTTCATATACTTCATATTGAATCGCAATGCATTTATCGTAAGAAATAAATATTCTTTGAAATGACTGAAGTAAATGTTGATAATACAGAGAAAAGAGAGCGAAGACAGATACAAAGAGGGAGAGAAGGAGAAGAAGAAAGCAGTGAGAGAAAGAAAGAGAGAGATATATATGTGAGAGAGAAAAGAGGGAGAGAGGGGGGAAGAGAGAGAAAAGGAAGAAGAGACAGTGTATTGGCTATTCTTCATTTATCATATCGGCTCATCTTTAAAGTGGGTCTAACAAGCTTCCTCGTCTCAATTTCTTTCTCATGAAACTTGATTATTTCTTCGTTCTTTAGGAAAACACTCGTATTCCAAAGGCATTCGATGTTATTTCGCCTGATATTAATGGAAGAGAGCTAACAAGAAAATAACTCTGCCATTAGTAAAAACTACTTGGAATCGCGACTAGACGTCTCAACTCTGACGCGACATAAGATAAATTGTCAAGATATATCCTGTGTAATTAACTACGATTCAGCCATCTTGCAGGGTTAAATAGGAATCATGCGACTTAGAGGAGCTTTTTCTGGAGACCGGAGCTACTTCAATGTTAATGTTAAAATCAAATAAAATGAAAATAATAACAACACTAATAATAACAACAGCAACAACAACAACAATAATGATAATAATAATGATAATATAGAAGAAATACATTTATATACAAACGTAGAAAGAAATCTTATTCGAATTTACAAACTCTTCTTTTCCTTCTTTATCATATGTTTGAGTTCTTTAAAAGCAATACGTTGCTTGCTTGCATGTATATGATGGCTGCCTAGTCTACTAGCGCCATCTGCTGGAGAAAATATACAACTAATCTACAGTCAGTATAAGAAACACATTATAAGACGTGCGTGTGTTTCTTTTTTACTTTGTTCTTGTTATTCTTGTTCTTGTTGTTGTTGTTTCTTTGTTGTACTTGTTGCTGTTGTTCATCTTGCTGTTGTTGCATTTTTATCTATTTATGTTGTTGTTGTTGTTGCTGCTGCTGTTGTTGTTGTTTTTGTTGCCTTTGTCGTTGTTGTTTTTGTTGCTGTTATTATTTTTGTTTTTGTTCTTGTTGTTTTTGTTGATATTGTTATTTTTGCTGTTGCTGTTCTTGT
>OZ024747.1:11043808-11048808 GCA_964016885.1 Eledone cirrhosa
TTGATAATTATTAATATTGATAAATCATACAATGGCCATACTCCATAACGAGTGGGCAGCCATCATGTATGTATATTAACAGTATACACACACGTTGCAATGAATAATAATTCACATCCACATGCTATCAAGCCTGAAATACATGTCATGAGGATACAGAAAGAAGGGTTAATTTATTACATCAAACAGGCAAAACATAGGCAAACTATGAACGAAACCATAGATCGTGTTATCATGTATTTGCATGACTCTCATTTGTATAGAAATAATTGTTGAGATTAAAGAAGGATTTGATTTTAAAACCTTGGTTTATTCAGTATTAAATATTTATACTCTGCTGCCCTCACAGTCTTCAACTGCAGGTATCTTGACCTTTCACCTACACCTTTGATTTCACTCCGATTCCGGTTTTCTAGCAGGTTTAAGTGCCCCTAGAAAACCTGGTGGCTCCAAGACAAGGTACTTAATGTACCCCTACAAAACCTGGTGGCTCCAATGCAAGGTACTTAATGTACCCCTACAAAACCTGGTGGCTCCAAGACAAGGTACTTAATGTACCCCTACAAAACCTGGTGGCTCCAAGACAAGGTACTTAATGTACCCCTACAAAACCTGGTGGCTCCAAGACAAGGTACTTAATGTACCCCTACAAAACCTGGTGGCTCCAAGACAAGGTACTTAATGTACTCTTAGAAAACCTGGTGGCTCCAAGACAAGGTACTTAATATACCCCTAGAAAACCTGGTGGCTCCAAGACAAGGTACTTAATATACCCTTACAAAACCTGATGGCTCCAAGACAAGGTACTTAATGTACCCCTACGAAACCTGCTGGCACCAAGACAAGGTACTTAATGTACCCCTAGAAAACCTGGTGGCTCCAAGACAAGGTACTTAATGTATCCTTAGAAAACCTGGTGGCTCCAAGACAAGGTACTTAATGTACCCCTACGAAACCTGCTGGCACCAAGACAAGGTACTTAATGTACCCCTAGAAAACCTGGTGGCTCCAAGACAAGGTACTTAATGTGCCGCTAGAAAACCTGGTGGCTCCAAGACAAGGTACTTAATGTACCCCTACAAAACCTGGTGGCTCCAAGACAAGGTACTTAATGTACCCCTACAAAACCTGGTGGCTCCAAGACAAGGTACTTAATGTACCCCTAGATAACCTGGTGGCTCCAAGACAAGGTACTTAATGTACCCCTACAAAACCTGGTGGCTCCAAGACAAGGGACTTAATGTACCCCTAGAAAACCTAGAGGTTCCAAGACAAGGTACTTAATGTACCCCTACAAAACCTGGTGGCTCCAAGACAAGGTACTTAATGTACCCCTACAAAACCTGGTGGCTCCAAGACAAGGGACTTAATGTACCCCTAGAAAACCTGGTGGCTCCAAGACAAGGGACTTAATGTGCAGCATAGAAACAACCACACACACCGGACTTACACTCCACACACCACCACCACCATATATCACATACACCACCACCATACATCACATACACCACCACCACCATACATCATCACACACACACACATACACACACACTTACACACACACACCACAGACACACACACACTACCACCACCACCACCACCACCACCACCACACACACACACACACCACCACCACCACCACCACACACACCACCACACACTACCACACACCACCACACACCACCACACACACACACACTACCACACACTACCACACACCACCACACACTACCACACACCACCACACACACACACTACCACACACTACCACACACTACCACACACTACCACTCACTACCACACACCACCACACACACACACACTACCACACACCACCACACACTACCACACACTACCACACACTACTACACACCACCACACACACACACACACTACCATACACTACCACACACTACCACACACTACCACTCACTACCACACACCACCACACACCACCACACACTACCACACACTACCACACACTACCACACACACACACACATACACTACCACACACCACCACACACTACCACACACTACCACACACCACACACCACCATACATTACCACACACACACACACTACCACACACCACCACACACTACCACACACTACCACACACACACACACATACACTACCACACACCACCACACACTACCACACACTACCACACACTACCACACACACACACACATACACTACCACACACCACCACACACTACCACACACTACCACACACACACACACATACACTACCACACACCACCACACACTACCACACACTACCACACACCACACACCACCACACACTACCACACACACACACACTACCACACACTACCACACACTACCACACACTACCACACACCACCACACACACTACCACACACTACCACACACTACCACTCACTACCACACACCACCACACACACACACACTACCACACACCACCACACACTACCACACACACACACACTACCACACACTACCACACACACACTCACTACCACACACTACCACACACTACCAAACACCACCACACACCACCACACACTACCACACACCACACACCACACACCACCACACACTACCACACACCACACACACACTACCACACACACACACACACTACCACACATACACACACACACACATATCAGCCAGCAAACCACCAACAGTTCCAATAGATATTTCTATCTCAGAATTATTTGGAGATGTTGGCAATTGACACCTCAAATTAGTTAAGAGGTCAAAGTTGAGCTTTAATTAACCATTGTTTGGTCTAACATTAGACAACTGGTTCCTGTGTGATAGTCGGGTCAACCCTTGTAAAGTGGATCAGATACTGACACGATTAAGGGCCTTCTACCTGATCGAATATGACATTACTTCGATTTTCTGTCATCAACTTATAGCTTTCAGTCTCTCTCTATATATATATGTGTGTGTGTGTGTCTGTGTGTGTTTGTGTGTGTATGCGTCTGTGTGTATGTATGCATGTGTGTGTATGTGTGTGCGTATGTGTGTGTGTGTGTGTGAGTGTGTGTGTGTGTGTGTGCGTGTGTGTGTGTGTGTGCACGTCTGTATGTGTGTGTGTGTGTGTGTGTGTGTTCTCTTCTCGATTGAACTTTCAGTATATATTTTTACCCGCCGCCTTCTCGACGACAAACTTGTAACAGACGATAATGAAAGAAAACAAACAAACAAAAGAACAAATCAAATGAGTTTAGTGAAAAATTTATTGTGAGATCAGGTGTTGAGCAGGACTGTGTCCCCAGCTAACCTCCTGTTTATTATAGTTCTCTTGGGGAGTTTAAGACTGGTTGTCCATAGAACCTTTGTGTGCCGATGACTAGCTTCCTATAGCTGAAATAGTGGAAGGTCTGGGGCAGTCATGGGTAACCTGCAGCCCGCGAACCTTTCTGAATGGCTCGCCGAAGTCACCAAAGTGAAATCCTTCTGATTTTTTTTACTCCAACTTTTCAGTCGTAATTTATCTTTCTATCATTTTTACGATCGAGGAAAACAACGTGTACGAAATTTGAAGAAACAAATCAAAACAACCTGAGTTATCACCCTTTTTTTAAATGTGAGCACGGATGTAAATTAGCGCTTGCGGCCCGTCTGATGATGAGCCATATCTCATGCGGCCCGCCTGATGATGAGTCATATCTCATGCGGCCCGCTTCTCGCAAAAGGTTGCCCATGCCTGGTCTAGGGAATAAAATTCCTGCTCTGAAAACCAAATCTGGAATCACAAGGACTCAGAGAAAACTTTAGGAAAGAACACAATGTCCTGTTGCAAGGGAAATAACTGTGCCCTATATACAGAATCGAGGCCAACTTTACCTTTCATCCATTCGAGAATGACTTGATGTCCAATTTTCAGGATGTTGGCTGGATCGTTGAGGTCCATATGACGGGCCAGGAAGGGGCCCTGACTTAACGCCATGTGATTCTTTTCCTGTGAGTATGGGCGAAGGAAGAAGTTTATAGCTCAAAAGCAAAAACTCTGACTTAATTGGAGAAACGTATTCGTTATGTTCTGATCAATATGCTGCATGAAGTCGAGGACATGCCTTCGAAAAACGGACATGAACGACAAACGAATACAAACATGTAATCTCCTCATCAACCACCCTCTCGAGATACAATTTCGTACGTTAGGCTGGGAATTTATTATCAAAGCCAGGTGGTACATCATTCTCTTTCGCAAGGCTTCTCCTACACTCTTTGTATCAGCAGTATATTCAATTTTCTCCAACAGATTCTAGTTTGACCTCTTCTTCATTTAACAATAAGGTCAGTGTCATAGTCAGTTTTCGACTTACAGATATTTAAACTGTGCATCAAACTATCACAGAGACCCTTTAAAGAGTCCTTGGTACTGTCCCGTTTTTTTTATTCTGCGGTATTTGTTCTGGCTCGCTAAGCTTTCTGAGTTCAAATCGTACTGAGGTCAATATTGCCCTTCATTCTTTTGAGGTTGAGGAGGGAAAATATTAGTCGAGAACTTTGGTCGTTTCTCCCCCCCCCCCTCCCTCTCTCTCACCCATTCTCTCTCCTTCTCTGGAAGAAAGCGGCTATATTCAGACCTGGAGATGGGATTGGGTTCTGCCGTATATCACAATAACGCCCCTACAACCTGACAAGGAGTTACGGGTCCACATATACATATATATATATATATATAGTGAAGTAAAATAACAAGGACGATTGGTTACTCCTTCATTACGTTTATTGGTTGGTGACGCGCGTTTCGCCACTGATCAGCTCAAGGTTCGATCTAAATCGATCTTTCCCGACTCTGTAATCCGCTGCTCGTCAGACTCCTTATAATGGTAATTACCATTACTTCATTCACTCTGTCTAACTCTACACCTCGACACTGAAGTGAACCTAAAGATCGAGTGCTCCCCCGGGTGAACTTCAAGTTATACTCCCTCGATATATATATCCATTTTACGTGTGTTGTATTGAAGCGAATAACTATGTACAT
>OZ024747.1:11066308-11068808 GCA_964016885.1 Eledone cirrhosa
TTGAGTCTCAGTCATTGATGTTATTTAACTGGAAAGTTTGTTGAAATGAATATCAAGCCACTACCTGCAGCCTCAGATAATCAGGACGTATCGGAGGGTTTTTGCTGTTCCCAGCAAGCATGCCTTTTGAAGTGTTCCAAAAAGCGGGGCGGGACCAATTTTCTTTAACCATCCTTGGAAACTCTTTGAGATAGTACCTAGTGCGTCTATGACAATCGGGACCACTTTGACCTCATGGCAGTTCCAAATCCTTTTTACCTCCCACTTTAAGTCCTGGTATCGGTTTATTATTATTATTATTATTATTATTATTATTATTATTATTATTATTATTATTATCATTATTATTATTATTATGGTCACCTGTCACAGCCTTTCAGCATTATGCGCTCGGTCCACCAGGGTTGCCCCCTCTCGTCCCTCTTGTACGTACTGGCCCTCGAGCCGTTACTTCACAAATTGGAGACGATGAGGGGGATCCCACGGGAGATCCGTGTCAGCTTACGCCGACGACGTCACCGTGGTGGTGTCGAGCACCAGACACGTCCAGATACTCGACACCGCTCTCAAAGAATACGAAGCGGTGACAGGAGCAAAGATAAACCAGAAAAAGTCGGTGGGCTTGCAACTCGGCACCTGGAGAGGCAATTCCATGCCGTTCAACAGCGTCGTGGGGCGCTGGACGGAAGGACCGGTTAAATTGCTCGGGGTCTGGTTCCAGATGGAGAAAAACTAGAGCGAGGTGACGAGCAGGGTGGCCTCTCTCACCCAGAAATGGGCCGAGAGGAGGCTGTCTCTGAAAGGTCGGGTGGAGGTGGCGAATGCGTACATAGCGTCTGTCATCTGCTACCACCTGACCGTCGTACATTGCCCCCGCCCAACTCTGACCAAAATGGAGCGCCTTCTCTTCCGCTTTTTGTGGAAGGGACGTGCTCCCTTGGTCAGACGATCCATTTGCTGTCAACACCCGTTGCGTGGAGGACTAGGCATGCCGTGGCTGATGATGCACAAACATGCGCTGAGGCTGCGACATCTCTGGTGCTTCCTTGGCGGTGAACAGGTGTGGTCGCCGTTTGCCAGACGCTCTTTTCCCGAGCTCGTCTCCTTGGCAGAGCTGCAGTCCTGGATCAGGAAAAGACCGAGGGATAGCGCTTGGAAGCTGGAATGTCTCCAAGAGCTCACCGCCCTATACCAGCTGAGCACTAGTATCGGTGGAACATCAACCTCGGCGTTCTATAGAGAGCCAGTGGAGGGAAAGAGCGACGACGTTCTCGGGGAGACACTGGGCGTCGAAGACGATCAGCTGTTCGCTCTCTTCAAGAGAACTTTCAGACCGGAGCCTATGGACAACTTCCAGAAATCCCTGGCCTGGCAGTGCTACCGGGGAGCGTTGCCGGTTCGGGATAAGCTCTACAGGCACGGAGGAGCTGTCAGCCGAGCCTGTCCGAGATGCGCGCAGGGCGACGAAACCGTGCTGCACGCACTCGTTCGGTGCCCGAGGATTGCTGACTTGGGGAGCTATGTCGATCAGCTGCTGTCGCGTGTAGGACAGATCCGGTTATTGACTGAGTCCATTGTGCAGATAGCCCCGGAAGGGCAGGCAGTTTTCATCTGTCTGGTGGCCATGGCGAAAAAGATTGTGTGGTGGACAAGGTTGAAAGGGTTGAAGACGGACACTTCGGCCAATCCCTGATTAACTTTTTCAAGTTTCACTTGAAGAGGAAAATCAGGGTGGAGAGGCAAGTGGTGTCTTCTAGTAAGTTTGTTGAAAGGTGGGTGAAAGTGGCGAGTCTGGTCCGAGTAAACGGACCCGCTCTGTGTATGCGCCTGTAGACTGAGGAGTGGGAAAACTGAGAGAGGGCGCTTGCCCTGGTGGTCAGGGGGGCCGTGGTCTTTTGTGTGGTTCTCGCTACGAGTGACCCTCGGAAGTTTCCACCCTATTGAGGAATTTTTTGTTGTTTGAATTTTTTTTTATATTTCTATCTTGTTAAAACCTCTTTTACACGGCCAAAACCCACTTTGTATCGTCCTGTACCGTGCTGTGCCGTCTGTAATGTTTTTCTTCATGTTAGCCCTTGTGGCCAATAAAGAAACCATTATTATTATTATTATTATTATTATTATTATTAGGGCGGTGGATTAGCAGTATCAGTAGAGGGTCGGACGCCATGCTTTGCAGCATAGAGTTACGCCCCTTTACGATCTGAGTTCAAATACCATCGCGGTTAACTTTGCCTTTCATCCTTACGGAGTCGATAAAATAAAAAGCACCAGTAATACACTGGGTTATTTGCTGGCCTTGTGCCAAAAGTAGAAGCAATTATTATTATTATTATTTTATCATCACCACCAACTCCCACCACCACCACCACCACCACCACAATCGCCGCTGCCACCACCATCGGCACCACCACCACCATCGCCGCCGCCACCACCATCGGCACCCCACCACCACCACCATCGCCGCCGCCACCACCATCGGCACCACCACCACCACCGT
>OZ024747.1:11073808-11076308 GCA_964016885.1 Eledone cirrhosa
ATTTACAACTATGGGCTCGTAACTTCTAGGGGGGAGGGGTCGTAGTGGCATCGTCTTGGGATTTTTAGACCTGGTGGTGCCCAGTCCCTCTCCGCGTGTAAACACAACCGATTTCTTCAAGAGAAGAAGATAGAGTGATAGAGAGGAAGTAAATATAGATATAGAGGAAGAATCGACCCCAGTACTAGAGTGGTACTTTTTTTATCGACTTCGAAAGGATGAAAGGTAAAGTTGATCTCAGCGCAATTTGAACTTAGTGAGCTGAGAGTCGAAACCAATATTACAAAACATTTTAGCAGACGTTCTAGCGACTCTGACAATTTGTTAAACATTTCAGCTATTTAAGAACTCATAGAAACTGTTACATTCACTTTTTTGGTTTATTCCTTTACAGAACAGTCCAGTGTGCATTGTTACAAAAGATGCAGTGGAATTGTTCTAGTGACCAGGATGCAGAAGTGCAACCACACATTTTAACCCTACATAATGGAGTCTAGTCTTTAAAAAGAAGCAAAATGTGAATATTTTAGAAAATAAGATTTGGTTGATTTTTATCTTTTGTTTGTGTTTTGTTCATTATTGTTTTCTTATATTCTTATTTATGTCCACTCTCCTTTTCTTCCTTTTTCTATCGTCTGTTTCTGGAGTTTATTCCAATACTTCTACAGACTACCAGAACGTTCTTTATTCCTCAAACCCTAAAAGCGAAGAGAGAGTATTTCAAGCGGTGAGAAAGACAAAAGTAATAGATGTATGTCGTAATTGTATGACACAAGTGAAATAGATGGCGTTGCTGGTTGCTATCGGCTGGCGTCCTTCATTTGGTTCGGCTTCACTACTTACTGTAGAATTCTTGAGTAGGTGATAGCAGACTATAGATGGAGTAGATAGAGTGGTGGGGGTAGGAAGAGGGGTGGTGGAGGGGGGGGGGGGGGGGGGGGCTGGCTGCGGTGGACATTACTTAGAATGATGGGTTGTTCCGTGGAGAGGGAGAGAGAAGAGGTTGAAGAAGAGGTTGAAGGCAACGTAAAGTGGAGAAGGAAGGAAATGAAAAATTAGAGTAGCAGAATGAAAGGGAGAGTATGTACGCATGCGTGAATGTGTGTGTAAGAGAGATAGAGAAAGAGAGAGGGAGGGGAGATAGAGATAGATAGATAGATAGATAGAGAGAGAGAGAGAGAGAGAGAGAGAGAGAGAGAGAGAGAGAGTAGGGTTGATGAAGAAGTGAGAAAGGGGAAAGATAGAAAGAGAAAAAAGTAGATAAGTTGAGAACGAGTGTGAGAGAAACTAAAATTGAATGAAAGAGATGGGAGAGGAAATGGTAATGAAAGATAGGAAGAAGAGGAAAGAGAGAAAGAGAGAGAGAGAGAGAGAGAGAGAGAGAGAGAGAGAGAGAGAGAGAGAGAGAGAGAGAGAGAGAGAATGAGAGTAAAACGACAAATATGAATAATACGAAATAATACGTAGTGGGGGGTGGGCATAAAATAGAGTTTGTAAAATGTAAGAGAAAGGATAAGAGAGAAAGAGAGACGAAGAGAAAAAGTGAGAGAGAGAGAGAGAGAGAGAGAGAGAGAGAGAGAGAGAGAGAGAGAGTAAAATGGTAAACGGGATAGAAGGTAAGATTAAGGGACAAACGAAGAAAAAGGGGAGGAAAAGAAATGTGAAAGAGATAGAGAAGATGAGAGGAACATTGAATGAGAAAAAGAGAGAAAGAAGTAAAAGAAAGAATGAGTAAAAGAAAGAGATATAAAGTGAGAAAGAGTTAAAAGAAGTCCCAACAATGTTATGACAGTAAAGTTGGTAGAGAAATTTCAAGAAGATTATATATATATATATATATATATATATATATATATTTTTTATCTGATGAGAACGTACCGAGGAAACAGCACAGTATCTCCGAAATATATATAATAAAATATATTTGATTACATGAATGTCTATATTTATTAATATTTTGAATTAATATATATATATATATATATATATATATATATATATATACCTTTTAAAATGATTAATCTCCTTTGTATATATTTCTTTAAATAAAAAAATATATTTCACCAATTAACGTGTACGTGTCATTCACAGATTTGCATTTGCTGTGTAAACACAGATGGTTGGATCTTCTCCTTTGGTGACCTCTGGGATTTGACTACTGTGATTTACCGATTAATTGGTGAAATATATTTTTTATTTAAAGAAATATATACAAAGGAGATTAATCATTTTAAAAGGTATCTATATTTGAAGTTCTAGTTAAACTTTAATTAGTTACCTACCTAGCTATGTGTGCTTACACACTTTACAAATTATTCCCTGTGATTGTTTCATATGTTTATTTACATATATATATATTTACATATATATATATATATTTACATATATATATATATATTGACATATATATATATGTCAATCTATTTTTAGTTGATATAAAATGCTCGGATCTATTCATTGGAATCTTTGAGCTTATTCTGCAGTGGATATGGCGCATGTC
>OZ024747.1:11081308-11091308 GCA_964016885.1 Eledone cirrhosa
TATATATATATATATATATATATATATATATATATATATATATATATATATATATATATATACAGATATAGATATATACTTATATACTTATATATATATATATATACTTATATACTTATATATATATATACTTATATACTTATATATATATATACTTATATACTTATATATATATATATATACATATATATATATATATATATATATATACATATATATATATATACATGTATATATATATATATATATATATATATATATATATATATATATATATATATATACATGTATATATATATATATATATATATATATATATATATATATATATATATATATATATATATATACATGTATATATATATATATATATATATATATATATATATATATATATATATAAGTATTGAAGTTTCCGATGCAAATTGAAAAAGTCATAGGAGTGAAGTGTGCTCTATGTAAGTTACAGAGCTAAATATATATATATACACAGGTTCTTCAAGTCATACGGCCTATCCGTAACTATGGACCTCAGCCACAAGGTTGTCAACTTCCTGGACGTCACCCTGGAGTTGAGTACGGGCTTATACAAGCCATACCATAAGCCTGGAGAGTGCCCCTCTTATATTAATTATGCCTCCAACCACCCTAAGCAGACTCTCAACTCCATAGTCTATAGTATCTCACATAGAATCTCGAGGCTATCCGCCAATGAGGATATCTTCAACCAAGCGGCTGATTACTACAATAGGGCCTTGATAAGCGCCGGCTTTAACCGAGGAATTTCCTACATCCCTAACGCTAGCTCTAGAAACCACCACCCCTCATAAAACGAACGTTATAATAAGCCATACCTATAACCGATCACGCGGCGATCTCGTTGATGTCGGATATAATAGAATAGATAACCGCACTAAAGATCACGATCCCGACGACGGTGACCACTGTAGATTACTCGAACTATTCCCCTATTACAAAACCAACAAAGGCGACGGCCTACTACCAACGCCTTCCAACCAACATCATCTTCCTGTACGTAAACATAGAAGAGGTAGGAAGAGTGCACCCGAGCATAAAGTGAAAGGGGAACCGAACGGGCGACTGCGCATTAACACACATAATAGCGGTCACCTAGATGGAACCACCCGTAGCAAACGTACAAGGACACGTAATCGCTACCGTAACGTCCTATGGTTCCACCCCCACCCCTACTCTCGGAGTGTGGCCTCCAACATACCCCGGATGTTCTTCGAAGCCTTAGTGAAGAACTTCCCGCCCAACCATAGGTATAGAAAAATTCTTAATAGGAACAATATAAAAATATCCTTCTCTACTACTCCTAACCTAGCAGACATCATAGGAACAACGAACCACAGTAAGATCACCAAGACACAGCACCTCGACACAGACGCACCTACACCTGACAATAACTATTGGCAGCATCCAATAGTGTTGGCAACGGCATCCGCAGACGCAACTAGCATAACCGCGAAATGACTGGAGAACATGCAGGACATGACGTGCGCATTAACAATCGCACCACCCCACGTGCTGTGGGTTGTAATGGTGCTAACGACAGCTGCGATAGCGTGGGTAACAACGTAGGCAGCAACAATGATAGCCTTACCGTGGGAAATAGACGGAACCGCGACAGAAATTGCAACTGCCGCGACAGAGGACGCTGCCCCCTTAGAGGATACTGCTTGACTGATAGGTTATATATAGATGCACTATAACTAGCCACAATAGCGTTAAACATTATATAGGGGCTACCTCAGGCCCGTTCAAAATTAGGTTTCGAACACATCTCCACTCTTTCACAAATAAAAAACTAAGACATTCCACTTCGCTCGCGGACTACATCACATCACTAAAGGACTTAAACATCAGCTTCTCCGCGCACTGGGATATTGTCGGCAGGGCTGCACCGTACAACTTCAAGAGGAAATGCGATCTTTGCCTCATGGAGCTCTACCACATCATAACTGCACCCCACGAGCTCATCAACAGCAGAGCTGAAACAGCGATAAGTTGTACACATCGCTTAAAAATATCCTTCTTCAGATGGGTTAAGGATGAGGAGTAAAACCGTGCACCGGATCTCCCTGCAACAAGTCTTAACACCCCAGCGGGCAGGCGCTGCAAAATAACACCCAGGAAACTATCCTTGCATACCAGACCCAGTCTCAAACGACTCAGACAAATAGATACGGCCAAAAAAACTCTCATAATAAGCGTTGATTACATGCGTATCGACAATGGTATCGAGGCGGATAAAAAGTTTTTCCGGGAAAGACTGCCCTAACACCGGCCAGAGTTACCTCCCTTGACCTGCTGCAAAATCAAAACAAGCTATTTTTGCGAGCAATGAACCTTGACGTGGATTTAAACCCCAAAACTCTTTCCGAGCAAAGTAAGGAACACTTTTGATTATTTATGCCCTTGAGAAGCCCAACTGGGCGAAACGTACGTAGGTGCTGTTTAAAATAAACATGTTTTAACGGTATATTCTCCGATTTCTTACTTTCCCACGTGCTTACGCTCTGCTAACTCTCTAGCCCACTAAATATTAACACTTCGAATATTTAATACTGCCGGCACTAGTATCGAGCACCTTTGGCATACGCTACTTGGCAAATAACTATATGTATCACCTATCCTCCCCCCCTTTTTTTTTCTCTCTCTCGATACGTAAATACTGTATATATATATATATATATATATATATATATATATATATATATATATATATATATATATATATATATATATATATATGTGTGTGTGTGTGTGTGTGTGTATTTTTTTCTCGCGAGTCAGTTCTTTCGTTGCTACGGTCCCCGCGGCTGAATTACCGGTCGCTATCTTCAATTTGCAAAGCCCTTTAAACGGAATGTTATTACTCTTATACCTTATCGAGTGCTTGGCTGCACTTCTGATTGCATTCGTTGGCTTAGCTGCGGCTCGAGCTTCGACTATGCTGTACTTTCATTTGTATTATATATATATATATATATATATATATATATATATATATATATATATATATATATATAGTTTTTTTAAAGATATATTTATCAAACTTGGGCAGTTTGTCTTCATGACTTGTTCTTTCGATCTTACTCGATAAACCCGTCATAGGTAGGTTACACACTTGTAAAAATTATCTCCTGTGATTATTCATGTTTATATATATGTTAATCAATTTCTAGTTATTATAAAATGCTCGGACCTACTCGTTAGAATCTTAGAGCTTATTTTCCGGGTGATATGACGCATGCCTTTCTGGCATGACACCCATAATTTTGATTTAGATTAAATTCATTTAATTTATCTTAATTTTGGAGATATATATATATATATATATATATATATATATATATATATATATATATATATATATATATATATATATATATATATATATATATATGTATATACATTTATATATATTTATACACATACACACACAGACATATATGTATATATATGTATATACATTTATATATATTTATACATATACACACACAGACATATATATGTGTGTGTGTGTGTGTGTGTATACATATATATATACACACATATACACACTGACAAATGGTAAGTCAGTGGTAAACCTTCTACCCAGAAGAACCTTCAGAAGCTCAACAAAAGCAACGGAACTTCACAAAGACATCGATGGAATGAAACGAACACTAGTTAGTTTCGACTATCCTATATTCTAATATGTTGGTAGACCAAATTATATACAACACAAATGCAAATTGAAGACGATAAATACAAGAAATAGAAGAACCATTAATATAAAAAATATAGAAAAGTCTACAATTTATAAAATAGATGAATACTTTATCTAAAACACGTATCAAACAGAACACAGCTACCATTATACTCAATCATTAAGTAGTATTAATAATACATTATGAAAACACATAAAATTAAAAATCTCTACATCAACAACACAAACCACAAGCCTATAAGCCGCTGAATAAAATTTAGATGACTAATGTAATTTACAAATTCATAAGAGAACTGGCAACTTGTAAAATTCATGACTCTTAACTATTGTTTTTGATGTTACACGTAACACTCTCGTCGGCAGACCACGACATATCTACAAAGAGGAGGCGTCATTTTAATAACTTATTATATCACACCACAACAACGTCTTCTTCCCTCCTTACATCTCTCTCTCTCTCCATTTTCTCCTTCCTTGCTTCATTCATTCAGTCATTTATTCTTTCATTCTTGCCTTCCTTGAGGTCTCGACTCATGTTAGAGTCGTAGTGACGCCTTCATGATATTTTAGATGCGGCGAGGAGAAACCCATCACTCTACATATCCGACCACAACTGATTACTTCCAGGGACAGACAGACAGACAGAAAGAAAGAAACAAACAAACAAACAAACAAACAAAGGAAAAAGAATAAGAACGAACGAATTTATCGACCCCAAATAGATGAAAAGTAACAGCAACCGGTGTGTAATTTGAACTAAGACAACAGAGACGGTACAAACCTCTCCCAGCCTTATAGCCAACGCTCTAACGACTCTGTCTATTTGAAATATTCAATACCTTACAATAGAAAACAAAACTAGTCAGAAAAACATTAGTGGATAACATATATGTCTTATATAGAATCTCTGTATGGACCAGCGACTCATGGTAAAGTCGTAAGGACTGAACATTATAAACCTGCTGGAGTTGATCCCTTCTTCGTGTCTAAACACAGCCAATTTCTTTCAGAGAAAGAGAGGGAGATAGATAGATAGATAGATAGATACATAGATAGATAACTTTCTTTTTATTTGCCACCAAGGCATCAAAAAGTGGGACAAGTACAATGGGGGGAGTTTACATAACAAGGCGTCCCCAATAAGGAGGAGGCAATAACAAAATATAAAAATAAAATAAAATATAACAATAAATTTTATAACAAAATTTTATAACAAAATCCTCAATAGAGAGGAGGCGCCTTGGGGGCTCGCACCCCCCCCCCCCCGAAAAAAGTGTGCAACCCTTCTCCTCAGGCGCACAGAGAGGGGGTGCTCCCTTGATCTTTCATCTTCCTCACCTATAGTCTGATGTAGAGTGAAGGCCTATTCACACGGGCCATTCTCGCCACTTTCACCCATCTTTCATAAAAACAGCTGGGGTGCAGCACCTCTCTCTCCATCCTGATCCTTCTTCTGAAATGATATCGAAAGAAACGGACCAGTTGTTGGCCAGAGAGAAAGGTGTCTGACCTCAGTCCTTTCAGACGCGTCCACCATACAACCTTTTTCGCCATGGCTATTACGCACAGAAACACCGTCTCTCCTTCGTTTTTGAAGAGGGGAGGCGGCTTGATCGTTACAATAGACTCGGTGGTCAACCGGATCGGTCCTACCCTTGACAGCAGTTGTTCGACATAGCCCCACAGATAAGCAATGCCCGAGCAGTGTACCAATGCGTGTGCAACGGTTTCCTCGTCGCACACGCATCTGGGACAGATCTTTTTCGATGGGTCTCTACCCGGGCGCCCATGTCTGTAGAGCTTTCTCGAACGGGCAGAGCCCCTCGGTAGCACTGCCAGGCCAGGGACCTCTGGAAGTTATCCATGGGTCCCGGGCTGAATGTCCTACCGAACAGGTTGGCCAGTTCATCTTCCTCCATGCCTAGGGCTTCTCCGAGGGCGTCGTCGCACCTGCTAACCACCAGCCCTCTATAGAATGACGAGGTGGATTCTCCACTGACAGCCGGGTCCGCCTGCCAGAGAGCCGTGAGCGCCTGAGCACACTCGGTGTGCCAGGCGCCCAGTTTTCTCGGTCTTTGCTTGACCCAGGATTGCAGCTCGGTGAGTGAGACGAGTCTGGGAAAGGCTCGCCTCACAAACGGGGCCCACACCGGTTGACCGGTGAGGAATACCTGGAGGTGCCGTAGCCTTAATGCGTGTTTACGTATCATTAGCCACGGCATTCCCATCCCTCCTTTCGAAGGGTGTTGACAGCAGATGGATCTCTTCACCATAGGAGCCCGCTTCTTCCAAAGGAATTGGAAGAGTGCGCGCTCCATTTTGGCGAGCGTTTCCCTTGGGCAAGGCACAACGGTCAGGCGGTAATAGATGACGGACGCTATATAAGTGTTCGCCACCTCCGCCCGACCTTTCAGGGACAGTTTGCACTCGCCCCACTTCTGGGTCAGTGCAAACACCTTGTTTGTTACCTCACCCCAGTTCTTCTCCACCTGGAGGTCTGGTCCGAACCAGATCCCGAGCAACTTCACCGGGCCCTCCGTCCAGCGCCCGACGGCGCCATCGGAGGGCATCGATCTGCCCCTCCACGTGCCGAGTTGCAGACCGATCGACTTGTCCCGGTTCAGCTTAGCCCCTGTAAACCTTTCGTACTCCTCCAGTAAGGTGCCGATCGCCCCGATTTCGGAGGCCGTCGACACCATTACTGTTACGTCATCGGCGTAGGCCGACACCGCTTTCCGCAATCCCGGTTCCAACGGGATGCCCTGCAACAACTCCAACTTCCGCAGTAGTGGCTCTAGAGTCATTACATACAGAAGGGAGGAGAGAGGGCACCCTTGTCGGATGGACCGCGCGATTTCGAACGGCTCCGAAAGGTAGCCGTTCACCTTGACCCTAGAGCAGATGCGGCTGCTGTGCATGGAATTGATCCAGCCCCTGAAAACGGGTCCGAAGCCTGCCGCCGCTAGCATCGCATCCAGGTAACCATGGTCGACCCTATCGAACGCCTTAGATTGATCCAAGTTGATCAGAGCCCCACCAAAGCCGGGTTCGTTCCCAACCCTCTCTATGATGTATCGCATGAGGTGGAGGTTGTCGTGGATGGACCTGGACGGGATAGCACACGTCTGCGCATCTCCCACCAGGTTGCTCACGACAAGCGCCAACCTCTTTGCTAGCACCTTGGCCAAAATCTGTAACTCTGTATTTAGCAGAGTTATGGGCCTGAAATTATTTATATCGTCCCCCTTGTTCTCGTCCTTCCTCACTACCGTGACTACGCCCTTGGTCACAGCACAGGGAATTCTCCCGTTCTGTTGCCAGTTGCAGTAGACCGCCTCGAGGAGATCGGGGAACAAGTCTGGCATAGCTAGATATAGTTCGTATGGAAGACCATCGAGACCCGGGGATTTGCGTTTGCCGCATTGGCTCAGCACGTCCTCTATCTCAGCGGCTGAAATCGGCTCCTTGCAGGACTTCGCCTCCCTGTCCGAGAGACGCGGCAGGCCGTCGAGGTATGGACCGAAGTCCACTTCTCCAACCGGCTCCCCGCCCCTTCCGAACAATCTGGCAAAGTGCTTTTGAAAAGCCTCGCACATCTGCTTAGGCTCAAGGATCACCCGTCCATCCTGGTCTCGCAAAGACCGGATAGTAGATCTACTCCCTCTTTTGACTTCTGTCACGCGGGCCCAGCTAACAGATAGATAGATAGAGAGGAGGGGGGTAGATAGATAGAGAGGGGAGGTGAGAAAGAGATATAAAGGAAGAATCAACCCCAGAATTAGACTGGTAATTTTTTTATCGACCTGGAAAGGATGAAAAGCGTAGTTGACTTTGGCAGGAATTGAAGTGAGAAGTGAGAGAGAGAGAGAGAGAGAGAGAGAGTGTGTGTGTGGGAGAGAGAGAGAAGAAACAGCAGAAGGCAATCTATCCTACGTTCTAACAGCTCTGACAATGCGCCACCTGTCTTATAATAAATAGATAAAAGAGAAAAGTCTAAAAGATTAATCATGGAAGGAGGTAGATCAACAGCAAAATATAATATAACGTAAAATCCAACAGAGAGAGAGAGAGAGTGTGTGTGTGAGAGAGAGAGTGTGTGTGGGGGGGGGGGGGGGTGAGAGAGAGGGGGGGGGTGAGAGAGAGAGTTTGTTGAACCTGGCAACAGAATAATAGCAATAACTACATCTAAGCTATGATATGATTGATGACAGAAGCATGGCGTCAATATTCAAGTAAGCCAGCAATATAGAGATAGATAGATAGATAGATAGATAGAGAGAGAGACAGACAGACTCTTTAATTTTGAGAGGAATTTCTTGTATCTACCCCAGGCCCCAGTAATCATGTTTCGCCTTGTAAAATTATTTTCGAAAACCTTAGTTGACGTAGGGAAAAATACGGTATACCTTCAGTATTTTATACCTGTTGGAGCCCTTCCCTCCCTAGGTCTAGACACAGCCACATACGACATACCTTCAGCATTTTAAACCTGACAGAGCCCTTTCCTCCCTAGGTCTAGACACAGCCACATACGACATACCTTCAGTATTTTAAACCTGACAGAGCCCTTTCCTCTCTAGGTCTAGACACAGCCACATATGACATACCTTCAGTATTTTAAACCTGACAGAGCCCTTTCCTCCCTAGGTCTAGACACAGCCACATACGACATACCTTCAGTATTTTAAACCTGACAGAGCCCTTTCCTCTCTAGGTCTAGACACAGCCACATACGACATACCTTCAGTATTTTAAACCTGACAGAGCCCTTTCCTCTCTAGGTCTGGACACAGCCACATATGACATACCTTCAGTATTTTAAACCTGACAGAGCCCTTTCCTCTCTAGGTCTAGACACAGCCACATACGACATACCTTCAGCATTTTAAACCTGACAGAGCCCTTTCCTCCCTAGGTCTAGACACAGCCACATACGACATACCTTCAGTATTTTAAACCTGACAGAGCCCTTTCCTCTCTAGGTCTAGACACAGCCACATATGACATACCTTCAGTATTTTAAACCTGACAGAGCCCTTTCCTCTCTAGGTCTAGACACAGCCACATACGACATACCTTCAGTATTTTAAACCTGACAGAGCCCTTTCCTCTCTAGGTCTAGACACAGCCACATATGACATACCTTCAGTATTTTAAACCTGACAGAGCCCTTTCCTCCCTAGGTCTGGACACAGTCACATACGACATACCTTCAGTATTTTAAACCTGACAGAGCCCTTTCCTCTCTAGGTCTGGACACAGCCACATATGACATACCTTCAGTATTTTAAACCTGACAGAGCCCTTTCCTCTCTAGGTCTAGACACAGCCACATACGACATACCTTCAGTATTTTAAACCTGACAGAGCCCTTCCCTCTCTAGGTCTGGACACAGTCACATACGACATACCTTCAGTATTTTAAACCTGACAGAGCCCTTCCCTCTCTAGGTCTGGACACTGGAGATTTGTTCGGAGGAAAGAGGCGTTGATAAAATGAGTGCCAACCAAATACTAGAATCAATAGGCAATATCAATAGGCAATATCATGAAATGAGATCTTGTACAGAAGCAATAATTTCATTTTTTTGCCATTTGTCCTTCTGGGGTGTTAAAATAAAGTACCAGGCAAGTACTGGAGTTTGTTTAATCAACTTTGCCCCTCACCCCAAATTTGCTGACATTGTGCCTAAATTAGAGATCAATAAAGTGCTGTGGATCGGCAGAAATGGTAGATTGTTTGATAAAATACCAATGTGTTATTTCTTCTATGTTGAAATACGATCTAGGTCAACTTTACCTTTCATGTTTCTAGTGTTGATAAAATAAAATACCAGTCATACACTGGGCTTCATGGACTCAACTTTCTCCATCCCCAACATTTGCTGGCCTTGTCCATCAATTAAATATCAATATTGGTTTTATTTTTAAGCAAGTAAAAGAAAGAAATGACAGTGGATTGGCAGAGTCGTTAGAATATCGGATAGAATGCTTTATGGTACTTATTCCAGCTCTCTGATCTCTGAGTTCAAATCCCACCGAGGTCAACTTTGCTTTCTATCCATTCCAGGTCGATAAAAAAAAAACTACCTGTCAAGTACTGGGGTCGATTCTTCTTCTATGTGTCTTTCTCACCTCCACTCTCACTTTCTGTCCTTCTCTGGAAGAAATCTGCTCTAATCAGATCTGGGGAGGGATGGACTCCACCAGGCTTGAAATGTCCATGAAACACCGTATGTCGATATGGCGCCCTTCAGGAGT
>OZ024747.1:11096308-11098808 GCA_964016885.1 Eledone cirrhosa
ATTGAAATCCCCAATAGGGGGAGGCGTTACACATGGGTTGTACACATCCCGAAAAAATGTACAACCCTCATCTCCAGGAGCACGAAGAGCGAGCGCTCCTTTCCTCTCTTGCTCTTTTTCCTCAACCTACAGGTTTATATAGAGAGAAGGCCCAACCACTCGGGCCATTCTTGCCACATTCACCCACCTTTCGTAAAATTTGCTGGGGTGCAGCACCTCTCTCTCCACTCTGATTCTTCTTCCAAAGAGATATTTGAAGAAGCGAACCAGTTGTTCGCCGGAGAGAAAGGTGTCTGACCTCAGCCCTTTCAGCCTCGTCCACCATATAACCTCTTTCACCATAGCCATTACACAGAGGAAAACCGCCTCTCCTTCGTTTTTGAAGGTGGCGGTTTGATCGTGATGATTGACTCGGTGGTCAACCGGATTTGTCTCACCTGCGACAGTAGCCGTTCTGCGTAGCTCCACAGGTCAGTAACGTCCGGGCAGTGTACGAATGCGTGCGCGACGGTTTCCTCGTCTCGCACGCATCTCGGACAGATCTTTTTCGAAGGATCCCTGCCCGGGCGTCCGTGTCTGTAGAGCTTGTCTCGAACGGGTAGAGCTCCTCGGTAGCACTGCCAGGCCAGGGACTTTTGGAAGTTGTCCATCGGTCCCGGGTGGAATGTCCTACCGAACAGATTGGCCAGTTCGTCTTCCTCTAGGCCTAGAGTTTCTCCGAGAGTCGCCCATTCGCCCATTATCTAGATAGATAGATAGATAGATAGATAGATAGATAGATAGATAGATAGATAGATAGATTGATAGATAGATAGATATTATTTATTCTTTATCGTATATATGTGTGTGTGTGTGTGTTTTAGTGTGAAAGAACAGAAACTAATGATAAAATAAAAATGTATTTTAAAAATGAGGCCCACGAGATGGGGGTAAGTGACCCTATACTATGCTTATAGGTAAGTCCAACACTGGCTACACTGAGTCCCCCAAAGACGTGTGGCGCTAAGCTATAGCTTATTTAGCTTATAGTTAAGTCCAGCCCCGAGGACACAACTAAACCCCATAAGGACATTTTTAGTCGGATGCTCTACAGATTCTCCCAATCCACCACCTCTTAGTCTCATTGTAACAGTGAGAAATCCTCTTTAGATTCTTTTATATTCTGAGTTTAAATCCTACTGCTGGAGATGAGTCTATCTTTCAGCCATCTTACCCATTTCTATGGTAAACATGATGTCACTCTACCGACTAGAAATAGCTCTCAAATATATCTCCTCCTCCTCCTAACACTTTCAAACTGGAAGAACACATTAGATGATAATGTAGTCCTAGGTATACTAGCATGGCCAAAACAGAGGGAATGGATAAGCCTGGAACGCCTTTGATTCTCTGCTCGATCAGAGCTCATCTGGGACTAAACAATTACTTTAACTTAGCCACACTTTCACTGATATCTATGTCCAAGAGTCTATGAAATAAGATACCAGTCATATACTGATGTGGTGCAGATTAAGCAGAGTTGTTAGGGTGTCAAATTAAATATACTTCGGTATTTGTTCCGAGTTAAAACCCAGCCGAGGTCAACTTTGCCTTTCATCCTTTCATGGTCGATAAATAAAGAACCGATCTAGTAGTGGAATCGATTGTTTCACTTTCCCTGGAAAAGATCAGTTGTATTCCGACAAGAAGAGGAATAGGCTCCCTCCTCCAGGCGTAAAATGCCCCAAAACACACCGTGTTTCAGGAGGGCGTCCCTGCGACTCTATTAAGCGTTAAGGGCTCTTTACCTTTATACCATATACCGATGGCAGATAGATGATAACCTGATATCACATTAAATTCAGCCATTTAAAAGTCGTAACGGGAAACTGAAATACCAACACAGGCTCTATCATCAAATATTGATCACAAACATCACTATAGGCTTCTCATAGATGATGCTTCAATTACTATAATTAACGGTAGGTAGAGACCCTCATCAGACCATGGACCTTGGACCTAGAAAGTTCCTCACCGAGGCACAGTTGCCCATACATACCAGTCTCTCCTCCCCACGCCAACAACTTGACACGGGAGAGAAAGAAAGAAAGATCGCTTTCACGCAATTTATTTAAACTTCTTCGAATTTGACAAAATTTCAAATCCTTCTAGCTTAGATATCTAATGTAAGAGAGTTTATTGACCTCACAGAAATAAAGAGTTACACCTCATATACTATATCGTATTTCATTTGACTTAAGTAGAACGTAAATAGATCTAAACCAAACCCATATTATCCACCAACTCAAACGCAAACCCGAATCCTAAATTGGACTCCACTCACCACACAGATGCCACATGCCCTAAAACAATAAAAAAAAAACGTTGCCTATCTCTCCCAGTAAAACAACAACAATCCAGCTCTAATTACTGGTATGGGGGCGACAGACGTCATCCGGCTGCAGCTATTGTATTGCGTAGTTTCTATAGTTCATTCTGTTATGGAGGCGGTGGATTGGCA
>OZ024747.1:11111308-11113808 GCA_964016885.1 Eledone cirrhosa
TGGACAAAGAGGGACTTGTAAAGTGAAATTGAAGGACTTATTTGTGTAACACAGGAACAAGCATTCAGGACAAACCATGTGAAATGTGTAATAGATTATATAACAGATGATAAGGACAAGTGCAGGTCATGTGAGGTCGGGAAGGAGAAACAGTGTGATATATTGTTAGTGTGTATATGAAATTGGTGTAAAGAGAGGATAAAATGTGACACGACAACACAACAAAAATCATAAATTAGGAAATATTTGGAAACAATTTTGAGAAAAAAAGAAAACCTAAACATTTATATTTTTATTTAGATAATTTATGGAAAATTAGCAATAACACTAACACAGCGTAATTCATAACATGTCATTCCAACTATGACAATCCCATCGATTTTTTGCTTGTGTTTTTATTTTTTTTATTTTTAGGTATAGTGTATTCCGGATTATAAAATCTAATGTGTTCTCATTCCTTGAGGCGGTAGAGCATTAACAGAGTAGTGGTGATAGTGATATTGGTAGTGGTGGGGGTGCTGTTGCTGCTGATTATGGTGATGGTGATGATGATGATGATGATGATGATGATGATGATGAGGGTGATGATGATGATGAGGGTGATGTTGATGATGATGATGATGAGAAGAGTGGCGGTGGTGGTGGTGAGGATGGGGGTACTGATGATGATGAGGGTGATGATGATGATGAGGGTGATGATGATGATGAGGGTGATGTTGATGATGATGATGAGAAGAGCGGCGGTGGTGGTGGTGGTGGTGAGGACGGGGGTACTGTTCATGAGGGTGTTGACGAGGGGGGGGTGATGATGATGATGATGATCATGATCATGATTATGGGAAGGAGGAGGAGGGGAGGAGAAGGAAGGGAGAAGAAACAGGAGGAGGAGATGTAAGTAGTGGAGGAGGAGGAAGAGGAGGATGGCGGGGAGGAGGAAGAGGCAGCTGGTTAAAACTAGAAATTCATATGGAGACTATTTTTTGTAATTTCTACATTTGTATTTCTTTCAATTTCGACGACTTCCATCTGGGCGGCCATCTTGGGACGCCATCTTGGGACGCCATCTTGGGCGGCCATCTTGGGACGCCATCTTGGGCGGCCATCTTGGGCGGCCATCTTGGGCGGCAATCTTGGGCGGCCATCTTGGGACACCATCTTGGGACGCCATCATGGGCGGCCATCTTGGGACGCCTTCTGTCTGTAGAAAGGCAGATGTTGTTTAACTTAATGATGAAGTAACTAACTACACGTCTGGAGATATACAACACATGCATTGAGGTGGAGGGGAGAGTGGTGTATATACATATATATATACATATATATATATACATATATATATATATATATATATATATATATATATATTTCGTTTCTGAATTTGTTTAGGAAGATTCTTTATCTGAAAACGTGTGTTGAAACCGATATTGTTATACTTTGGGAGGGTCATGTTGCCAATAAGAAACACACGCACCAGTTGCTTTCACTTCAATTTATTATAAATTAAATTTATAAATTTAACAATTTATAAATTTCCGGTTGGTTGGTTGGTTGGTTCCACAACCAGACGATTGTTCATATATTGTCAAAGTTCTTTCGTCACACATTCTGTGACCTCTTCAGTGACTGGGAATTCTTTTCTTTTTCTCAAAAGCAAGATGGCGTAGGACAGAACAAAGGAGAGGCACAAAAACAAAGAAAAGAATCCCCAGTCACTGAAAAGTTCACAAAATGTGTGACGAAAGAACTTTGACAATATATGAACAATCGTCTGGTTGTGGAACCAACCAACCAACCGGAAATTTATAAATTCCTAAATTTATAATAAATTGAAGTGAAAGCAACTGGTGCGTGTGTTTCTTATTGGCAACATGACCCTCCCAAAGCATAACAATATATATATATATATATATATATATATATATATATATATATATATATTCAGCGAGAATCACATTTCGGCGGGTAGAAAAAGCGAAACGTAACGCAAATTCCGACTCATGCTGGCAAGCATATATATGTATGTATGTATATATATATATATATATATATATATATATATATATATATATATATGTATATATATATATATATATATATGTATATATACATATATATATATATATATATATATATATATATATATATATATATATATATATATATATATATATATATATATATATATATACATATATACATAATAAAGATTTTCAACAGCTAGTTTCAACAGCCATTTTAACAGTTAGTTCCAGATTAGTCTGAAACTAATTGTTGAAATGGCAAGCGCTCAGCCGTCGGGGTCCCCACTTTTTATAATATAGCCATACTCTACTACCCCAAGTGTTGAGTACTCTGTCTAACTAGTTTTAAACTGGTTCAATCCTGATTTATATATCTATATATTCGAGTTACCTAAGAACTGGAATGGCAGTATCGGTCTAGCGTCGGACATGATGGTTCACAGTATAGAGTTACGAACCTTTACGTTCTGAGTTCAATT
>OZ024747.1:11121537-11124037 GCA_964016885.1 Eledone cirrhosa
GTGACACGACAACACAACAAAAATCATAAATTAGGAAATATTTGGAAACAATTTTGAGAAAAAAAGAAAACCTAAACATTTATATTTTTATTTAGATAATTTATGGAAAATTAGCAATAACACTAACACAGCGTAATTCATAACATGTCATTCCAACTATGACAATCCCATCGATTTTTTGCTTGTGTTTTTATTTTTTTTATTTTTAGGTATAGTGTATTCCGGATTATAAAATCTAATGTGTTCTCATTCCTTGAGGCGGTAGAGCATTAACAGAGTAGTGGTGATAGTGATATTGGTAGTGGTGGGGGTGCTGTTGCTGCTGATTATGGTGATGGTGATGATGATGATGATGATGATGATGATGATGATGATGAGGGTGATGATGATGATGAGGGTGATGTTGATGATGATGATGATGAGAAGAGTGGCGGTGGTGGTGGTGAGGATGGGGGTACTGATGATGATGAGGGTGATGATGATGATGAGGGTGATGATGATGATGAGGGTGATGTTGATGATGATGATGAGAAGAGCGGCGGTGGTGGTGGTGGTGGTGAGGACGGGGGTACTGTTCATGAGGGTGTTGACGAGGGGGGGGGGGGGTGATGATGATGATGATCATGATCATGATTATGGGAAGGAGGAGGAGGGGAGGAGAAGGAAGGGAGAAGAAACAGGAGGAGGAGATGTAAGTAGTGGAGGAGGAGGAAGAGGAAGAGGAGGATGGCGGGGAGGAGGAGGAGGCAGCTGGTTAAAACTAGAAATTCATATGGAGACTATTTTTTGTAATTTCTACATTTGTATTTCTTTCAATTTCGACGACTTCCATCTGGGCGGCCATCTTGGGACGCCATCTTGGGACGCCATCTTGGGCGGCCATCTTGGGACGCCATCTTGGGCGGCCATCTTGGGCGGCCATCTTGGGCGGCCATCTTGGGACACCATCTTGGGACGCCATCATGGGCGGCCATCTTGGGACGCCTTCTGTCTGTAGAAAGGCAGATGTTGTTTAACTTAATGATGAAGTAACTAACTACACGTCTGGAGATATACAACACATGCATTGAGGTGGAGGGGAGAGTGGTGTATATACATATATATATACATATATATATATACATATATATATATATATATATATATATATATATATATTTCGTTTCTGAATTTGTTTAGGAAGATTCTTTATCTGAAAACGTGTGTTGAAACCGATATTGTTATACTTTGGGAGGGTCATGTTGCCAATAAGAAACACACGCACCAGTTGCTTTCACTTCAATTTATTATAAATTAAATTTATAATTTAACAATTTATAAATTTCCGGTTGGTTGGTTGGTTGGTTCCACAACCAGACGATTGTTCATATATTGTCAAAGTTCTTTCGTCACACATTCTGTGACCTCTTCAGTGACTGGGAATTCTTTTCTTTTTCTCAAAAGCAAGATGGCGTAGGACAGAACAAAGGAGAGGCACAAAAACAAAGAAAAGAATCCCCAGTCACTGAAAAGTTCACAAAATGTGTGACGAAAGAACTTTGACAATATATGAACAATCGTCTGGTTGTGGAACCAACCAACCAACCGGAAATTTATAAATTCCTAAATTTATAATAAATTGAAGTGAAAGCAACTGGTGCGTGTGTTTCTTATTGGCAACATGACCCTCCCAAAGCATAACAATATATATATATATATATATATATATATATATATATATATATATATATATATATATATATATATATATATATATATATATATATATATATATATATATATATATATATATATTCAGCGAGAATCACATTTCGGCGGGTAGAAAAAGCGAAACGTAACGCAAATTCCGACTCATGCTGGCAAGCATATGTATGTATGTATGTATATATATATATATATATATATATATATATATATATATATATATATATATATATATATGTATATATACATATATACATATATATACATATATATATATATATATATATATATATATATATATATATATATATATATATATATATATATATATATATATATATATATATATATATACATAATAAAGATTTTCAACAGCTAGTTTCAACAGCCATTTTAACAGTTAGTTCCAGATTAGTCTGAAACTAATTGTTGAAATGGCAAGCGCTCAGCCGTCGGGGTCCCCACTTTTTATAATATAGCCATACTCTACTACCCCAAGTGTTGAGTACTCTGTCTAACTAGTTTTAAACTGGTTCAATCCTGATTTATATATCTATATATTCGAGTTACCTAAGAACTGGAATGGCAGTATCGGTCTAGCGTCGGACATGATGGTTCACAGTATAGAGTTACGAAACTTTACGTTCTGAGTTCAATTCCCACCGAGGTCAGCTTTGCCTTACATCCTCATGAGGTCGATGAAATAAAGCGCCAATAACGACCTGGGATCGATTTAATCGATTTTTTCCCCTTCCCCCAAAACTGTTGGCCTTGTGCCTATATCCGAAACAATTAT
>OZ024747.1:11129037-11131537 GCA_964016885.1 Eledone cirrhosa
TTTCTATTCCTTTCTTTCTCTCTCTCTCTCTCTCTCTCTCTCTCTCTCTCTCTCTCTCTCTCTCTCTCTCTTTCACGCACATACACATACGCATACAGACACATGCAGCAATGCAGATACACTGACACATATATATACGCACACAGATACACGCTCACATACAAATGCACACAAATACACCCACATGCACATTTGCATACAAACCACTCAGACACATGTATCTACAAGTGTTTTATGTATATAGATAGATAGATAGATAGATAGATAGATATAGAGAGGGAGAGAGAGAGAGAGAGAGAGAGAGAGAGAGAGAGAGAGAGAGAGAGGGGGGTCTATATCTTATGCGAGATGACAATTGAAACTTTATGTAACATGCATTTGTATTAAAAACCTATTTGTATAATATATATATATATATATATATATATATATATATATATATATATATATATGTTGTTATGCTTTGGGAGGGTCATGTTGCCAATAAGAAACACACGCACCAGTTACTTTCACTTCAATTTATTATAAATTAAATTTATAAATTTAGGAATTTATAAATTTCCGGTTGGTTGGTTGGTTCCACAACCAGACGATTGTTCATATATTGTCAAAGTTCTTTCGTCACACATTCTGTGACCTCTTCAGTGACTGGGGATTCTTTTCTTTATGTTTGTGCCTCTCCTTTGTTCTGTCCTACGCCATCTTGTTTTTGTGTGTGTTGTGTGCTTAGTTTGCGCATGTGTTACATCCGGGTGTCTGTGTGTGTTTATATTTGTTTATTTATTTGTTTATTTACATGTTACTGGTTGGTTGTTTGTTCTATGTGTGTGTGTGTTTTCATGTTGTCCTTAATTGTAAGTTGTGATGTTGCTGTTCCATTCGTGTTTTCTATTTAATTTTGGTTGGAGTTCATTTATGTTTATTGCCTCTGTGATTTGTCTAAACATTGCGTCTTTTCTGTGTGTAGATTCTATTTTTATTTCTATGTTCTCTAATTTACCCTTATGTTCTATTTTAGCATGTTGGTGGAGTACAGATGATTCTTTACTATCTTGAAGCTCTATAAGAAATGTATAATCTGTAAATTAAGCCCCCATATTAACTGTAAAACTAGAAATGTAGTATATAGCAAAAGATGTACTGAAGGACAGAACAAAGGAGAGGCATAAAAACAAAGAAAAGAATCCCCAGTCACTGAAGAGATCACAGAATGTGTGACGAAAGAACTTTGACAATATATGAACAATCATCTGGTTGTGGAACCAACCAACCAACCGGAAATTTATAAATTCCTAAATTTATAAATTTAATTTATAATAAATTGAAGTGAAAGTAACTGGTGGATTGGCAGTATCGGTAGAGGGTCGGACGCCATGCTTTCCAGCATAGTTACGTCCCTTTATGATCTGAGTTCAAATCCCGCCGAGGTTGACTTTGCCTTTCATCCTTACGGGGTCGATAAAATAAAGTACCAGTAATGCACTGGGTAATTGCTGGCCTTGTGCCTAAAGTAGAAACAATTATTTATTATATTTTTGTCTTTATTTGTTAATTTTTCATTCGCACCGTTTCCTTTCGCTATATGTCTCTCCACCACTCCCCTACACACCTTTTGAACTCTCACCTGAAGAAGGGCTTATGCCCGAAACGTCGTCCCCCACCTACCCCCCACTCTCCTGAGCGTGAATTTAATAAACATTTATCGTACTGCCTCTCTGTTCTGTCCCTGTTCAATTTTTCATTTTATATATATATATATATATATATATATATATATATATATATATATATATATATATATATATATATATACATATAAACATATACATATCATCATCATCCGGCGGCCTCAGCTGAAATCGATACAACAATTGATCTCCACGTGGTTCTGTCGTTCATTGCCGTTGCCAAATCCTGAATTTCAATACCAGAATCTCTGGAGATGACATCGGAATAGGAGAGCTTGCACCGTCTGTTATTAGTGACTGTTTGTGGGTTCCAAAGCACTAATGGGGATACAGCCTCATAGGTGGCACAATGGCAGTGGCCAGCAAACTTTACTCTCCTTTTACGTACAACAACAGATATATAAATGTAGCTTATAGTCAATGTCAACTCCCACAGCAATGTCATAAATTGTTCCAAAATGCTTGGATCAACCAAGAGTGTAGGAGTAATCTCCCTTGATCGATTTCCATGACCTGAATAACCCTACAAGGAGTTTTAGCCTATAAATAGCGATGTTAGCCTTGAACGACTGGAGTTGTTTCACCCATTTACCATATTCTGGCAACGAAACTCTGATTTGATGTTGTGCTCAGATATTTCACTACACACTTCATAGATTTCTAATTTCGCGGGAGGGGGGCGGGGGCAAATGTGATTAAATCGACCCCAGTACTTGACTACTATTTATTTTATCGACACCGGAAGGAAGAAAAGCAAAGCTGACCTCGGCAGGATTTGAACCCAGAATGTAAATAGCCAGAACAAATACGGT
>OZ024747.1:11136537-11174037 GCA_964016885.1 Eledone cirrhosa
ATATACATACAAACACATATAAATACACATATACATACAAACACATATAAATACACATATACATACAAGCACATATAAATACACATATACATACAAACACATATAAATACACATATACATACAAACATATAAATACACATATACATACACACACATATAAATACACATATACATACAAACACATATAAATACAATTATACATATACACACACATATAAATACACATATACATATACACACACACATAAATACACATATAAATACACACATATAAATACACATATATATACACACACAAACATGTTCACATTTCTGTGGCGACAATTTTAAGGTGCTAAAAGATTTGATAATTTGTTCTCATAATATTGATATAATAGAATAAGGGTTGATAAGACATCGTCTGCTGGAGGGGGGGGGGGGGGGTAGACTGAGTGTATATACCTTCCACCCCCAGGGTTAGGGTATATATATATATATATATATAACAAAGAAAGTGTGGTAAGGAACCAGGTGGACCATAACGCACCAGAGTACTCGATACTTAGGGTATCGCTGTCGAAGCGGCCGGAGCTCAGCCGTCGGGGTCCTGACTCTTTTCCTATATATATATATATCCTCGTGTAACTGTTTGATTTACAGTAAAATAAGGCTTAATATGACAATCGTTTGTTAGGGGTGTGTAGATTTCTATGGTATATATATATATATATATTTATATATACACCCGTGTAACTGTTTCATTTAGTTTTCAGGTATTGAGAAGCAAGCCCGACATCCCAACAACAATTAGACATGTCTATATAAAACAGTTGTCACTTCTTTTGTTCGACTATAGTCGCAATTATGATGATGATGATGTGGTATTGGGCAACTGAGATAAGATATGGTCAGTGGTCAGTGAGGTAGTAGACAACTGTCCTAAGATATATCAGTGGTCAGTGGTCAATGTGACAGTGGACAACTGTCCTAAGATATATCAGTGGTCAGTGGTCAATGTGACAGTGGACAACTGTCCTAAGATATATCAGTGGTCAATGTGACAGTGGATAACTGTCCTAAGATATATCAGTGGTCAGTGTGACAGTAGACAACTGTCCTAAGATATATCAGTGGTCAGTGGTCAATGTAACAGTGGACAACTGTCCTAAGATATATCAGTGGTCAATGTGACAGTGGACAACTGTCCTAAGATATATCAGTGGTCAGTGGTCAATGTGACAGTGGACAACTGTCCTAAGATATATCAGTGGTCAATGTGACAGTGGACAACTGTCTTAAGATATATCAGTGGTCAGTGGTCAATGTGACAGTGGACAACTGTCCTAAGATATATCAGTGGTCAGTGTGACAGTAGACAACTGTCCTAAGATATATCAGTAGTCAGTGGTCAATGTGACAGTGGACAACTGTCCTAAGATATATCAGTGGTCAATGTGACAGTAGACAACTGTCCTAAGATATATCAGTGGTCAATGTGACAGTAGACAACTGTCCTAAGATATATCAGTGGTCAGTGGTCAATGTAACAGTGGACAACTGTCCTAAGATATATCAGTGGTCAGTGTGACAGTAGACAACTGTCCTAAGATATATCAGTGGTCAGTGGTCAATGTGACAGTGGACAACTGTCCTAAGATATATCAGTGGTCAGTGTGACAGTAGACAACTGTCCTAAGATATATCAGTAGTCAGTGGTCAATGTAACAGTGGACAACTGTCCTAAGATATATCAGTGGTCAGTGTGACAGTAGACAACTGTCCTAAGATATATCAGTGGTCAGTGGTCAATGTGACAGTGGACAACTGTCTTAAGATATATCAGTGGTCAGTGGTCAATGTGACAGTGGAAAACTGTCCTAAGATATATCAGTGGTCAGTGTGACAGTAGACAACTGTCCTAAGATATATCACTGGTCAGTGGTCAATGTGACAGTGGACAACTGTCCTAAGATATATCAGTGGTCAATGTGACAGTAGACAACTGTCCTAAGATATATCAGTAGTCAGTGGTCAATGTAACAGTGGACAACTGTCCTAAGATATATCAGTGGTCAGTGTGACAGTAGACAACTGTCCTAAGATATATCACTGGTCAGTGGTCAATGTGACAGTGGACAACTGTCCTAAGATATATCAGTGGTCAGTGTGACAGTAGACAACTGTCCTAAGATATATCAGTGGTCAGTGGTCAATGTGACAGTGGACAACTGTCTTAAGATATATCAGTGGTCAGTGGTCAATGTGACAGTGGAAAACTGTCCTAAGATATATCAGTGGTCAGTGTGACAGTAGACAACTGTCCTAAGATATATCAGTGGTCAGTGTGACAGTGGACAACTGTCCTAAAATATATTGTGGTATGTAATAAGGGGTAGAGTAGATGACTCACATCATGTAGACATTCCAATGTGTTGTGGTCAGTGTGATAATGTGTTGTGGTCAGAAGATTTTCAATGTGTTGTGGTCAGTAGATATTACAATGTGTTGTGATCAGTGTCCTAATGTATTATGGTCAGAAGATATTCCAGTGTGTTGTGGTCAGAAGATATTACAATGTGTTATGGTCAGTAGATATTACAATGTGTTGTGATCAGTGTCCTAATGTATTATGGTCAGAAGATATTCCAGTGTGTTGTGGTCAGAAGATATTACAATGTGTTATGGTCAGTAGATATTACAATGTGTTGTGGTCAGTGTGATAATGTGCTATGGTCAGAAGATATTACAATGTGTTATGGTCAGAAGATATTACAATGTGTTATGGTCAGAAGATATTACAATATGTTATGGTCAGAAGATATTACAATGTGTTGTGATCAGTGTGATAATGTGTTGTGATCAGTGTGATAATGTGTTGTGGTCAGAAGATATTACAATGTGTTGTGGTCAGTGTGATAATGTGTTATGGTCAGAAGATATTACAATGTGTTATGGTCAGAAGATATTACAATGTGTTATGGTCAGAAGATATTACAATGTGTTATGGTCAGAAGATATTACAATGTGTTATGGTCAGAAGATATTACAATGTGTTATGGTCAGAAGATATTACAATGTGTTATGGTCAGTACATATTCCAGTGTGTTATGGTCAGAAGATATTACAATGTGTTGTGATCAGTGTGATAATGTGTTGTGATCAGTGTGATAATGTGTTGTGGTCAGAAGATATTACAATGTGTTATGGTCAGAAGATATTACAATGTGTTGTGATCAGTGTGATAATGTGTTGTGGTCAGAAGATATTACAATGAGTTGTGGTCAGAAGATATTACAATGAGTTGTGGTCAGTGTCATTATGTGTTGTGGTCAGTAAGGTCAACAGATAATCGTGCTATTTAGTAACTAAGCAACAATACGCTATCTGAGGCTGCTCTTATCCATGTATATATATGTATTATGTATGCTTTTGTGTCAGTTTATATATATATATATATATATATATATATATATATATATATGTATATATATATATATATATATATATATATATATATATACATATATATATATATATATATATATATGTATATATTTATATATATATATATATATATATATATATATATATATGTATTCCAATTCCAACCCACCCGTCCCGTCAATCTATCTTATTTCTCATTCTTTCTTCCGATGAAGGACTACCGTCCGAAACGTTAAGACCCTCTTCCTGCTATATCAAGCGTTTTCCATATACTGTACCGATTGTGTTGTTATTTCTGTTTACCTTTTACACGCACACACCCACCCACCCACCCACCCACACATATATATATATATATATATATATATATATATATATATATATATATATATATATATATATATGTGGGTGTATATATATATATATATATATATATGTCTGTATGTGTGTATTTATATGTATATATATATCTGTGTGAGTGTGTGTATATATATATATATATATGTGTGTGTATGTCAGTAATATGTGGGTATTTAAGTTTGTGTGTGTGTGTTTTCATGTATGTGTGTACTGTGTGTTGCCGTGTTCTGTGTAGTAGGGGAGAAAGGGATGTTTAAAATGAGGGCCATTTACAAAGGTAACTGCCAGAAGATAAATCTCGCTACGTCAGCGGGTCAATCCCTTGCTTCCCTCGCAACCAACAGCAATGATAGGAGAAATAAAATTCTTGCAAAGGCGACCTCTTGACACCAAATGCCGGCAGTTTGAGTTGATAGCTAGGGCTGTATAGGTGTGTTTGTGTATTTATGAGGGAATGAGAGAGAAAGAGAGCGAGTGGGAGAGAAATAAAGAGAGTGAAGGGGAGAGAGAGAAAGAGGGAGAAAGGGAAAGAGAAGGGGGGGGTGGAGAAAAAGAGCGAGTGGAAGAAAAAAGAAAGAGAAAAAGAGTGGGGAACAGAGAGAGAAAGAGGAGAGAAAAAGATATTGTGGGAGAGAGAGAAAGAGAAAGATAGCTAGGAAAAGACAGAAAATAAGAGAGAGAGAGAGAGAGAGAGCAGGTGGGGGTAGAGGTGGTGGTAGATGCACCCGTGGTTTAATACCATCAGCACACAATGAATATTAAACTGCGCAGAAACAAGAAAGTTAAATAAATGTATTGGAAAGTTATGTTGACAGTCACCAAGTGATTAATGTCTAGAAGTTGTGATACATTCACCGTTAACCGCGATACGTGTATATCTTCGCGGTTATATAACAAATGGATAAGATTTTGGACTTCCTTCACGTAATGTAGGCGCTACCATAGCTGTGTGATTAAAATACCGGCTGTTCAATCACAGGAATCCAAGTTCGATTCTGTGCGGTACTTTGGGCAATTTATTGTCCTCTGTCGCAAATCTGTCGCAAATTTGACAGCAAATCTGTCCAAGTATCGGCCGCTCTCTGATCGGTTTGTGGTAGACCCTGTAGCAGTGGAGACTTCCGGCGTTCTTGGCCGCTCAGACCACATCCCTACTGATCGGTTTGTGGTAGACCCTGTAGCAGTGGAGACTTCCGGCGTTCTTGGCCGCTCAGACAACATCCCTACTGATCGGTTTGTGGTAGACCCTGTAGCAGTGGAGACTTCCGGCGTTCTTGGTCGCTCAGACAACATCCCTACTGATCGGTTTGTGGTAGACCCTGTAGCAGTGGAGACTTCCAGCGTTCTTGGTCGCTCAGACAACATCCCTACTGATCGGTTTGTGGTAGACCCTGTAGCAGTGGAGACTTCCGGCGTTCTTGGTCGCTCAGACAACATCCCTACTGATCGGTTTGTGGTAGACCCTGTAGCAGTGGAGACTTCCGGCGTTCTTGGCCGCTCAGACAACATCCCTACTGATCGGTTTGTGGTAGACCCTGTAGCAGTGGAGACTTCCGGCGTTCTTGGTCGCTCAGACAACATCCCTACTCACTAGTGGTGGTTATGATGATGATTGTGATTGTAATTGTGGTGGTGCTGCTGTTAGTGATAGTGTTGCTGATGATGATGGTGATGGTGGAGGGGTGGTGGTGGTGCTGTTGGAACGACATCAAGCAATCAAAAGTCCACACTTGTATTTACATCTCTGCTTACAGCAGTTACAATAAAACATTTGATTGGGGGCAGTCGCCATAAGCTGTCAACCTTTTCTATCAATATATGAGTGATTCTAACGTCTACTAGTTGGAATTAAGGAAAATTGGAATTCTTTCAAAGCCATTTACCATCTTTTATGTTATAAGATAAGTTGGCTAAGCTGATATTGAATGGAAATTTTTACTCGTAAACCTATCAAAGATCTTCGAATTTATCCAACGAAATTCTTCTACGATAAGGTTATAGACATTTACTTAGCTGTTCCCAACTGTTCTACTCTCTCTGGCGATTACAAACAAGGAGTTTGTTTATTTTGTTTGTGATTTAATCGGAAAGAAGGAGAAATGGCTGTGCTGTTCGAAGGGCACCCAAAACTGATGAGATAAATATTGTTGATAATCAATTTGAAGATCTGTAAGTAGTTGTCAAGGGTCGTGAAGATATACAGATCTCACAAGACCAGTAGCAGGAAATGTGGCCTCTCTACAACTCACAAGAGACTAATACTAAAGAGTTCACTAGAACCAGGTACTTGCTTAAACACAAAGAGCGAAGGGCTCAACAACTGTCCATACCACACCAAATAAATTTTAAAATGTTGGTCACTATTGCCATGACAGAAGCATTGCATTTGGTCGGGTCAAGTTGTTCCTCCACTAATTTTGTTTTTAATATTTTAACCCCTTTGTTTTATAATCCCCACAAACATTTATACATTTTACTCTTTTTTGCTTTTGACCCTTCCCCACGACGACCTAAAGATGACCCCCTTATTAATGTGTCCTTCTTCTCATCCCAATCATTCATTTCCTCACTCTAGATGTTCTCCATATCGAACCATTTATTCTAACCAAGACTTTGTTAGGAATAACTTGGAATCTAATCATAGTTAAATATAACAGTATTATATTGTTACCATCCTTTTGACATAGATGCTACTGCTATCTAAACCCCCAACGTAATCTACCGTTTCCCCTGCCTCACAATGAAATAGTCTATAAACCTTTCTCCTAGACTTCTCCTCGTCATGATTCACGTTTACATCGTCCATTAAAGCGACATGATTCACGTTTCTCATATTTTTCCCGGTGAATATCCTTACTTAGATTTCTTTAAAATAATCGACCGTGGAATTTGAACTATGAGCTATAACGATCTCTCTCTCTCTCTCTCTCTCTCTCTCTCTCCCTCTCCCTCTCTCACACACACACACTCCCCCCCCCCTCTCTCTCTCATACACACACACTTTCTCTCTCTCTCTCTCTCTCTCTCTCTCTCTCTCTCTCTCTCTCTCTCTCTCTCTCTCTCTCTCTCTCTCTCTCTCTCTCACACACACACACACACACCCTCTCTCTGTATGTTCTCTGTACGATGTTTCCCCTCCTACAAATTGCTGACCTTGTGCCTAAATTAGAAATCATTATTATAATATTACAGCCTTTCATCCTTTCTGGAGTCAATAAAATAAAGTACCAGTAAAATACGTAGGTCAATCTAATAGTATACACCCCTTCCATCTGCCAAATGATAGAAATAACTATTCTTTAAATATTAGAGAACAAAATATCAGATATACAGGATGTCCTCCAAAAATGTACGCACATATTTATTAGAATGCTGTTGAAGAGTGTATACATTTTTGAAGTATAAATTATACAATATTAGATATAAAATATAATTTTATTTTTAATTGTTAAAACATTAGATGTTATTCATGAATTCATAAATTGATTTTTTTAAATTCATTTTCTTTGAAAGTTCTCTTTAGAAATAGTTAGTCACAGAAAACATTATGGCTTTCTTATTATCCAGCAACTATCCACCCCTAGCAACTATCCACCCCTAACAACACCCCTGCATCATTTGTAAATCTTTTGTCCTATAATTGCCGAACTCGCATTATACGTTTCTTTTCTTTATTCTTAACATTGCTGGGAGTGGAAGGGTTTCGCATGAGAGATGGGTGTTTAATTTCTTCTCCGTTTCACCAGTTCCACCCCTCTACCCATTTTAAATAGAAGAAAGAACTAAGATCTAAGAATTGATAGACAGCAAAAAGAAAATAAATGGGGAAATTTTGAAAAGAAAATAATTTTCAGCATTAACTGACAAAAGTCTGTTAAATGAAAGTAGTTTGTAAATATGTAATTATAATATAAATGGTAGAAATAATTGTTCCTACATTCGGTACAAAGCCGACAATTTGAAGGGAAGTGGGGGAAGTCGATTAAATTGACCCCAATGCGTTACTGGTATTTTATTTTATAAGTATGAAAGGCAAAGATAACCTCGGCGGGATTTGAACGCAGAATGTAAAAGGCCGTAATTATATGCCGCAAAGCATTTTGTCCGACGCTCTACCGATACTGCCAATCCACCATTCCCTATAAATGACAGAAATAATGAAGCGGGGGAGGGGGGTGGGGGTAAATGCTTTTTACGTTTTGAGTTCGAATCCCGAGGTTGCTGACTTTACTTTTCAGGTTCGATATTTCTACGTTTTAATATAAAAACACTTTCCTAATAATCATTGATGCTACAGATGTTTCAGTAATGACAATGTCAAACTTGATTTTGTTCGTAGAGAGAAACCTTTTGTTGCCAACAGAGGTAGTAGCTCCCTGATTTTTTCCATTCTCTTTTATCCTAGCTTTTCTTCTCTCAGAGCAATCTTCCCCACTGCTAATTAAATCACCTAGGTATCAGAAGTTATCAGCTACTTCTATGGGTCCATTCTGGAATTGGAAAAATGCACCTTCATTTTTGCAATATGCATAACCCACATCAATAAAACAAACTAGCCAACAACTCCACAGACACACTCCTAATGTACAACTGTAACTACAAACTCGATGGTCTATGTCTAGCAAATGTGTTGCATATCAAGTGGATGTCACCAATGAAAACAGTCATACAACTAATTCTTACCATGACCAAACCGAAAAATAATTAAATACAGGTTTCATAAACATACACACTCTGATGAGACTCCAGCTTGGCCAGCTACATGTGGAAATTCAAAGAGCAACCAATATCAGTTGCAGTGTTAGATAAAGAATGATAGGTCGTGTGAAAACCTACGAACAAATTATACATAGAGAAGAGGCTGGAAATATTACTCCACTTTGGACCAACACTGAAGTCTAAACCAGAACTAGCCTCATCCTCTTCAGAAACATAAGAGAGTCAAGCAACATTTCACATCCTTGACAACTATGATATATCCCGATTGTCCACCCATGCTTATTCCCTCTCTAACAGCAAACTAAAAAAATACCATTGCCTCTATACTACCTTATGCTCTTTGACTTGCATGCCAACTCACCAGATCCCTCTTCATGAACATACTAGAAACGTGTACCCTGTTTATACATACAGCCCCGCGGTTCGTTACATGAATTTGTTTTTACTTTGTTTTGTTTTGTTGTTGTTGTTTTCTAATTTCTTTTTACCTGATTTTTATATTGTTTACCTAGTTTATTTTATTAACCATTTGCAACACTTGCTTCAGTAAACAGACCCACATCATGATCATCCACCAATCAGGTGAACACAGAAGCCATATTGACTTTTTATTTGTCACAAAACAAAATAGGCAGACGGTTATGAATAAGTCCTTCTCCGAAGAAGAATGCACGTCACAAGATAAGTTAGTTGTTAGATATATTAGGATAGGCACAGGCAGAACAAGTAAGGCATGAATATCTGGAGAAAGAGAGTAAGTTAAAGGACCTCCTGTTAAATATAGGTTCAGAAAAGCCCCATGTGATGCATATGACAAGATGGAAGAAGAGTTAGATACATATGATATAGAGGACAATTGGAGGTTTCTACGAGGCAACTCACTGCAGATTAGCGACCAGACAAAGTATGACTTGATTATGGAACCGCACTGCAGGTAGAATTGTTACAGTTAAGAGACAAACATAGAAAGATTATAAATATATAGACAACAAAGACCAATACCAGGTAGCTGGACGACAGGTATACACAGCATGCAAAGAAGCCGAAAGCAGAAGGTTTACCAATGTCTTGAGGCGTGAGGTGTTCTACATTACAAAGCAGTGTCAGTGAAAACCAGGACGTTGTTGACGAAAAGTGTGTTCAAAATGACGCCGATGCAGTTAGCATCGGCGTCATTTTGACATGCTACTGTGAAAGGTTGATGAATGTTGAGAATAAGTGGGAGAAAGAGAGACCCCCTCCCCAACCGACCCAACAGAAGGAACAGCCAGTTCCTGGGTGAAAGAAGCAATTAAGTCGGTGTAAAATGGTAAATTCATTGGTCCGTCAGAGATAGAAGCTGAGATTTTGTGAAGGCTTCTGGGGAAGTAGGAGTCGAAGTAGTCTCCCACATAATCAACCAGATAATACATGATGGATCACACCTAGTGACTGACGTAGCCGTATACTCATTCATTGCTACAAGAGAAAAGGAAACGTACTAAAAAGGAATAACTACAGAGGCATAAAACTAATGTATCAAGTTATGAAAATGACAGAAACACTTTGAGCGCAGCTAATTAGGGAAAGAATCAAATTAGATGAGATACAGTTTGGTTTTGTGCTAAGAAGGATTACCACAGATGTTCTCTTCCTAATGAGACAACTACGAAAAAAGTTCCTAGCTACGAGTAAGCCTCTATATCTAGCATTCGTGGATCTGGAAAAAAGCTTTTGACGAGTACCTCGATCTATTATCTGGTAGTCCTTAAGGAAAGTAGGTGTAGAAGAATGGCTTGTGAGAACAGTGCAAGTGATCTACAGAGGAGCTGTCAGTAAAGTGAAGGTAGATAATGAATTTAGTGAGGAATTCAGTGTGCAGATAGGTGTTCATCGCGGTTCAGCCCTCAGCCCATTCCTGTTTATTATAATTCTCCAGATGATAACGAAGGAGTTTAAGACTGATTGTCCATGAGAACTTCTGTATTCCAGCTTTGGAAAGAGAATCTAGAATCAAAAGGGCTAAGAGTGAACTTGGGAAAAATTAAAGTTTTATTAAGTAGTAAAGAAGACAAGACTCTGGCCCTATTAGGGAAGTGGTCTTGCTTGACATGTATAAAATAAGTAGGTTGAAACACATTAGGACTTACTCGATGTAAATTGTGGATGCATAAGAGGCGAGATGGGATAGATGGCCGACTGAAAATGTCGACATTTTATGCAACAAATACCCAGGAATGGTTGGTAGTAAGAGCATCAGTGAAACATTTTCCAATCCCTGGAAGAACCCATAGAAGTGGCTGATAGGTCCTGCTACCTAGGTGATTTAATTAGTTGTGGAGGAGGCTGCTCTGAGAGCAGAAAAGCTAGAATAACAACAGAATGAAAAGGATCAGGGAGCTACTATCTCTGTTGGCAACAAAAGGTTTCTCTTTACGAACAAAATGTCAGCTGTATCATGTCTATGGGAGGATGTGTGATGTTTTCATGCTAGTGAGATGTACAGTGAATTGCAGAGGACATGTGGAGGCTGGAAAGAAATGAAGCAAGGGAGTTTCGATAGATGTGCAATGTTAATATACGTGAACAACAAAGTATGAATGAACTAAGTGTAAAACTGGGTATAAGAGGAATTAGATGTAGTGTACAGGGAAAAAAGTGCGTTGATATAGGCATGTGAGGCGTATGGATAAGGACCGTTGGATGAAGAATGGCCGAGATATTCCAGTAGAAGGAAGCTGCAGAAGTGGGAGACCAATGAAGATTTGGACAGAGGTTGGGAGAGCTGATCTCAAGTCACTGAAGCACATTGAGATGATGAAGGACCGTGATAAATGGAAGGATACTGTGATGAACAAGACTCGTTCAACCCATGCAAACATGGCAAAACGGACATGAAACGATGATGATGCATATATATAAATGTATACATGTGTATATATATGTGTGTATGTGTGTGCGTATGTATGTTTGTGTGTGTGTGTGTGATTCATCAACAGAACTGCCTGCGCATGAAATTAACATGTAAGTATCTGAGCATTCTACAGACGCGTGTACCCTTAACGACCCATAACGTAGTTCTCAGGAAGATTCAGCATGATACAGTGTGTGACAAGGCGGACCCCTTGAATTACAGATACAACTCATTTTTCCAGCTGAGTGGACTGAAACAATGTGAAGTAAAGTGTCTTGCTCAAGGACATAATGCACCACCCAGTTTTACGATCGTGAGCCGAACACCTTAACCACTAAGCCACACACTTACAGCTACATGCATCATAGATAGATAGATAGATAGATACGTACGTACATACATACATACATACATACATACATACATACATACATACATACATACATACATACATACATACATACATACATACATGGTGGCTGCCAACTCGTTTTCGAGTACGGCCACTACTTTATATCCATGTAGGAGAACCCCTACCGATGCGCTGAACGAGTGTGACTTTTTAGTCCAGCCAGCGACTTGAAAACTCTGGTACAAACACTACACTTGTGACAATTACTGACACATAGTGCTGGGCCCATGGTACCATGTGACGACAAGTGCAGAGAGATCTCCAGATATAAAGCAATGCCTGTGCCGTGAAGCTTTTATAGTGAGCAAAGGCACTGCACAAAGCCAGTCCCACTCTCTTAACCAAGATGATATTTACCAAAAAGAAGAACAAGTCAACATCATTGGATACCATCAGGGTTGCAGGTGTTATATCAGAGTTTTCCTTCTCCTAGAATTCTGCCTTGACAAAGGCTAAGGGGTCATCTCTCCCGGTGATTTGGGATGGCCATTGACTCTTAAGAGCTCCTTTGCTCTTTGACAGGTTTTGTTTTTAGTCCTGCAGGATGTCCAAAGTCACCCTCCTCACCAAGAAACCTTGGTGAGGTTGCCAGTTTAGTCGCCAACAACCCGACCATGGGACAGGTTGAACTGGAATACATGTTACCAGTAGCACCAACTGTTGACCTGACATACATACATACATACATGATGGCTGCCAACTCGTTTTCAAGTACGGCCACTACTTTATATCCATGTAGGAGAACCCCTACCGATGCGCTGAACGAGTGTGACTTTTTAGTCCAGCCAGCAACTTGAAAACTCTGGTACAAACACTACACTTGTGACACTTATTGACACATAGTGCTGGGCCCATGGTACCCTGTGATGACAAATGCAGAGAGATCTCCAGATATAAAGCAGTGCCTGTGCCGTGAAGCTTCTATACATACATACATACATACATACATACATACATACATACATACATACATACATACATACATACATACGTACCTGCGTATGTTGTGAGTGTGCGTATGTAAGTGTGTGTGTGTCTGTGTCTGTGTGTATGTGCCTGTCTGTGTGTAAGTGTGTGCGTTTATCTGTGTGTGTCTATATGTAAGTTTGTGTGTGTGTGTCAGTTTCTCTCTCTCTCTCTCTCTGTAAGTGTGCGTGTAAGTGCGTGTGTGTAAGTGTGTTCGTGTGTTAGTCTGTGTGTGTGTGTGTCAGTCTGTGTGTGTATGTCTGTAAGTGTGTGTATGTTAGTCTGTGTGTGTATGTGTGTGTGTGTGTGTAAGTGTAAGTGTGTCAGTATGTGTGTGTGTGTAAGTGTAAGTGTGTAAGTATGTGTGTGTGTAAATGTGTGATTACGAAAGACTACGCGATATGTAAACAATGTATATTAACATAACTGACGTTAACCTTCCAAGGGAGGTTACTCTCATTGGAAAAAAAATAAACAAATAAATTTTTGAACGTGACGTGAAAAAATTATAAGAAAATGGCGTCTCTCCCTGGTCGACTTTTCCATGCGGTCAAAGGAGACATAAGGAGCTTGCAATTTAAGCAGGTGCGGTTACCTGACTGTTCTCTATTTCGTTACAGTACTGAAGCAACATCCGAACCTCGTTTATTGGATGACGAAATAGATACCGATGAACTAAATCGGATTCGCGATGTATCTCGACTTTCTCCCATTCTTAAAGCCAAAATCAACAATGAATTTCCTCCGAATTTCGGTGAAAGAGAATCTGATAATAAAAGGCATTATCGCAGACGATTGTTTGCTAAATTTGGGAGTAGTTCTAACCTCGACCCGGCTAGTATGTGGCCATCAAAAGCAGAAATGCGAGAACTAATTGAAGAACAAGCAAAATATGAGGTACCGGTTCATGTGATGTTAGACAAATTGAAGGCAGAAAAAGATGCACAAGAAGAGAAAGTAAAATTAAGGTAATTAAAATTTACTTTTATTATTAAAATTAATCTTTTATTACAGAAATCTTGGTGTTGTTGTTTTGTTCCATGTCACCTCTCAATATTCAGGTTTATCTCATTCGTTCGATTCTGCCTTTTATATTTTATCTTTATATATCGAGGACTGTGTTGTCGAATGTGTCCTTTCTCTTAAGATAATAATAAATAAAACATGATAGGTTGAGATTCGAGGGAGATGTTGATGTTTGTTTAAACAGTTCGAACGACCACATAATGTCACTCCCGATGGCTTGCTTTATTTTCATATTTAGCGACAATAAAAATAGAATAAACTTGGTTTGACGAATTGAAACCATGTGAAGTCATGACTGAAAATAATCATCTGCATGCATCACCAACTTAATTATACATTTTTATTGGCAATTATATACACACACACACACACACACACACACACACACACACACATATATATATATATATATATATATATATATATATATATATATATATATATATATATAATAGAGAGAGAGAGAGAGAGGTGCATATTCAATGTCTATAATAAACATATAAGTCTCGCTATGTGATTATGTCACAACTACCTCAGTAGCCAAGTAAAGGTTTACTCACTCAGTACTTATATATATATATATATATATATATATATATATATATATACCTTCACACTTTGACTGATATTAGTCATTCCCCTAGTTAAAAAGATTACTACAGTTTGAATTACTACTGTGTAATTTTATGTCTTAACACTTGAGTCGGTAATTTATAATAAAATATGTTGTGGGGCTCACATTACTACATGCAGGGAAGAATAAGGGTGAGCTTCATCACACATTTTTTAGTTGATATCTAATAATATTTGCGTTAACATTTTAGTAATTAATTTACGATTCCTGTGTTGTTTTGCCAAAGGTCACTCCTGAGTGAAACAGGTGTACGGTGAAAGATGTTGTATTAGTGTCAATTTCAACTTCTCATGAGACACAATGCATAGATGACCATTTACTTCAAAGTATCGTCCATGTAAGACAAAGGGTATGGAAAATTGGCTGCTATTTCTAGCAGGTACAACGACCTCATAAAGGGTCTTTCAGTCACTTTGATCTTGTATCGGTGTTCACACACGATTACACTTAAGTCCTGTTTACACAATCCTGGGTTTATATAATTTATTTTTAATATTTCATAATCTATTATAAATTGCTTCTTTTAAACGTATTAAAACGAATTACCGCTGCTAACGATATGCGGTTAATTTCATGTGCAGTCAGGTGGTTCTTTGAGAAATTTAAATCGACATATTAACCGTTAGTATATAAACATTAATTTATATCACTACTTAGTGTCTAAGCCACCAATTTATAAAATCTGTTATAATAGAATGGTTTTTATTCAATTTAAATCTCCCCCCCAAATATTGACCTTGGTTTCTTCTATTGACCCAGTTTTAACGAGGTTACTATAAAGCTGTGTGTATACATATATATATTTATATATGTTACTGGGCCATGACAATCCACTTTTCTCAAATAAAAAGATTTGAGGTAAAGGGAAGTAATCCATCACTACTAAACCTCACTTCACACTAACAGAAATACCGAACCCCGGCTCTTATAAGCGGGGTTGGGGTCGGTAATTGTATAGTGTACGTTGTCATATATAATGTTTTTTTAATGTAAAATAAAATCTGAACGGCGACTGGTTGCTGACAAACCCCAGTATTTGCTTAATTTAATAGACTCAACCACTTGTTTTGTAATTCAAAAAGCCAGCCTTGTCACACACCATATCACATTAAATTTCCCTGTGAACTACGTTAAGAGTACTCGTGTCTGTGGAATGCTCAGCCACTTACATATTAATCAAACAACTGAAACACTTATCGAAACCAATTGAGGTCCATTCGATTCCCTCCTCATTGAGGCTTTAATTCACTAAACTTGTCACTATCCTATCTCATGTCTTTATTAATGATGGTATGTATGGGTCAGCAGAAGAGACCTAATGTGTTCACTTAACACAATGTCACCACGACTAAGCAGTATCTTTTAAAAGCCTCTTTGTCAAACTAATCAAGTTGACTGAGGTTCAGAAGTGTTTCACCTATGAGCTTCAGGTCTTTTTGTTTAGAAATACTATATAGTTAGCGACCTCATAGTCAGGATGAGACGTACTCGACAACAGAGGAGGACTACCCTTAGGAAAAGAATATGGAAGTTAAAGGACCCCCACAGCCAGTAGCAAATTTAAAAGCATATTACTTGATGCTTTTGACAGTAAGGAAGAGCAATTAGAGTCGTACAATATAGAGGAACAGTGGGAATTCCTGAAAGTTAACCTGCTGAAGGCGACAGACAAAATCTGTGGCTGGAGCAGACCTATAGGCAGGAGGAGAGTAACTTGGTGGTGGAGGAGTCAATCAAGGCCAAAAAGCAGGCTTGGAAAGTATAGCGGGATGGGGGAAGTAGAGAACTATCTAGTGGCCAGGAGGGAAGCTAGGAGACAAGTGTACTTTGCAAGAAGGGAAGCAGAGGAAAGAAAGTTCAAGCATGTTCTACAACGCGAGGACCAAAAATGTGAGGTGTTCAGGATTGCTAGGCAATGTGTCAAGGAAAACCGTGATATTGTCGGGGAGAAGTGTGTCCATAATGATGATGGTGTACTTGCCATCACTGATGCTGATAAGAAGGTAACTTGGAAGTCTCACTACGAGAGGCTACTAAATGAGGAGAATAAATGGGACAAAGATAGTCTGCCCCACATCGATCAAATAGAGGGACCAACAGTGCAAGTTGAAGGTAGTATAATAAGTAAGGCAATCAAAGATATGAAGACAGGCAAGGCAGCTGGGCCTTCGGAGATAGTTGCTGAAATGCTGAAAGCATCTGGAACAGTGGGACACACCATGGTCACCCGGATAGTAAACCAAGTCATACAGAACGGTGTCATACCAAATGACTGGCATAGCAGCATCATCATTACTACTAGGGTAAAGGAGATGCACTAGATAGAGGAAACTATAGAGGCATTAAATTAATCGACCAAGTCATGAAGGTCACAGAAAAAGTTATAGCGCAACTAATCAGAGAAAATTGATCTAGACAAAATGCAGTTTGGGTTTGTGTCAGGTAAAAGTACCACAGACACCCTTTTCTTTGTGCGACAACTACAGAAGTACCTAGCTAAAAGTAAACCCCTATACTTAGCTTTTGTTGACTTGGAGAAAGCATTTGACAGAGTCCCCTGCGCCATTATCTGGTGGGCCCTTAGAAAACAAGGGGTTGATGAATGGCTTGTGAGAGCTATACAGGCCATGTGTAAAGAAACAGTTAGTAAGGTTAGAATTAACAATGAATATAGTGAAGAATTTAGCGTAAAAGTTGGTGTTCAAAAGGGCTCTGTCCTTAGCCCCCCCCCCCTCCTATTTATTATTGCCCTTCAGGCTATAACAGAGGAGTTCAAGACTGGCTGCCCATGGGAACTTCTCTATGCAGATGATCTAACGCTCATAGCTGAATCGATGGATGAACTAGAAAAGAAATTCCAAACATGGAAGCATGGCCTAGAATCAAAAGGCCTTAAAGTTAACTTGTCTAAGACTTAAGTTGTAGTATGTAGGAAGGAAAATAGGGCACAGGTTCCCTCTGGGAAATGCCCATGCTCAGTGTGTAGGCAGAAATTTCATTTTATGTCCCAAATGCAAAGTATGGGTGTATAAAAGATGTAGTGGGATCACAGGTAAGCTATCTAAGAACGTAGATTTTATATGTGGCCGGTGCTCAGTTGCAATAAGTAGCAAGTGCCCAGATGGCTCTATAGAAATAGTGGACACCTTCCGTTACCTGGGTGACAAAATCAGCAGTGGTGGAGGGTGCTCAGAAAGTACAGTAGCCAGAGTCAGAACGGAATGGAAAAAGTTCAGAGAGCTTATACCACTATTGGCCACTAAAGGTGTCTCTAAAAATGAAAGGCAGAGTGTATGATGCTTGCATACGAACAGCTTATGTTACATGGCAGTGAAACATGGGCATTGTGTGCAGAGGACCTGCGCAGACTGGAGAGGAACGAAGCATGCATGCTCCGCTGGATGTGTAATAGTAATATACATGAACAGCAAAGCATAAATGAACTGAGAAATTAGGTATAAGAGGGATCAGATGCTGTTTACTCAAGAGAAGACTACGTTGGTATGGTCACGTGATGCGCATGAAAGACGACAGCTGTATAAAAAAGTGCAGGGTGATCAAAATTGACGGAAGTTACGGAGTAGGCCGACCCAGAAAAACCTGGACGATTTGATAAATTCCGACCTTACATAATTACACCTCTCTAAGACAATGTCGCTGGACCGAGATCTTTGGCACTGCACAGTAATACAGAAAACCCGCCTTGCCTAAGTAAAAAGCGAAACCTAGTCAGTAGGTACCCCTTAATCAAATATACACACCCCTCACACTACCCCCAACTCCCCCACCCCTTTCTTTGTAAAGTTATGTTGGCACCACAACATCCAGTCCTAAATAAATGAGGTCGTGTAAGTGTCACAACAAAAAAACACAGTCCATGCTGTAATGTGGCCGTGTAGGGAACACGGTAAAAACCTCCCAATCCACACTGTAAACGTGGTTGGTGTTAGGAAGGGCATCCAGCTATAGAAAACCTGCCAGACAGTCCTATACGAGTAAGACAACCAATCTTGCCTCAAGTGGGACAATTCCCGTCTAAACCCATGCTAGCGTGGAAGATAGACGTTAAACGATGATGATGATGATATATGGGGTTACATTATCCAAAGGCCGTCTCTAGATCTACAATATCTAGATAGAGTACCTTACTATTCTCATATCTTTACTATAGAGTGTGGGACCCTGTCAAAAGCCTTCTCTGGGTCTACAGTACCTTACTCTGGTCACATCTTTATTATAGAGTGTGGAACCCTGTCAAAAGCCTTCTCTGGGTCTACAGTACCTTACTCAGTTCACATCTTTATTATAGAGTGTGGGACCTTGTCAAAAGCCTTCTCTAGAATCTACAATTGCTAGATACAGTATCTTACTCTTCCCACATTATCTTTATTAAAATTTATATTTCTACTATTTAATTTTCAATTAAGTATCTTTGCATTAAAATTTAATTTTACTCCCCATTGTATTTTCCAACTTTTTTTACTGGTTTCAGTCATTGAACTATGACCAGACAAAAGTACATTTCAGACCATACCAAACCCTCAACTTATTTTATTCACCTTAGAACGATGAAAAGCAACATAATTCTCAATTAAAATTTGAATTTTTAGTACTAAATACCTTTTCATTAATATTTAATTTTACTGCTTGGTTTAATTTTATTATTTTTCTATCCTTCTTTGTTAATTATTTGCAGAGAGCAGAGAATCAAAGATAATATGAAAGCGATGCCAAAACTGATTGCCGAATTCCATAAGCAAGCTGAACAAATGGAATTGTTACAGAAGAAACAGGAAGAAAAGAAAGCCAGACTCCTTGAAGAAGCACGAGAATACTTTGGTTATTCAGTAGAACCCCGTGATGAAAAATTCAAGGAGATGTTAGCTGAGAAAGAGGCTGCAGAAAAGAAGGCAGCTAAACAGCAAAAGAAAGCCGAGAAGTTAGCAAAAATCACTGCCAGGTTATCAATGGGAGAAGGAGGATCTTAAATATATTTTATATAATGTTTGACATGTGTTCTGTGTTTAATAATGTAATTAGGACTGACATTTATTTATTGAACAAAAATAAAAATAAAAAAGAAAACTATAAATATAAATATCCATTATTGTTGGTGTTGTTATTTAACCCTCGGTCAGCAGAATAATAGGCAAAAGTATACAAAGAACTTGAGTGAGTGAAGGGAGGAATGAAATACAGAGAGAATAATAGAAAGGTAGTGCTAAACAGTGAGACAATAATAGTGAAGAGTAATGAAAGACGGTAATGACAGCTACATGTTTACTAGTGAGAGAGATTGAATAATGGATGCCAATAATAAGACAGAAGTATAGACATATCTCTTCTGATCATGTGGTACATAGGAATGGTCAAAACAGTTACACTACACATACACACATATATGTGTGTATGTTTATATATACAAACAGGTAGTACTGGTACCATGACAAAAACCACACCATAAAGCAGTAAAAATGGTACAACAAAAAGCACCCAATTCACCCTGTAAGATGGTAGTACTGGAGTTGGGATAAAATACTCCCAGTCCACTCTGTACGGTGGTTAGGTTAGGAAGGGCATCCAGCTGTAGAAACCAAGCTAAAAACAGTGCATACGATTAAGACATAGTCACCTGACCTGTCAGTATGTGACAGTCCATTTAACACATTTATGTAAAATAGATGTTAAACAGTAATGATGGAGAGGATGGTGATTGTGGAGTCACTCCAGTGTGAATTGCAACTGTGTTAGGCAGAGTGGAATAACTTTAATTATCTAAATCTGAGTTTGTGTGAGTCACTACTTAAAGTTTCTAAGTCCCAGTCTTCAGTTGACATTTATTCTGGTCATATTTCTGGGAGGTGTTAATACTTATGTACCATCATCATCATCATCTTGCTAGCTAGGGTTGGACAGGTCATCACAGACCAAGTCACTACTCAAGTGGAGCTACTGACCTCTCAGATGAGCCATAGGCCTGCACTTTATATATTTTTCCATATTTTACTGCATCTTCCTTTCATATGTTCCTGCCCTCTCCTAAGTGCACTACAGAAGTTGTCATGTCTTTGACACAGCTAAAGTCTTCCTTACTCTCTGGCAAGTTTCCTATGGCTAGATGTTCTTCATATCAACCACTTCAGCTGTATCAAAGAAAGCAGTAAAAGAATATTTACATATACTGTAATGTGGTTGTGTAGGTGTCATAACAAAAAGCACCCAGCCCACACTGTAATGTGGTCCTGTTGGGGTCACAACAAAAAGTGTCCAGCACATACTGTAATGTGGTTGGCATTAGGAAGGCCATCCAGCTATAGAAACCAAGCCAAAACCAGTTCTGTATGAGCAACACTTGGTCATTTGATCTGACTTGTCTCACAACAGGACAACTCGTCTAACCCATGCTAGCATGGAAAAATGGACATGTGACAATGATGATGATGTCTTTATAACTCTTCATATATATATGTGTGTGGCAGTGTGAAGCTCCAACTTTCAAACTTATGAAGGGCTGAGGAAATATATTTATACATGTAGGATGCTCAGGTACAGAAAATAACTATAATTACCGTAGTTTTCCCATCCTTACCCTATTTTATAAGCTATTTCATAGCAACTGACTTTAATTGCAGGTATTTTCTGCACTTCAACATCTCTCTCTCTCTCTATATATATATATATATATAATAGTTGTAAATCGAAGTTTTAGCTGTTGTACAGCAAGTACTATTCAATTTGTTTGAGACAATCACAAAACAATGGATCGAAAGTTTAAAAAATTAGGTTTAGAGTAAACAACAGATATAAAGTGACACCAAGAAAACTGACCGAAGGCACCAACTATACATAACTACGATAGATACAGAAAGGTTTAACTGACCTAAATATATGAACACCTTATTGTACGCAAGTGCCCTTCTGTGTGTAATGACCACCCCTCACTCCTATTAACGCCTCCCCAGTGTTGCAGTCCCAATAAAATGTTCCCAGCCCATTTGTGGCTGGTTTAGGGCAGGTTGGTATTAAAAAAGTTAATTATAATTCATCATCATCATCATCATAATCACTTAACATCCATTTCCCTACTTACTATCATCATCATAATCATTGTCTGTATCAGGGGTTGTATCAGCTCTTCTAAGCTTTCATGGGTTGAACAAGACATTTTTAAGTATGATTCAAAATTCTGCTGATCCTCATCAAACTATTAAGTTGTAGGACATATTGTTTATGAGACATAAAAAAAAAAAAGCACCATTTACTTAGAAGTCATGAAGACACACAGACCTGCACATACATGCTCACACACACACACACACGCGAGACAGGCTTCTGCACAATTGCCATCTACTACATTTTATTTTACAAGCTATAGTAGAAGACACTGCTTATTGCTTAAGGTACCACACTGTGGGACTGACCCACAAGACATTGGTCAACCCACAGCTATAGTAGAAGATACTTGCTTAAGGTACCACAGTGGGACTGACCCACAAGACATTGGTCAACCCACAGCTATAGTAGAAGACACTTGCTTAAGGTACCACACTGTGGGACTGACCCACAAGACATTGGTCAACCCACAGCTATAGTAGAAGATACTTGCTTAAAGTGTCATACAGTAGTAGTAGTGTTATGAATACTTTTATTCGGTAGAGCATTGAACAACAAGCATTGCAGCATAGAGTTGCAACCCTTTATGTTCTGTGTTCAAATCCAGCTGAGGTTAACTTTACCTTTCATTCTTACAGGATCAATAAAATAAAGTACCAGTAACACGCTGGGTCGATATAATCAACTTGCCCCTCCCCCAAAAATTGTCGGCCTTGTGCCTAAATCAAAAACCATTATTATTGTTTTAATTGTTTAATTGTTGTTTTCCGACATAATTTAGGTTTTATACAACCTCTCCCTTGACCAATGGTGGCCAATAAAAACATTGTTGGTGGTGGTGGTGTTGCTGTTATTGTCGATAAAATAAAGTACCAGTAATGCACTGGGATCAATCAACATGCTCACCCTCACCAAAAATTGCTGGCCTTGTGCCAAAATCAGAAATCATTATTCTTATTGTTGTAGTTATTATTATTATTATTAAGGTCAACAGATTAGTAGAATTATTAGAGGATCAGACAAACTGCCTGGCAGTAGGTTCTGAGGTCAAATCCTGCAAAGGTCAACTTTGACTTTCGTCCTTCTAGAATCAATAAAACAAAGTACCAGTAATATGCTGGGGTTAATTTATAAACTAACCCTCACCAAATGTACCAGTAATGCACTGGGTTTAATTTATAGACAAACCCACCCTCCATCCCCACCAAAAATACCAAGTAATCTACTGGAGTTAAATTTATAGACTAACCCACCACCAAAGGTTTTCTGGCCTTGTACCTTTATTTGAAATTATTATTTATACAAATCTTATTATTTTTTGTTGTCATCATCATTATTATTATTATTGTTGTTGTTGTTGTTGTGGGATGTGGAATCAGTAGAGCATCCGAGTAAATGTCTGGCGGTATTTAGTTGTGACTTTTTATATTCTGAGTTCTAATCCCACCCAAGTCAACCTTTCATCTCTCTAGTGTGTTAGTTAATTAATGAGGTTAATACAATTGACTTTCACCTTCCCCCTTCCCCTAAATTGCTGGCCTTGAGCCAATAGTAGAATTGTTATTATTATTATTATTGTTGTTGTTATCGTTATTTATCTATCAAATGATTTGTCCATTAAAATGACTTGGTGTCCAAATGTTCAATGGTGGACAATTGGTTGTTGCTGGTGTCACCAGAATTGGCAGACCACATCAAAGATGGGGCCTCACACAGAACCCCTGGGGCAGCAGAGAGAGTTTCACCTTGATTGGGGAGAGGTGCCAGACCTTCACGATAGAGTTGTAAATTTTCCAAGTACTTCTGACAAACAGCCATGCTTCTACCTCCTTTCCCATGTTGTGAATCTGCTCCGACAGGACGGGAGGTGTTGTTGGTGATAATGGAGGGGGTGATGTTGGTATTGGTGATGGTAGTGGTGGCGGCGGTGGTGGAGGCTATGTCAAACTCTGAGGTGGAAGACGGAGTCAATAGGCTGTCCTTGTTCAACGGAGTATCCAAAAGTGATGAAACTGTTGAGACTACCCCAGGGGTGTACAACCGAGATTTCTCCATGTCATACAAGTGTTGTTCTGTAGTTTCAATGTTTGACAAAGACAACAACGTCGAAGAAAGAGCTGATGCAGTTGATGATACGAGACGAGACTTCTCTGGTGTACAGGGATAGGTAGCAGAGCATGTCTGTTGATGGCTACTGACAGGGGACGATGGGGGGACTATGCCTGAAGATGGACAAGGAACCACTCTGGAATTAGTTGATTGGTTAGAATCACCAGTACCATATTGAAGGACATCTGACGATAATCCTGGGACTTCACTGCAGCTGGCTTTTTCAAATGGGTTCTTGGAGAAAAGGTTGGCACTAAAACCAGGTTTGTATAGTTTCACAGATTCGGTGTCTTCTGGAGGAAAGTCTTTGTCGGAAATGGACAAACGAGAGAGGGCAGTCTGTGGAGGTGGTGACATCTTACTTTCGTCATCACCTACCACATCGTCATCATCATCGTCGTCATCATCCTCATCATCATCTTCATCGTCGTCACATTTCATTGAATTTGAGTCAGGCATTGTTGATGGCATAGCAACATCCCCAGCCCCTACTGGAACAGTGTTTGTTGTCTCAATCACTGGGCCATCGTTGCTGGTATCTGGAATCAGGACATTAGTGAGACTTGGTTCATCCCTGTTCACATCATGGCAACATGACTCTGAAGATTCCGTTGGTAATGAAACAGCATTTGTACTGACACTACTGCTACTACTGCTGCAGATCTCTCCACAGTCAGCTGGGTGACTGTGGAACCGCTGGAAATGCAGGTTCAAGTGGCCCCGACGACTGAAAAGCTGTGGGCAGTAAACACACTTGTACTCCTTCTTGCGAGAATGCACCAAGAGATGACGTTTCATGTCTTTCCTCTTTGAAAAAACCTTGCTGCACTCCAGACATTTGTGGGTTTTGTCAAGGCCCTTTGGGTAAACGATCCCGCCGTGGATCTTTAGATGTAGGAGAAGATCTTCCTTGTTGTCATATTTCTTATTACAGATTGGACAGTTGTTGATCTTGCCCTTCTCCGCTGCATGCATTGCCATATGTGTCTTGTGCATAAAGCGTGATATGTACTGTTTACCACACTGCTTGCACACCCATGTAGGTTTGTCCGGTTTGTGGGTGTTCAGATGTGACGTCAGGTGGTCACGACGGCCAAAAGATTTCTCACAGAAAAAACACTTGTGGTTTCGTGGTGCGCTGTGAATGAGCATGTGCCGATCAAGAAGAAACTTTGACACAAAAACTTTGCTGCAGTTCTCTGTTGTGCATCTGTGCAACACTTTCCTACCATGTGCACACATTCTGCCACTCCCCCCAGCACCACTACAGTTGTTGTTGTTGCCACTATGGCTACTCCGTCTCTCCAGTTTACAAGAAACACACTCACTCTTGCGACTCCGTTTCTTCATCACCGATGGTGGAGAGATCAAAGCCAGTTTGGTAATTTTAGAACCAACATCGTCTGTATCACTGGTACCAAGCAACATCTGACCAAATGTTGCTTTAGAAGACCGAGTAACACGTTTCAAGTTTTGGTTACCAATGGCACCAGCTTCCAGTGGGGTTCCAGTTGAGCGAACTTCAACATTTCTTTCAATCTTCAACTCTTTATTCATCGAACCATGAATAACATTGTCACAGGAAATGTTTTCTTTACAAACTTTTGCTGTAACCGCACTCTTTGAACCTGGAAACAAATTATTGAATTATTAGTAATTTCATTTTAAAAAACATTACAATAGCTTCCCCACTCTATACTACTTACCTCCTTCACACACACACACCACAGACACACACATACACGTACACACACACACAAATACGTTCACAGACATACACAAACACCCAACTTCCCGCCACACATCAAAAGTCAGGTACAATAATTTTTATAATTTAATACAACTATCTCTTTATTTTTAGTGTTCTGAAATCCTGGTATTTTTAGTTTTCTTAAATCCTAGTATTGTCTACCTAAGGATATAGTCATGAGACTACAGTCTCCATCAAAAGTGGTTGTACTTGATATATTAAAGTAGTTGGAACCTCAAACTTAATTCGTTCATGAAAATAGTTTGTAAACCGAGACTTCTTTTCCATACGAAATGTTGAGAGAAGAAATAGTGAGAAAGACAGATAGATATCACCATAGTAACTAACTATACAGCAAGTAACGCTTTCCTGCCAACACTCCCAGCTTGTCGCCAACCGTTGTTGCCGGCATTCGTGTTCGTTACTCGAGGCACCGTTTATGAACCGAGACGTTTTGTGTTCGGAAAAATTGGTCGTGATGAGAGGCATTCGTGAACCAAGGTTCCACTATATTAACTTATACTTCAGTATTGAGAGGCATTCGTGAACCAAGGTTTCATTATAATATCTCATACTTCATTCAGTATTGAAAGAATGTTTGGAATGCACTTTCTATTTTTCTTTCTTTGATTGCATCATCATCTTCATCATTATCATCTTCCACGCTAGCATGGGTTAGATAAAGGGAAATAACTCTTATCCACCCTCTGCAAATCCTTTCCATTCTACTACCCATATCTTACTTCTAGGTAACATCAGCACTTCAAAAATAAAGTTTTGTACTGAATTGGCAGAGTCGATAGAACGTCAGATAGAATACCTTGTGGTATTTGTTCCGGCTCTCTCTGGTCTCTAAGTTCAAAACCCGCTGAAGTCAACTTTACTTTTCATCCATTCATGGTCGATAAAAGTACCAGTCTAGTACTGGAGTCGATTCTTCCTCTTTCTTTCTCCCTCTCTCACTTTCTTTTCTACTCTGAAAAAAATTGGCTGTGTTCAGCCCAGGAGAGGAGACAGACCCCACCAAGGTATATCATACATCACTATGCTGTCCTTTCGGCCCCCTCAGGAGTTACATATACTGTGGAATCCGGGAGAGTTTCAGAAGGGTTGCTGTGAAAAAGGTTAAAAAACAAAACTAGATAATAAAAGAGTAGAAGACTGACCGGTAGGGCGAGAAGATGTGAAACTAAAATGGCGTCTTAGTCGACCAGTGGGAAATGGTAGCTGGGGCAGTTCTCCTTTCACATCAGACTCTGTAGAAACGGTCTCCATTCCTTCATCATATGAGTTGTCTTGTTGTACTGTGTGAGATTCTACACTGGAGTCTTCACTGTTAGCAGAACCTGAAGATATACAGTGGGACAGTGAGACAGTGGGACAGTGGGATGGTGGGACAGAGGGATAGTGGGACGGTGGGACAGAGGGACGGTGGGATGGTGGGACAGAGGGACGGTGGGATAGTGGGACAGTGAAACGGTGAGATAGCGGGACAGTGACACAGTGGGACGGTGGGACAGTGAGATAGTGGGATAGCGGGACAGTGGCACAGTGGGATGGTGACACAGTGGGACGGTGGGACATGGGTGGATGGATGGGGGAAACCTACTTTTTAATTTTACATGTGGTATCATGTGATACAAGACATTAGAATGGATTGGTTAGGTCACATGTGGTATCATGTGGTGCAGGACATAAGAATGGAGTGGTTAGGTCACATGTGGTATCATGTGGTACAGGACATTAGAATGGAGTGGTTAGGTCACATGTGGTATCATGTGATACAGGACATTAGAATGGAGTGGTTAGGTCACATGTGGTATAGGACATTAATAGTGACATAGTTAGGTCACATGTGGTATGATGTGGACATTAGAATGAAGTAGTTACCTGTGTTGATATCAGAGAGGACAGATTCAGAGACAGTTAAACAACTCTTGTCCAACATTAACATGGAGTAGTTAGCTGCGTATCCCATCCTCAGTTCATCTCCAATGTGTATTGTCTGTGGGGAGGGAAACAAAGGTTAGTTACTATGGTGATGGTACACACACACACACACACACACTTCCATCATAAATATACACACACTTCCATCATAAACACACACACACTTCCATCGTAAATATACACACACTTCCATCATAAACACACACACTTCCATCATAAATATACACACACTTCCATCATAAACACACACACACACTTCCATCATAAAGTTGTACTCAGTACTTCACAACATAAAGACTATATATATCATCATCATTTAACATCCACTTTCCACGCTAGCATGGGTTAGACAGGTTGTTCCATTTGAGGCAAGTTGGGTCGTTGTGTCAGGTGACCACCTCTTGCTCATACAGAACTGTTTCTGGCTAGATTTCTAAAGCTGGATGCCCTTCCTTACACCAACAACATTTACGGTGAGGACTGGGTGCTTTTTGTTGTGACTCCTACATGACCACTTTACAGTGTGATAGATGAAGAGAGTGGGGGAGAGATGAAGAGATTGGGGGAGAGATGAAGAGATTGGGAGAGAGATGAAGAGATTGGGAGAGAGATGAAGAGATTGGGAGAGAGATGAAGAGATTGGGAGATAGATGAAGATATTGGGAGAGAGATGAAGAGATTGGGGGAGAGATGAAGAGATTGGGGGAGAGATGAAGAGATTGGGGGAGAGATGAAGAGATTGGGGGAGAGATGAAGATATTGGGGGAGAGATGAAGATATTGGGGGAGAGATGAAGATATTGGGGGAGATGAAGAGATTGGGAGAAAGATGAAGATATTGGGAGAGAGATGAAGAGATTGGGAGAGAGATGAAGAGATTGGGGGAGAGATGAAGATATTGGGAGAGAGATGAAGAGATTGGGGGAGAGATGAAGAGATTGGGGGAGAGATGAAGATATTGGGAGAGAGATGAAGATATTGGGAGAGAGATGAAGAGATTGGGAGAGAGATGAAGAAATTGGGGGAGAGATGAAGATATTGGGAGAGAGATGAAGAAATTGGGAGAGAGATGAAGAGATTGGGGGAGAGATGAAGAGATTGGGGGAGAGATGAAGAGATTGGGGGAGAGATGAAGAGATTGGGGGAGAGATGAAGAGATTGGGGGAGAGATGAAGAGATTGGGGGAGAGATGAAGAGATTGGGGGAGAGATGAAGAGATGAAGATATTGGGAGAGAGATGAAGAGATTGGGAGATAGATGAAGAGATTGGGAGAGAGATGAAGAGATTGGGAGAGAGATGAAGAGATTGGGGGAGAGATGAAGAGATGAAGATATTGGGAGAGAGATGAAGAGATTGGGAGATAGATGAAGAGATTGGGAGAGAGATGAAGAGATTGGGAGAGAGATGAAGAGATTGGGGGAGAGATGAAGAGATTGGGGGAGAGATGAAGAGATTGGGAGAGAGATTGGGAGAGAGATGAAGAGATTGGGAGAGAGATGAAGAGATTGGGACAGAGATGAAGAGATTGGGAGAGAGATGAAGAGATTGGGAGAGAGATGAAGAGATTGGGAGAGAGATGAAGAGATTGGGGGAGAGATGAAGATATTGGGAGAGAGATGAAGAGATTGGGGGAGAGATGAAGATATTGGGAGAGAGATGAAGAGATTGGGAGATAGATGAAGAGATTGGGAGAGCGATGAAGAGATTGGGGGAGAGAGATGAAGAGATTGGGGGAGAGAGATGAAGAGATTGGGAGAGAGATGAAGAGATTGGGGGAGAGATGAAGATATTGGGGGAGAGATGAAGATATTGGGAGAGAGATGAAGAGATTGGGGGAGAGATGAAGATATTGGGAGAGAGATGAAGATATTGGGAGAGAGATGAAGAGATTGGGGGATAGATGAAGAGATTGGGAGAGAGATGAAGAGATTGGGAGAGAGATGAAGAGATTGGGGGAGAGATGAAGATATTGGGAGAGAGATGAAGAGATTGGGGGAGAGATGAAGATATTGGGAGAGAGATGAAGATATTGGGAGAGAGATGAAGATATTGGGAGAGAGATGAAGATATTGGGAGAGAGATGAAGAGAATGGGGGAGAGATGAAGAGAATGGGGGAGAGTGAAAGAGATTGGGAGAGATGAAGAGATTGGGGGAGAGAGGAAGAGATTGGGGGAGAGATGAAGAGATTGGGAGAGAGATGAAGATATTGGGAGAGAGATGAAGATATTGGGAGAGAGATGAAGATATTGGGAGAGAGATGAAGAGAATGGGGGAGAGATGAAGAGAATGGGGGAGAGATGAAGATATTGGGAGAGAGATGAAGATATTGGGAGAGAGATGAAGAGATTGGGAGAGAGATGAAGAGATTGGGGGAGAGAGGAAGAGATTGGGAGAGAGAGGAAGAGATTGGGGGAGAGAGGAAGAGATTGGGGGAGAGAGGAAGAGATTGGGGGAGAGAGGAAGAGATTGGGGGAGAGATGAAGAGATTGGGGGAGAGATGAAGAGATTGGGGGAGAGAGGAAGAGATTGGGGAGAGATGAAGAGATTGGGAGTGATGAAGAGATTGCGGGAGAGATGAAGAGATTGTGGGAGAGAGGAAGAGATTGGGAGAGAGATGAAGAGATTGGGAGAGAGATGAAGAGATTGGGGGATAGATGAAGAGATTGGGAGAGAGATGAAGAGATTGGGGGAGAGATGAAGATATTGGGAGAGAGATGAAGATATTGGGAGAGAGATGAAGAGATTGGGGGAGAGATGAAGAGATTGGGAGAGAGATGAAGAGATTGGGGGAGAGATGAAGATATTGGGAGAGAGATGAAGATATTGGGAGAGAGATGAAGAGATTGGGGGAGAGATGAAGAGATTGGGAGAGAGATGAAGAGATTGGGGGAGAGATGAAGAGATTGGGAGAGAGATGAAGAGATTGGGGGAGAGATGAAGATATTGGGAGAGAGATGAAGAGATTGGGAGAGAGATGAAGAGATTGGGGGAGAGATGAAGATATTGGGAGAGAGATGAAGAGATTGGGGGAGAGATGAAGATATTGGGAGAGAGATGAAGAGATTGGGAGAGAGATGAAGAGATTGGGGGAGAGAGGAAGAGATTGGGAGAGAGATGAAGAGATTGGGGGAGAGAGGAAGATATTGGGAGAGAGATGAAGAGATTGGGGGAGAGATGAAGATATTGGGAGAGAGATGAAGAGATTGGGGGAGAGATGAAGAGATTGGGGGAGAGATGAAGAGATTGGGGGAGAGATGAAGATATTGGGAGAGAGATGAAGAGATTGGGGGAGAGAGGAAGAGATTGGGGGAGAGAGGAAGAGATTGGGGAGAGATGAAGAGATTGGGGAGAGATGAAGAGATTGGGAGATGAAGAGATTGTGGGGAGAGATGAAGAGATTGGGAGAGATGAAGAGATTGTGGGGAGAGATGAAGAGATTGTGGGAGAGAGGAAGAGATTGGGGGAGAGATGAAGAGATTGGGGGAGAGATGAAGAGATTGGGAGAGAGATGAAGAGATTGGGGGAGAGATGAAGATATTGGGGGAGAGATGAAGAGATTGGGAGAGAGATGAAGAGATTGGGAGAGAGATGAAGATATTGGGGGAGAGAGAAAGAGATTGGGAGAGATGAAAAGATTGGGGGAGAGAGGAAGAGATTGGGGGAGAGAGGAAGAGATTGGGAGAGAGATGAAGAGATTGGGAGAGAGATGAAGATATTGGGAGAGAGATGAAGAGATTGGGGGAGAGAGGAAGAGATTGGGCGAGATGAAGAGATTGGGGGAGAGAGGAAGAGATTGGGGGAGAGAGGAAGAGATTAGGGGAGAGAGGAAGAGATTAGGGGAGAGATGAAGAGATTGGGAGATAGATGAAGAGATTGGGAGAGAGATGAAGAGATTGGGAGAGAGATGAAGAGATTGGGGGAGAGATGAAGAGATTGGGAGAGAGAGATGAAGAGAGAGAGAGAGAATGATATTAACAGTTAAAAATGTATTTCCTTTCTATGATGAGGTAGATTTCATTTGTGTCCAGTTATAAAAATTAAAGTATTTCATCATCATCATCTCCGTTTATCACAGAGTCATCAGACCTGTGATAAACAGGTGAAACTCCAGAGTAACAAGACTCACTAGTTAGCCTTAATAAAATATATATATATATATAGTCAAGAGTTTCCATATACTAAATAAAGGACAAAGAGTGCTCTATGTTATGTACAGAGCTAAAGTATATTGTAATAAGTTGTGCGATACCTAACGTTTCAAAGCTTACTCTAGCATATATCTTAGAGGCTAGTGTTGCTTATCTTTCAGACAATACCAGCCTTGGGAGGCATTGATGGGATTGGAAGAGTGGGGAGGTCTCATTACACACACAGAGACACATTCACAATAGGCACACATGTACAATGAGACACATTCACAATAAGCACACATGTACACTCAAAGGAAAACAAATTTTAAAAAAACACTTACCCGAATTGCTACAAAATATATTTTGCCACCATACTGGAAAGCTTCAAGATTTTGTCGCGAGTCAGCTGGACAGGCTGACCGTATAAACATCATCCAGTTACATTGGCTATTGTCTGTCATGTCCAGTGTGACCGCTGACTCTCCTTCATTGAACACCTATAAATGGACGATGGAATAGAAATAGACAATCTACCAATACATGGCATACTTTGTCTTACTGGACAAAAGGACACAAAGTAAGGTTGTTTCTGACAGGACCTACAGGGAGAAGTGTTTGAGGATACCTTCATTGCTCGTCCTTCTCCTTTGCCTACTTATTCCAGGTCATGGGGGCAGATAGAGTCCTCAAACAATCCTTCCAGCAAGTTCTGTGAAAGCAACTCTATCCAATTGATCCTACTGGATCCTTAAGTGAGACCAGGCAAGCTCATGGATGTCATCCAACCATCTTGCTCATGGTCTACCCCTGAATCTCCTGCTGGTTGGTCTGTCACCCTTTTTGGTTAACTTATAAAACTTATTTAACCCTTTTATAACAATATTTCTGATAAAATACACCATATTTGAGTTATTTGATGAAGAATTTGTAGGGATTTACTAAAATTATTTCAATTTTTAAGATGGTTTTACTAACATAACAAAAAGGTTTTTATATAAAATTATGTTGGAAGATTTCAATTTGAATTAATAAGAACCTTCTAAATGGATGGTTTTATTCCAGGGACCCTAAAGCTTATTTGGATGGGTCTGTATTGAAAGGGTTAAAAAACACAATAACCACAGTATAACAGATAACTACAAATTTTTTTAATGAATTTACCTTTAAAACAAGTGAATTTGTCTGTACAGGTGTGTAGTTGGCATCTGCTGGGAAAGGAGGTGCCTCAACTGGCCCAAATTTGGAACGTGCTGGAATCACACGTTTAGCAAAAACTCCTCTTTCTGAAACTAGAGTAAATAAATATATAGACCAGATCTGCCACAGAAACAAACAGATGATGTGAAACTAGAGAATATATAGACCAGATCTGACACAGAAACAAACAGATGATGTGAAACTAGAGAGTATATAGACTAGATCTGACACAGAAATAAACAGATGATGTGAAATTAGAGAGTATATAGACCAGATCTGACACAGATGATGTGATCTGGAGAGTGTATAAAGACCAGATCTGTCACAGTGTGATGGTGTGAAACTAAAAAAAATTACACATAGGTGTAAATTTCCCCTTTTCTGAAGGGCTTCTATCACACCAGGGACAACATCCCCATCAAATACATGTACATTTGAGCCAATGAGGGAACATAAATGTGGCCACATGAATTGCTAAAAATATTAGAGTGTTCAAAAATTACTGCAGTTTCATGTTTTTATTTGTTTCAATATTTTCTAAGAATAAAACCTCACACAAGATATGAGTGGCCTGTTACAGCTGGTTTGAACAGAAAGAGGTGAGAGAATTCTGGCTTGATATGGCCAGTTTAAATGCTAAAGGGAAAAATTAGATTTTTCTAGTAAATTTGCTTGATCAGAGGAGAAACATAACTAAGCAACAACAACAACAACTTGGCCATTTTATGCTGCACCCAAAATACTGGGGTTTGCTTTATTCTTTCTTTATACATATTTCTGAGTTGAGGAAGTCTGCAGGTTATAAAACACAACAAAACGCTTGTTACTGCTCTAATGATCCACAATTGTTTAGCCTAGGTCAGCTGTGACTAAGCAGACCTAGGATTAAAAGGATTACAGTTGTATCTGGCAAACAAAACTGGAATGGTCATACCTGACCGAACAGGCATGTCATCAAAAGCATTCTATCTATGACTATTCTCTCCTTTCTTTCTAGGTACAGTGAACACAAAACCATATTATCCAGTCTGTCTTCATTATTTTTTAAGGTGGCAGATTGGCAGTATCGGTAGAGGGTCAGACACCATGCTTTGCAGCAGAGAGTTACGGCCCTTTACGGTCTGAGTTCAAATCCCACCAAGGTTAACTTTGACTTCCATCCTTACGGGGTTGATAAAATAAAGTACCAGTAATACACTGGGATAATTGCTGGCCTTGTGCCAAAAGTAGAAACTATTATTTTTAAAGGTGACAGAGAGGAATTTGTGAGTTACATGTCTGCTATTTTTAGCAGGTCGAGAAACCACACAGAAGTCTTCTTGTCAGCTCTCCTTCAGTTGATAGTGTGGGTAAATATCTCACTATTGTTTCATTTATATGAAGAGGGGTGTGCTCATGTATGGGGATGCTATAAAATAAGATGAAACCTTTAAAGATGGAAAAAAGAAGTTGCCATCGGCTGTTTCCATCTGGAGATGGTCTAACGCAACAATAACACCAATTTTGTAGGTCATCAAAACTTTCTCTGTTCTCTGCTTGTGTTTGCCATAATTGATTAACTAATTATGCAATCTGCACCTGATGATGTTGCCAGGGTCTTATAAACCAGGTCATTGAAATATATATAGTAGTTTTGCAACATTAAAACTTTAAATGGATATCCCCAGTCCAGCCTCCTGTTGTTTTATTCAAACTAATATTTAATTCCATTCCTGTACCAGCCAAGGGATTCAATATCAACAATGGATGAGTTGCATAATGTAGAGTGCTTTCCCCACTATTACATCATGGTTAAATAAACGGAATGACCAGTTCTATCCAGTGGTGAACCACAAAACATAAATGAATATGTCATCATCATCATCATCGTTTAACGTCCATCTTCCACGCTAGCATGGGTTTGCACGGGAATTGTCCCACTTAAAGCAAGATTGGTTGTCTTGCTCGTATAGGACTGTCTGGCGGGTTTTCTACGGCTGGATGCCCTTCCTAACACCAACCACGTTTACAGTGTGGACTGGGAGGTTTTTACCGTGTTACCTACACGGCCACATTACAGCGTGGACTGTGTGTTTTGTCGTGACACATTTATTTAGGACTGGATGTTGTGGTACCAACATAACTTTACATCGAAAGGGGTGGTGTAGATGGGGGTGGAGGTATGGGTAGTGGGACGGGGTTGTATTTTGGTTAAGAGGTGCCTACTGACTGTAGGTTTCGCTTTGTACTTAGGCAAGGCGGGTCTACTGTATTACTGCGTAGCGCCAAAGATCTCGGTCCAGTGACATTGTCTTAGAGAGGTGTAAGCGTGTGAGGTCGGAATTTATCAAGTCGTCCCAGGTTTTTCTGAGTCTACCTACTCCGTGGCTACCGTCTATTATATATATATATGTGTGTGTATATATATATATATATATATAGATATACATATATATAGCCTTACATACCCCTAAAAAGACATTTTAGTCAGGGTTGACCCAGGGCTACAAGGACAACTCACCAGAGAAAAGGGCTATTTCTTTTCTTACCTTTTAAGGGATGAGTCTTGAGATTTGGTCGAATAACTAGTCCTTTTGGCAATGTGAGATGGGCCATGGGAGGAACAAGCCTGTCCGGAATGTCTTGAAGGGGTCCATGGTCAGGACAGTCCCTTATATTGCTGTGTCCACATTCATGGCACCCTTAATAAAGAGAAAAAAAAAGAAAAACATCAAGTTGTAGCTCACAGTGGTATAGTTACAGTAGCTGTAATGTGGTGGTATAGTTACAGTAGCTGTAATGTGGTGGTGTAGTTACAGTAGCTGTAATGTGGTGGTGTAGTTACAGTAGCTGTAATGTGGTGGTGTAGTTACAGTAGCTGTAATGTGGTGGTGTAGTTACAGTAGCTGTAATGTGGTGGTGTAGTTACAGTAGCTGTAATGTGGTGGTATAGTTACAGTAGCTGTAATGTGGTGGTGTAGTTACAGTAGCTGTAATGTGGTGGTGTAGTTACAGTAGCTGTAATGTGGTGGTATAGTTACAGTAGCTGTAATGTGGTGGTATAGTTACAGTAGCTGTAATGTGGTGGTATAGTTACAGTAGCTGTAATGTGGTGGTATAGTTACAGTAGCTGTAATGTGGTGGTATAGTTACAGTAGCTGTAATGTGGTGGTATAGTTACAGTAGCTGTAATGTGGTGGTGTAGTTACAGTAGCTGTAATGTGGTGGTGTAGTTACAGTAGCTGTAATGTGGTGGTGTAGTTACAGTAGCTGTAATGTGGTGGTATAGTTACAGTAGCTGTAATGTGGTGGTGTAGTTACAGTAGCTGTAATGTGGTGGTGTAGTTACAGTAGCTGTAATGTGGTGGTATAGTTACAGTAGCTGTAATGTGGTGGTATAGTTACAGTAGCTGTAATGTGGTGGTATAGTTACAGTAGCTGTAATGTGGTGGTATAGTTACAGTAGCTGTAATGTGGTGGTATAGTTACAGTAGCTGTAATGTGGTGGTATAGTTACAGTAGCTGTAATGTGGTGGTATAGTTACAGTAGCTGTAATGTGGTGGTATAGTTACAGTAGCTGTAATGTGGTGGTATAGTTACAGTAGCTGTAATGTGGTGGTATAGTTACAGTAGCTGTAATGTGGTGGTATAGTTACAGTAGCTGTAATGTGGTGGTATAGTTACAGTAGCTGTAATGTGGTGGTATAGTTACAGTAGCTGTAATGCGGTGGTATAGTTACAGTAGCTGTAATGCGGTGGTATAGTTACAGTAGCTGTAATGCGGTGGTATAGTTACAGTAGCTGTAATGTGGTAGTGTAGTGTTAGTACAGTAGCTGTAATGTGGTAGTGTAGTGTTAGTACAGTGCTGTAATGTGGTGGTGTAGTGTTAGTACAGTGCTGTAATGTGGTGGTGTAGTGTTAGTACAGTGCTGTAATGTGGTGGTGTAGTGTAGTTCTAGAAGTCACTAGGCCTGCTAGAACTAGAACAGCTAGAACAGCCAAATATCCCTGCTTCTAATCTACAGGTTAACTAATAAATCTAGAGAGCTTAAAGAAAACTTACACATGCCATCCATTTTTTCAGTCGTGTCTTCTAAACATATTCTTCAAACATTAAATGCCAAACCTGAAAATTCAAAACAAAGAATATTTATAACAACAATAATTAATACATTAATACATTGTAATAATGATTGTTATTTTTAACTTTGGTACAAGACCACAAAATCTGGGAAAGTATTTAACTGGTACATTTTATTGATTCCAGAAAGATGTGGGTGTTTGTGTGCGTTTATGAATATATGCTGGATGTATGTAGGTATGTATATATGATGAATGCGTATGTATGTATGAATGATGCATGTATGTGTGTGTAAATATGTATGTATATAATTATGTATATGATGTATGTATATGTATATGTGAATGTAAGTATATATATATATATATATATATATATATATATATATATACCTGCCAGACAGTCCTATGCGAGCAAGACAATCACTCTTGCCTCAAGTGGGACTACCCCCGTCCAAACCCATGCAAGCGTGGAACACGGACGTTAAACGTTGATGATGATGATGATGATGATGATATATATATATGTGAATGTATGTATGTATGTATGGACCCATATACTCCAAATGGAGTTATAGGTGGTTAGAATGTCTGAGGAAAAAAAAAAAAAAAAAATCACTGGATAGATTTGATGGGCAAAACCAACCAGTGGGAGACCCAGGGGTAGACCCCTAGCAAGATGGTTAGATAACATCCATGAGCTCAGCTGGTCTTGCTTGGGCATCCAGCTGGATCAGATAGGTCAGTTGCTTCTGA
>OZ024747.1:11179037-11184037 GCA_964016885.1 Eledone cirrhosa
ATAATCAGGCAGATCTACACACAAAGGAGTTCCACTCATGCCCATCCAGTATTTTCAGATTACAGACTGTAATTTCTTTGTTCTTTTTTTTTAAAGGCCGTGGAGTGTAATTCGAGTGAAACTTGACTGGTATCTCTAGCAAGTCGAACGACCATGTAGAAGGTCACATATAGTTATTGTTATTGTTTAGCCCCGGGACGGCCCAGATTGAGCAGAACTATGGTGTTCTAGCAATGACCAAACCCCTTCCCCGGTCCCTTAGGGCATACGTATTATACGTCTATGACTACATTATACAATGTAATCTTAGATGTCGTCTTTAGGGAGGTAAAGTATGATTTTCAAGAAATTTGACTGCCATATCTAGCAGATCAAACGACCACACAGAGGCTGTCTTGTTGACATGAATATTAAATACCAGAAAACACATGCATGTATATATACAAGTATAGTTACAATACACTAAGATACAGTTATATATGTTTATATATATATATATATATATATTTACATACAACCACATATATAAACAAACAGCCATGAGTTAACGAACGAGGATCTATATAGTTTTTTCAATCTGTTAGAAACCACCTCACCTTCAAATCATACCTTATCGTATTAATTAGAAGACATTGGATAATGTGTTACTTCTTGGTACACAAAACAAATGGAATGATTACAGCTGGAATGTATTCCATGATATATCTGCTCGTTCAGAGTCGACTTAGGGTTAAACAACAACAGTCATTCACATACATACAACCACACTTATATACATATACATGCATACGTGTACACATTAACAAAAATATGAGCACACATATGCACATGCATTTTCAGACACGTACATTCATAAAACAAAAATACGCACTTATAGCTACACACATATACATATATACACACACACACACATATATATATATATATATATATATATACACACACATATATATAAATATACACACACATATATATAAATATACACACACATATATATATATATACATACACACGCATATATATATATACACACACGCATATATATACACACATACGCATATATATACACACATACGCATATATATACACACATACGCATATATATATGCATACACACGCATATATATATGCATACACACGCATATATATATGCATACACACGCATATATATATACACACACACGCATATATATATACACACACACGCATATATATATACACACACATACGCATATATATACACACATATATATATATACACACACACACGCATATATATATATACACACATATATATATATATATATATATATATACACACACACATATATATATATATATATATATATATATATATATATATATATATATATATACAGGGTGTCCCCCCAAAATGTATACACACTTCAACAGCATTCTAATAAATATCGCCTGTACAGGTAATCAAAGTGTGTATACATTTCTGAGGGACACCCTGTATATGTATATATACATACATAAATATATGTGTGTGTACATATATATATATCACACGCACTTTATAAATTACACAATGAAGGCAGTATTCCAACATGAAGAGAGATGAGTTGACTTCAAACAAACTGAAGAACACACATTTACAAACCACAATATTTTTACATGGAAGTAAACAGAACGGTAAAGTTCTGTCCACAACAAACCAAATTAACAACAAAAACACGACAGGAGACTTTCCATGAATTTAAACAGTCAAAAAAGATATTACCATTCTGTTGTCGGTGGTAGGGGAGGTGTTTAAAATTAAATTTATAATTATTAGAAAAAAAATTATCAGTAAATGTTAAAATCTTTACATTAAACGTAGCTTTAAACCCCGAGTTTGGCAGTCATTAAGTTTTGCTGGGGTAAATCAAAACCTTTGTTAAATTAATTACTGTTGAAAAAATAATTCAGCACAATTTAAACAACCTTTTCCTCCGCAAAAGATGAATCTCTGAAATAAAAAAAAATATATATATATATTTAAAGTAAAAAAAAACATCTGCAAGACTTACTTCTTTACTTTCTTTCTTTTTCAGTAGAATAACGAGAGATCGAAATTAGTTCCTTTTCCTCAGCAGGTGCGATATATATATATATATATATATATATACAGAGAAATGTTGATGAAAAGATAACTATATATACATATGTATATATATGTATGTATGTATATAACGATGCCAAAGGTAAGATAGTGAGTGTAAAGAAATAAACAGAGATGTTAGATGAGTTAAAATGTCATAACAAGATCGAATTTAGGTCCAATGTGTATGAGAGAGATGGAATCAATGAAGATGTCAAGGAAAGAAAATGCCATTTGCTGTCGTCAGCGTCGCGCGAACCGCGCTTCTCTCTCTTATTTTTTAAATATGTTTTCTCACACTGCCAATCTCCGGTACACTATCCGACTCTATCATATATATATCTATGTGTGTGTGCTGTTTAGTTATGTATGCATATTTTATAAATATTTACAGACTAATATTACGGTTTCCAGATGTTGTAAGAATTATGTAAGAAAACACGATTAAAAATAATAATAATGATAAACAAATAAATTAGAATTTTTTTCTGAAAAAAAAAGAGAGAGAAAGGATAAGAAGTAAGAAGGGATTTCCCAAATAAAGTATAATATTCTCTCTCTCTTTCTCTTTGTTTCTCCTTTATTTCTCTTATTGTTTTTCTCACTGTCTTTCTCTATACATCTCTAATTGCTAAATTAAGATCTTCTTAACACGAGTTACTTCCCCTAACTCTGACGCTCTTTTACCAATCGAGAAAAACAAATTGTACTTTTCGCCTCGTTTCTTTGCTTTCATTTTTCTGTCATTCTAAAAAGAAACTTTCCAAAGTCAGCGTAAACTTTTTTTTCCTCGGACAATTTTTTTTCTCTCTTTTTTTTTTGTTGCTTTTTTGTTCTTTTAGTTCCATTCTTTTAATTTCCTATTATGTCTAAAAATGTCTTAGTCCCCAAATATGGCCATTAACCATTAGGAAAATGAACAGAACAAATTATGTCATCATCATCATCATTATCATCATCACCGTTTTACGTCCATTTTTCCACGCTTGCATGGGTTAGACGAGTTGTCCTGTTGTGGGCAATGCTAGGTCAGGTAACCATGTCTTGCTCACACAACTGGTCGACTTAATCCTAAAATTAAAGAGTTCCGTTATATAAGACAAGGCCTTTGACAGGGTTTCATTGCTCTGTAATCTGATGGTCGCTAAGGAAGCTTCTATACATGACTATCATGGCTTGTGAGAGCTATGATAGCCATGTATAGAAGTACAACCAGCAAGAGGAGACTTGGCCAGGGGTACATTGATGAATTTGAAGTGCAGAAAAGGGTCCATCAAGGTTCAGTTCTCAGTCCACTTTTGTTTATCATTGTCATTTGGACCATAACAAGGAATTTAAAGATTGGCTGTCTATAGAACTCTTGTCTGCTGGTAACCTAGTCCTTACAGCTGAGTCTGTGGGAAAGTAAGAAGTAAAATAAAACACCAGTAAGGTAAAGTTAACTTAATCAACTTTCCTTTCTCTGAAATTACTGGTCTTATGTTTAAATTAGAAATCATCATCATCATCATTGTGAGCAATACTCTCATTTTATATTTTATCCTCCAACAGAAATGAAATGCCCTCGGTTCTACAGTGTTCCTATAGATGAATGTTATTCTACTTTGACAGGGTTACAAAGGAACGTCATAGCAATAACTAGGCTACCTAACATGGGTGTTGTTTAACACTTTTGATACAAAACTGCCAGAAACTACCCCTGGTTCTATGATACAAGCAGTTTGTTGATGTTTATCTGAATAAACTTTCCATTATAATTGTAGACCACAAGAGCTGGCGCTATGCTGTGCTGGTGAGGACTGCAGAGCTGGTACTATGCTGTGCTTCTGAGGACCGCAAAAGCTGGCATTGGTGAGGGCCACAGGAGCTAGCACTATGCTGTGCTGTTAAAGACCACAAGAGCTAGTGCTATGCTGTTGAAGACCACAAAAGCTAGTACTATGATGCGCTGGTGAGGACACGGTCTACAGCATTCAATGTGGCCTGTCATATTCCCTTGCCTTCCCCTTCCTATAGCTATCCTTAATATCTAGTCTTATCATACTTAATAATTTGTTCTGTCTAACATTGGCACAAGGCCGGCAATTTGGGAGAAGGGGAACATCATATATTAACCCAGCATTTAACTGGTACTTTATTTTATCAGCCCCTGGAAGAGTGAAAGGCAGAGTTGACCTTGACTGAAAGGCAACGCTAACCTCGACAGGAATTGAACTCAGAATGTAACTATATGCCACAAAGCATGTTGTCCGACGCTCTACTAATTCTATAGCTAATCCACCACTCTTTCACCAACTTAATAATGAGCAAGTTAATGATATTACTAAAATCTCTCTAAATTCTTCCTGTTGAAATATGGTCAACAAAATCTCAGAATTGGAGTACAGCGCTGTACTAAATAGCATGTGAGTACCTTTCAACATTTCTCTCACTTAAAGCTAATGTTACCATTCTTATTGGTCTTCTAATCCAACGTTTTTTTTTATTTACCAACTCAGAATGAATGCTGATCTGATAATCAGATTTTATCATCATCATCATCATTTTTATATCCCTTTTTTCGTGTTGTCAAGGGTTAGAATAGACATAATTGAAGCAGTATTCTATGACTATATGCCTTTCTTAATGCTTAGCCTTGTCAGACATTTATTTTTGAAGGACATAAACAAACATCATAGAATCAACTTTAGCTGTGTGAAATGCAAATCAAAGACACAGAGACAAATAAACACACACACATAAATTTGGATGTAAGAGGAATATCTTGTTCAAATAAGCTGATCCATTTCTGTTGTCCAATGCTGGAACAAACGTTTAACCATAACTCAGCTAGGTTAGACATGGTGAGACAGACTTGTATGGATTGGGGATTCTAAAACAAGTCCCAACAGCCTTA
>OZ024747.1:11189037-11191537 GCA_964016885.1 Eledone cirrhosa
CCATGGATCTCGGGAATTTTATATATATATATATATATATACATATGCATATATATATATATATATATATGCATATATATATATAACGGCATTCCTGTCTTAAGGAATATATATATATATATATATATATATATGCATATATATATATATATTTGGAGGAAACAGCTGTAAGCACAATAATGTTTTGAACAGTTCTTTGATTCTTATATCTCGTATAACTGCTCTGTAAATCATCTGATGTTTTTACATTGAGCTACTTAACTTACTGGTAATAAGGTAGTAATACATTACTGCCTACCACTATTTAGGGTGTGTGTAAAATACTTACAACTGCTTAAGGTTTTGTGTTTACATAACCATAAATAGTATAACTAATACTATATATATATATATATATATATATATAACGGCATTCCTGTCTTAATGACATCACAACTTTCTCCGCTTGGCCTGTTCCTCCCCTTTTGGAACTTTTCCCCGTTGATGGGCATGAGCCCGAAATATTGGGATTAAATCTCTACTACGGTAACCCTTCTACCTTTGTTTTGTTTTCATCTTTGTCTCTCTCAATTTTCACTTTCACCTGTTTTTCCTATCTATCTTTCACTTCCTACCTCGAGATTTCCCTCTGCATTGTTGTGGCTTTCTTAAATACGTATATATATATATATATATATATATATATGCTTATATATATATATATATATATATATATGCTTATATATATATATATATATATATATATATATATATATATATATATATATATATATAATTGTTTCTACTATTGGCACAAGGCCAGAAAATTACCCAGTACATTACTGGTACTTTATTTTATCGACCCCGTAAGGATGAAAGGCAAAGTTAACCTCGGCGGGATTTGAACTCAGAATGGCAAGGGCCGTAACTCTATGCGTCAAAGCATGGCGTCCGAACCTCTACCGATACTGCCAATCCATTATATATATATAATGCCTCATTATATCTCATGTAACTGGTTGCAGCAAAGATGGTTGAAGTATTTGTGTGTGATTTCCTCCTAAAGTAGCAAAGTATCTGAACTCAATTAGAATATGTTGCAGCTTAAAATCAACACCCCAATGACTGGGTACATAAGTGGCACATCTAGGGTGGCACCCCAATGACTGGGTACATAAGTGGCACATCTAGGGTGGAACCCCAACGACTGGCTGCATCACTGGCACATCTAGGGTGGCACCCAACGACTGGCTACATCAGTGGCAACCCAACGACTGGCTGCATTAGTGGCACATCTAGGGTGGCACCCCAACGACTGGCTCCATCAGTGGCACATCTAGGGTGGAACCCCAACGACTGGCTGCATCAGTGGCACATCTAGGGTGGCACCCAACGACTGGCTACATCAGTGGCAACCCAACGACTGGCTGCATTAGTGGCACATCTAGGGTGGCACCCCAACGACTGGCTACATCAGTGGCACATCTAGGGTGGAACCCCAACGACTGGCTGCATCAGTGGCACATCTAGGGTGGCACCCAACGACTGGCTACATCAGTGGCAACCCAACGACTGGCTGCATTAGTGGCACATCTAGGGTGGCACCCCAACGACTGGCTCCATCAGTGGCACATCTAGGGTGGAACCCCAACGACTGGCTGCATCAGTGGAACATCTAGGGTGGCACCCAACGACTGGCTACATCAGTGGCAACCCAACGACTGGCTGCATTAGTGGCACATCTAGGGTGGCACCCCAACGACTGGCTACATCAGTGGCACATCTAGGGTGGAACCCCAACGACTGGCTGCATCAGTGGCACATCTAGGGCGGCACCCCAACGACTGGCTGCACCAGTTGTGGGAACAGGATGATGATTGACATATGCTGAGCCTTGGGCATGTTATATCTGACAATTGCCATTCCTCTCCAGGTAGGAGCACAGCCAATTTCTTCCAGAGAACATTGAGAGAGAAGGACAGAAATATAGGGGATAAATCAACCGCAGTATTTAACTGGTACCTTTATTTATCGACACCGAAAGGATGAAAGGCAAAGTTGACATTGGTGGGATTTGAACTCAGAGGGTAGAAGAGAGATGGAAAACAATGTCAAGACATGTTGGCAACTTCTACATGAGGTGACTAGATCATACAGATGACTTCTAGATGGACAGATGTGATGATCAAACTATGCAGGCAACTTCTACATGTTGTGACCAGATCATACAGATGACTTCTAGATGGACAGATGTGATGATCAAACTATGCAGGCAACTTCTACATGTTGTGACCAGATCATACAGATGACTTCTAGATGGACAGATGTGATGATCAAACTATGCAGGCAACTTCTACATGTTGTGACCAGATCATACAGATGACTTCTACAAGGGCAGATGTGATGATCAAACTATGCAGGCAACTTCTACATGTTGTGACCAGATCATACAGATGACTTCTAGATGGACAGATGTGATGATCAAACTATGCAGGCAACTTCTACATGTTGTGACCAGATC
>OZ024747.1:11196537-11199037 GCA_964016885.1 Eledone cirrhosa
GAGCCAGAGATAGATATACATATGCCCTCTCTCTCTTTACACACACATGCACACACATACACTTATATACATACATCATTCCAATCTAGACAAGCACTACACATACATACGCAAATTTTCATAAACAGTATACAAATGCTCATGTAACATGATCAACACACAAAAACACAGATGTGTTTATGTTTACACATAAACATATACACAAGGATGTTACTACACATATGCGTTAACACACACACATATAATTATGCAGGTATATGAATATACAGGCATCATACTACACAGATATGTTAACACATAAACACATATTCATACACAGATATATGAATACACAAGTATTTTACTACACAGATATGTTAACACACACATATATGGATATACAGGCATGTTAACATACACATATTTATACACAGATATGTAAATACACAGGACAAACATGAATACAGAAAAAATGCTCATGTAACACAAACAACGCATACATAAATATTTGAACACATATAAACATGTATGCAGGGACAAACAACACTCACACACACATACACACATACACACAACTGCTCACTGGCACAACTACACACATACACAAACAGGTGAATAAATAAATGTATATTCTTTTACTGGTTTCAGTCACCAAACCACAGCCAAGCTGGGGCACCATGCAGACATAAACATATTCATACAGTCACACTCCATGGAAAGTACATATGTGACAAAAAAAAAAAAAACATAAATAACAGAATAGAAAAAAATATAAATTCTGTAAGACTGGTGCAAAGATGTGTGGTGGTTGAATATAATATAATTGAATGTTCTTTCTACAGATTTCAACTCTGGGAGTGTCAACACACTAATTATTGGCAGCGTTTGAAGTCTATGGAATTTATGTGAAAAGCTAGGAGCAGCATGAAGGAGGAAGGTTGTCCGAATTATTGGATGGAGCGGTGAGGGTGTAGGTAGTCATGGAGAGGGGAGTAGCAGGAAGTTGTCTGAATGATTAGAGAGGTGAGGTGGGCTGGTGATGGAGCTGGAATGGGAGCAATGGAAAGGAAGATGTTGTCCGGATTATTCGATGGAGAGGTGGGGTGGGGTGGGGTGGGGTGTTGGTTGGAGCAACAAGAAGTTATCTGAATTACTTTAGGAAAGGGATGGGTTAGGGGAAATTTTTCCGAAGTATTGAAGGGATGGTGTAAATTTGTCCAAATCATTGGTGGAAGGCAGAGGAAAGTTGTCCGGATTACTGGTGGGTGGGGGGCAGGAAGAATTTGTCTGAATTATTGAAGGGGTGGGGTGGGAATGCAGTGGGAAATTTTTAACTTAATTATAAATTTTTTTATTTTTACTATGGTGGGGGTCAACCAAATTCTTTTAAACGGGTGGGGCATCAAAAGATTCCAATAAACCATTTCGTTATTTCTCTTATGTGTGTTTTCAATTCCCGTGCTGTATTATATTTTAAAATGTAACAAAGAGTCATTAAATTAGTCTTCAAAATACCAGAGAAAGTCCATTTGTGGCCATCCAGAAAATGGTTTTAATTATTACTTTTTTTTTATTTCATTTTGTTTTCATTTGTTTTGATAACTTTGGGCAGCAAAGATTAATTTAACATTAAAAAAATATTTTTTTCACAATTTACCATGCTGAACTACAGATTTTTAAAATATATTGGTGGAGAAAGAGAGAGAGAGAGAGAGGGAGAGAAAGAGAGAGATTTAAAAAAACTCTAAAAAAATTCCAATATTGCCAGAAAAAAAACAAATATCTGGAAATAGAAAAATTCTAAAATTTATTTTCAAGAGAGAAAAAAAGGAACTAATCATCAGAATGGACCAAGGAAACAATGTTTCCATTGTCCTTTCCATTGCTGATACTATCTGCTCATTGCAGGTCCTGGGAGATGAAAGGAAAGGAGCTAATGATCAGATCAGGCCAAAGGAGCAATGTTTCCATTGATCTTTCCATTGGTGATATTATCTGCCAGTCGCAACTCTTGACAGAAAACAAAGGAGTCAATGATTAGATCAGACCAAGGGAGCAATGTTTCCATTGATCTTTACATACTTGATATTGCCTGCCAGTTGCAACTTGTGGAAGATGAAAGTAAAGGAGCCAACCAACAAATCAAACCAAGGAAACAATGATTCCATCGGATTTACGGATGTTATCTGTTGGTTGCAAATACTGACAGATAAAGGAAAAGAAGCTGATCACCAGATCAAGCAACAGAAAGATCGTTTCTGTTCAACTTTCCTCAGATATCATCTGCCAGTCCTAGCAGAAGGATAAGAAGAAAAAAACCCCAGAAAAACAAAACCAATATACAATATAAGGTGAGTTTTTAAAGTAGCAAAGGTTATTTGGATTAAAGAGTCATAAAAATTTATATAAAGAAATCTGTTACGGGTGATTATTGGTATTTTAAATAAATGATCATTTTTCTGTGGAATTTCAAAAGTTGTCTTACACACACACATATATACACATATTTATATACATACAC
>OZ024747.1:11206537-11221537 GCA_964016885.1 Eledone cirrhosa
CAATTAATTAATGAAGAATTTTGAGGGATTTACCAAAAAGCATTAATTATTTTGTTACTAAGATAACTTAACATATGGTTCCTATATAAAATAATGTTGGAAGATTTAAATTTAAACAGGAACCATATCCAGGCATATATCTTGCTGTGGAATTAAACATCTTTCTTTATATTTGTGTTTTCTATACAATCTTCATAAATATTTTGTTTGCTTTAGTTTTCGGCAGGATGTAGACAAAATACAATTATATTTAAAAAATGATCCAAAACTGACAGAGTTTATTTCTACCCTGAGATGGAAGAGGGGCGGGGGAGACATCCAAAGGGTTCCAGAAAATTCCTTACAGAATTTTATTAAAAAAGAAATGTTTATGTTTTTGTTTGTTTTTCTTCTTCAGCTGCACTTTGTCGAAAAAATTCCAAATTTCATGGAGTGAGAAGAAGTATGTCTGAATTAATAACAACAACAACAGCAGTAATAATGGTTTCTAGTATAGGCACAGGGCCAACAATTTTTTGGGGAAGGGGAAAGTCGATTAAATCAACCCCAGTGTATTACTGGTACTTTATTTTATCGACCCCCGTAAGGATGAAAGGCAAAGTTAACCACAGCAGGATTTGAACTCAGAACATAAAGGGCCGTAACTCTATGCCACGAAGCATGTTGTCCGACGCTCTACTGATTACTGCCAATCCACTAATAATGATAATAATGGTTTCTGATTTAGGCACAAGGCCAGCAATTTTTTGGGGGAGGGAAAGTCAATTACATCAACCCCAGTACATTACTGGTATTTTATTTTATCAACTCTGGGAAGATGAAAGGCAAAGTTGACCTCGGTAGGATTTGAAGACAACGTAAAAACTGGAACAAATACCTCAAAGTTTGTTGTCTGACACTCTACCGATTCTGTCATCCCATCATCATCAATAATAGTTTCTAAATTAGGCACAACGCCAGCATTCTTTTTGGGGTGGAGAGTTATATCAACCCCAGTACTTGACTAGTACTTTATTTTATCAACCCCACTCCTCTCCAAAAGGATGGAAAGCAAAGTTGATTTGGTGGGATTTGAACTCAGAATAGAAAGAGTTAGAACAATCGCAGGGAAATAAGGATGTGATACACAAGGCCACAAATGTAAAGTGAGGGGGGGGGGGACCTATTGACAGTGAGGGAGGAAATTAGAGTGGAGGCTATTAGGAATAAAAAGTAAAACCAAAGAGGGACTAAAAATTAATGTAATTAGTGTGGTGTACTTCTGTCTTATGCTTCTGTATTGCCCTAATAATAACAACAATAATAATAATAATGCTTTAATAACAATAATAATGTTAGTCACTACAGATATACTCAGGAAAATATTGTCTGCGTAAAGTCCTTGTTGAGACTCAACAGGCAGTAGAAGATCCTGTAATATACTGTGCAACCCATAATAATAATTTAATTACAATGATGGTGAAAATAATAATAATAATAACATTGACGGTGATGATGATGATGATAATGATGGAAGAAAAAAAGTGCTTATAAAATGAAGGTGGAATGTCGCCGTGCTGCTGTATAAGTGATGACTTCTTGGTCACCAATAGCAACCCAGTTGATGCTGCCTCGCTTTGAACCATCTGGAGTTTGGTTAGGGGTTGATGTCCGACTTGTGCTAGGTCGTAGTGAGGGCTTTCTGATGAGGTCTATGTCGACACTGGAGGTGGAGGGTACCCCTCGGCTGCAGACTGGCGGCTCTGTTGAGATAACAGCGTACTTGAGGGCCAGCTGACGTGCTCGTGCATCTAACTGCGATGAATGGCAGTAGTAGGCGATGCACACGAAGATGATAATACTGACTGCAGCGACAGGGCTTGCAATAAGCAATGGAAGGGGTAAGTCTTTGTGTACAGGGATATCTTCCGAAGGCGACATGGACACTACCGGCAAGTCCTCTTCAACCTGTGTTACATTACTGCTGTTATTGACAGAGATTGAACCAAAAACCTTCGCTACTGTCTTGTTGACTGACATATTGGATGACGATGAAAATGGTATGGAAGACAGATTTGTGTTTGTCAATGTTCCGTTAGTTAGCTTGTTGACAGACAGTGTATCGGTATCGGTACTGGTATCAGTTAAGGCGCCAATTTTCAACTGCTGAGGTTGTTGTCTATCCAATGACTGGCCAACTCTAGCAGCATAGTGGTGATGGTAAATAGTCTGTGAATGTTGTTTCTTTGTCGACTGTGCATGAGTGTTTTGTGAGGTGGACGGTGAAGAAGAGAATGTGGAGGACTTGTGGTGGGTTTGTTCGTTGTTGAAGCTGTTGCCGTGATTTGATCTGTGTGTTGTGGAATTGTGGAGCATTTGTTCTGCTCCAGTGATGAGATCGACGAGATGGGGCATTGAACAACAGCAGGCACACAAGAATGAGGCAATCAGGTATAGAATAGACAGCATTGAGTCAAAACTGTTCATGTTGAGTCACACACCAGGTGTCACTGCTACAATCCTTCACAAATATTCTCAATTACAAAATAAGTTGTAAAGGCTGAGTCTTTAGTTCATTGTTTCTTTCATGGAAGAAACTTTAATGTTTTTTTTTTCAGAAATTATTTTTTGGTTTTTAATATTTATGTCAATTTCTTTCTTTTTTATTCTGGAGATTTACCTGAATTTCTTGTTTAAGGAGTTAAGGAAGTGGATATATAAAGATCCATGGTTAATGGAGTAAAATATTCCTCAGAAATGTTGACAATAACAACAATATAAATAAATAACAATAACAACTTGAATAACAATAAAATATTCTTCAATTAACAATTTCTCTTATTTTGCTTTTTTGTGTTTGATGTCTTTTTTGATCATCAGACAATATTGGTGAAATATGGCCAGGTATAGTGCACCACTTACAAATATTGATACTATGACATTAGTAACAACGGCAACAACAACAATGATAATAATAATAATAATAATAATAATAATAATAATAATAGTAATAATAATAGTAATAATAATAATAATAAAAATGTTTGGCAAAATTTCTGCTGCTGTCTTCTTTCTGTGTATGTTTCTTATTGTTAAATGCTAGTTGAGATAAAGGGTATCATATCTGACAAAGGTCCTCTTGGTTATTAAAACACTCGCAGCTGACTGCTTCGTAAAGTTCAGGAACAAAGCCCTGAAATAGAAAATAATAATGATAATAAATTAATTTTGATAAACTAACAGAAATAGAACATCAAACGACATCAATAAAACAGTTTTGGGAAGTATAGAATAGTACTATGTCTGTATCACATTAACAGTTAAAGTCTTTAATACTACAAATTTTCATAAACATCTGTTCACTAGTAAAGATACTATGAACATTTGAATTAACAAACCACATTAGCAAGACATTTTTGAAAAGTAAAAAGCAACACTTTGATTGCATCACATTAAATAATTGAATTCTAAATGTTCACAACAATCTGTCCAGTAGTGGAGATACTATAAACATTTGAATTAACAAACATGTTTTCCTGATATTTTCTGCTAAATTATTGCTGAATATTAAGAGATAATACTACAAATGTTCACAACAATCTGTCTAGTAATAAAGATACTATAAACATTTGAATTACCAAACCCGTTTTTAGATATTTTCTGCTAAATCATTACAGGATGTTAAGAGATAATTATTTGTGATGTGTTACAGTTATAAATGGTCATCTCAACACACATACATCATGTGTGTCTCAGTCTTATAATAGGTTCATCAATTCCCTGTGTACTATAAAAGACAACTAAAAGAGTTTACTGCAGGATAAACAACTGACATCTGCCTCAAAAAATCCCGCCCAAATTTGTTTATTTTAAAATATTTATATTTATCTAAAAGCTCTCCATCACAATTTTATGAAAGAACTTTTGTTATGTTCTAAATACCAGCTTCATAATGAGATAGTTAGTTATATTACTAAATCCCTTTTAATTCTTAATTTTAAAAATTATTTGAATATCATAGGCAGTGTCTTTTATTGGAAAAATTGTAACGAAAGGATTAAAAACATGAGCAATGTCTTTCATTGGAAATATGATAATGAAAAGCTTGACTGAATTATATTCCCATCTCCCAAACACTTAGAAATATCGACCATGTTCCAAGTCAAAACAAATTGTTATTTAATTAGGTTTGTCTGCTTCAGGAAACTTTCTTGGCTAACGCTACCACACAAGCTCTTCATCTCAGCTAATTACTTCCTTAGATATTAACACTTTTGATAACAAACTGCTTCTGCTCCTAGAATACAAAACAATTGGTTTTAAAGTGTTTATATTTATCTAGAAACCTTCCATCATAATTTTATGTAAGAACCTTTAAGTTATGTTCCAAACACCCCTTGTTTTAGGATATAAAACAGTTTTAAGGTGTTTATATTTATCTAGAAACCTTCCATCATAATTTTATGTAAGAACCTTTAAGTTATGTTCCAAACACCCCTTGTTTTAGGATATAAAACAGTTTTAAGGTGTTTATATTTATCTAGAAACCTTCCATCATAATTTTATGTAAGAACCTTTAAGTTATGTTCCAAATACCAGAGTAATGATAAGAAAGATGTTTATCTCTGCAAATTCCTGACCATTTTCAAAATAATTTGAAACTCCTAAGCAGTGCTTTTCATTAAAAATATGGTAATGAAATGAACGGGTTAAAGTGTTTATATTTATTTTAAAACTTCCCATCATAATTTTATGTAAGAACCTTGCTTAAGTTATGTTCTAAAGACCAATTTATTAATGAGAAAGTGAGTTATATTACTAAAACTCTCCGAATTCTTGAATATTAAAAAAAAAAATTTGAAAACCAAGGACAGTGTCTTTCATCAGAAATATTGTAATGAAACAATTAAAGACATGGGCAGTGTCTTTCATTAGAAATATGGTAATGAGAGGGTTAATGATATAGGCAGTATCTTTTCTTAGAAATATGAAAATGAAAGGGTTAATGATATAGGCAGTATCTTTCATTAGAAATGTTTTGATGGAAGGGTTAATGACATAGAAGTCCAGATCTTTATAATACATCTAGCACCATGGAAACTATATTGATGTCAACGTGGTTAGTTATGATAACCATTTTAATCACTTTCGAAGTGGTGTGAATGGTGTCCATGGAAAATTGGCAAACTTCATGTCAGACATGAAATTTTCACCTTCAGCTTTTTGATTCCAAACTGCCTGAAATCCTCCAAGGTTCTACGATATAAACCTGATTATCTTTAAGTGTTTATATTTATCTATTTTCAAAATGTTCACAATAACTCGTCTTCTGGTTGCTTTTTGTAGATATTTCCAGTTAAATCATTACAAAATGTTAAAGTTAACCTTTCTTGGTAAAAATCGGATATTTTAAAGGAAGTCTCTCATTCAATAAGTGTGTATGTATGTTTCTATGGCTAAAGGAATGGAGAGGAAGTGACGTCCAAATGAGTATCCTGCCCTTTCAACTAGCTTACCCTCAAAATTATCTGGAAATCACAGGCAATGTTACATTTATGTATTGTTTTGTAAGATTATTGATGTGAAATAATGTGTTGAAACAGATATTGTTATATTTGGTGGTGTGGACGGTCATGTGTTGCCAGTATTACCAATAAAGATGAAGTAACAGATTAAGACGAGAAAGGAGGCACAAGGGAGAACAGATAGTTATTGAGAAGGTCACAGAATGTGTGACGAAAATACTTTGACAAACTAAAAAAATAACAATAAATATAAAATGAAAATCATATTGTGTGTGTATTGGCAATACTGGGAGATTCAGCACGACACAATGTGTGACAGGGCTGACCCTGGGAATTACAGATACAACTCGTTTCTTTTCATCTCAGTGGACTGGAGCAACATAAAATAAAGTGTCTTGCTCAAGGACTGGAGCAACATAAAATAAAGTGTCTTTCTCAAGGACTGGAGCAACATAAAATAAAGTGTCTTGCTCAAGGACTGGAGCAACATAAAATAAAGTGTCTTGCTCAAGGACTGGAGCAACATAAAATAAAGTGTCTTGCTCAAGGACTGGAACAACATAAAATAAAGTGTCTTGCTCAAGGACTGGAGCAACATAAAATAAAGTGTCTTGCTCAAGGACTGGAGCAACATAAAATAAAGTGTCTTGCTCAAGGACACTATGAGAAATAAAGTGTCTTGCTCAAGGACATAATGTGCCACTGGCCTTACAATTGTGAACCAAACACCCTAACCACTATGCCATACACCTTCACAAAGATAACAACAACAATATTATTCATTATTATGACAAAAGCAACACAACATTGATATTAATCATTATAACCAAAACACAATACAACAACAACACTACAACAACAACTACTACAACAACGCTACAATAATACAACAATACAAAAACACAGCAACAACAACAACATATAATATTATTCATTACTAGACCACCCGTGACCTTTTGGGTCATGTTCACTTCAAAATAATTTTTAAATAATTAAAATATACACAGACATGTATATAATGTGAAATGAAACTGGAAGGCCCATATATATACGTGTGTGTATGTATATATATAAATGTGTGTTTGTATATATATCATCATCATCATCATCATCATCATCGTTTAACATCTATCTTCCATGCTAGCATGGGTTTAGACGGGAGTTGTCCCACTTGAGGCAAGATTGGTTGTCTCGCTCATATAGGACTGTGTGTGTGTGTGTGTGTGTATATATATGTGGATGTCTGTGATCTATATACATTGGTCATAGACACACACACATATATATATATATACACGCTCACATATATATATATATATATATATATATATATATATGCAAAAGTTCTATTTAAATTGTTGGGATACAACAAGCAAATATTTTTATAACTGATATAAAGCACTCGACAAGTATTTGGTACCTTCGTAAACAGAGAGAGAGAGAAGGATAGAGAGAAAGAGTTAGTGGTTGTGAGAGAGTTGATTGAAAGAGAGACATAGAGAGAGGGAGAGGAGACAGAGAAGGAGAATGGAAGAGAGAGAGAGAGCTGGTGGTGTTGTTGTGTGTATATATATATATATATATATATACACAACAACACCACCAGCTCTCTCTCTCTCTTCCATTCTCCCCTGTCTCCTCTCCCTCTCTCTATGTCTCTCTTTCAATGTACTCTCTCACAACCAAAACTCTTTCTCTCTATCCTTCTCTCTCTGTTTATGAAGGTACCCAGAAACCCCCATATCTCGGGAACCCGTGCTTCGATTTACATGAAACTTGTTTTATTCCATTTGTATTCCCATTTCAGGGGCAACTTCCTTTCAAAGTATTTCCCCATTATGCGCCCGTTTGGCTCTATTACATTACAGACAAGCAAGCAAGCAATCACAGAGTTTTAGTAGTATATAGATAATGACATAAACAACACTAACAACAACAACTACTACAATACAACACAGCAACAATAAAAACAACACAACATAGCAACAACAACAACAATAACAATACAACACAGCAACAACAACAACAATAACAATACAACATAGCAACAACAACAACAACAATAACAATACAACACACCAACAACAATAACAATACAACATAGCAACAACAACAACAACAACAACAATACAACACAGCAACAACAATAACAATACAACATAGCAACAACAACAATAACAATACAACACACCAACAACAATAACAATACAACATAGCAACAACAACAACAACAATACAACACAGCAACAACAACAACAATAACAATACAACATAGCAACAACAACAACAACAATAACAATACAACACAGCAACAACAACAACAATAACAATACAACATAGCAACAACAACAACAACAATAACAATACAACACACCAACAACAACAACAATAACAATACAACATAGCAACAACAACAACAACAATAACAATACAACATAGCAACAACAACAACAATAACAATACAACACAGCAACAACAACAACAACAATAACAATACAACACACCAACAACAACAACAACAACAACAATACAACACAGCAACACCAACAACAATACAACACATCAACAACAACAACAATAACAATACAACACACCAACAACAATAACAATACAACATAGCAACAACAACAATAACAATACAACACACCAACAACAATAACAATACAACATAGCAACAACAACAACAATAACAATACAACACAGCAACAACAACAACAATAACAATACAACATAGCAACAACAACAACAACAATAACAATACAACACACCAACAACAACAACAACAATACAACATAGCAACAACAACAACAACAATAACAATACAACACACCAACAACAACAACAACAACAATACAACACAGCAACACCAACAACAATACAACACATCAACAACAACAACAATAACAATACAACACACCAACAACAACAACAATAACAATACAACATAGCAACAACAACAACAACACTAACAATACAACACACCAACAACAATAACAATACAACACATCAACAACAACAACAATAACAATACAACACACCAACAACAACAACAATACAACACATCAACAACAACAACAATAACAATACAACACACCAACAACAACAACAATACAACACATCAACAACAACAACAATAACAATACAACACATCAACAACAACAACAATAACAATACAACACAGCAACACCAACAACAATACAACACATCAACAACAACAACAATAACAATACAACACACCAACAACAACAACAATAACAATACAACATAGCAACAACAACAACAACACTAACAATACAACACACCAACAACAATAACAATACAACACAGCAACAACAACAACAATAACAATACAACACACCAACAACAACAACAATAACAATACAACACACCAACAACAATAACAATACAACACATCAACAACAACAACAATAACAATACAACACACCAACAACAACAACAATAACAATACAACACAGCAACAACAATAACAATACAACACACCAACAACAACAACAATAACAATACAACACAGCAATAACAATACAACACACCAACAACAACAACAATAACAATACAACACAGCAACAACAATAACAATACAACACACCAACAACAACAACAATAACAATACAACACAGCAACAACAATAACAATACAACACACTAACAACAACAACAATAACAATACAACACACCAACAACAACAACAATAACAATACAACACATCAACAACAACAACAATAACAATACAACACACCAACAACAACAACAATAACAATACAACACAGCAACAACAATAACAATACAACACACCAACAACAACAACAATAACAATACAACACAGCAACAACAATAACAATACAACACACCAACAACAACAACAATAACAATACAACACAGCAACAACAACAACAATACAACACACCAACAACAACAACAATAACAATACAACACAGCAACATATAATATTATTATTCATTATGACAACATCAATATTTATCAATATAACAATAACAACAACAACAACAGTAATTGTAGTAATAATGATGACAGAGATAATGGAGATGGTGGTGGGAGGAGGTGAGGGTGGGAGAGAGAGAGAGTGTGTAAGGTAGTGGGAGGGAGTGAGTATGGGAGGGGTGGTCTGTATGGTGGGGAGAGTATGTATGGGGGGGGAGTATGTCGTGTGTATGTGAGGGGTAGGGGGAGTATGTGGTTTGTATGGGGGGTTAGTGGGGGGTAGTGTGTATGGTGGGGGGAGAGAGTGAGTATGGGAGGGGTGGTCTGTATGGTGGGGAGAGTATGTATGGGGGGAGAGTATGTCGTGTGTATGGGAGGGGGTAGTCTGTATGGTGGGGTTAGTGGGGGGTAGTGTGTATGGTGGGGGAAGAGAGAGTATGTGGTGTGTATGGGAGGGGGTGGTCTGTATGGTGGGGGAGAGAAAGTATGTGATGTGTATGGGAGGGGGTGGTCTGTATGGTGGGAGGTAGTGTGTATGGTGGGGGGAGAGAGAGTATGTGGTGTGTATGGGAGGGGGTAGTCTGTATCGTGGGGTTAGTGGGGGGTAGTGTGTATGGTGGGGGGAGAGAGTATGTGATGTGTATGGGAGGGGGTGGTCTGTATCGTGGGTTAGTGGGGGGTAGTGTGTATGGTGGGGGAGAGAGAGTATGTGGTGTGTATGGGAGGGGGTAGTGTGTATGGTGGGAGGAGAGAGAGTATGTGGTGTGTATGGGAGGGGGTGGTCTGTATGGTGGGTTAGTGGGGGGTAGTGTGTATGGTGGGGGGAGAGAGAGTATGTGGTGTGTGTGGTAGGGGGTGGTCTGTTAGTGGGGGAGAAAGAGTATGTGGTGTGTATGGGAGGGGTAGTGGGTAGAGTGTATGGGAGGGGGGTCTGTATGGAAACCAGATAATGATGAGCAACAAAATCAGAAATAATCAGAGAAATAATGGTTTAGAGAAGATGTATGTATGTATGTGTGTATGCATTTGTATGTAGGCGTGTGTATATGTGTTTGTGTGTATGTGTATGTGTGTGTACGTGTGTTTATCTTTCTATATATGTATTTGAGTATGTGAATGTTTATTGGTTTGTGTATGTGATGTGTTTGTATCTCTCTCTCTCTCTCTCTCTCTCTTTATATATATATATATATATATATAGAGAGAGAGAGAGAGAGAGAGAGAGAGAGAGAGAGAGATACATATACATAGACACATATATATATATAGATACATATATATAGAGAGACACGCATATATATATATATATATATATATATATATATATATATATATAGAGAGAGAGAGAGAGAGAGAGAGAGAGAGAGACACGTATATATATATATATGTAAAGTCATAGATATATATGTTTTGCAACCGGTCACGTTGTGGCTCAATGAGAAATTAATAAATTAAATTAAATAATCAGAGCTATATATCATAAAATATGTCTTTAGAATCACTAGATATAATATATACCATTTCCTCTCCCAATTAGTATAATTAACCATATAAAAAATCAATTAGACCAAGCTATAAGAATAAAGGCTCCTATGAAGAAATCTTCGACAAATAACCGAAAGCAGCCCCTTCGCGGTGGCTACAATAGATTATTTATCTAACATTTCGACAGCATGTAAATATATATAATAAAGTGTAGTTAACTTGAAAGGTTGTGTATAATATATAACATTGAAAGAGATAGAAGCTAAACAATACAAGTTGGACTGTAAGATGAGGCAACGAAAAGTAAAAGTAAATTACTTGGTAGTCTTTGTTTAGTTTTGTTGTTGTTATGAAATACTATGTTGGTAATTGTTGTTGTTATTGGGAAATACTATGTTGGTAATTGTTGTTGTTGTTGTGAAATACTATGTTGGCAATTGTTGTTGTTATTGTGAAATACTATGTTGGCAATTGACGTCATTCACGTGGAAAACAAAATAATCATTAAAAAAAAATGCTTGAAAATGACTCAGAAAAAAATTAAATCAAAATTAAAATTTAATCCCAAAGAGAGGAAATTGGAACATTATCCACTGAAAGTTCCTTAAACCCTGAAGAAGGGACTTTTAGGGCCCGAAATATTGGACAAAAAATAGAACAACAACAACAAAATAAAACTAAGATTACCAGGTAACTTAGTTTTACTTTTCGTTGCCTCATCTTAGTCTATTTTGCATTGTTTAGCTTCTATCTCTTTCAACTTTATATATATATATATATATATATATATATATATATATATGTGTGTGTGTGTGTGTGTGTGTGTGTGTGTGTGTGTGTGTATGTGTGTGTGTGTGTATACGTCTGCCTATCTCTATCTATATATATGTGTGTGTGTGAGAGTGATGTATATGTGTGTGACAGTGGTGTATATATGAGTGTGTGAGTGGTGTATATGTGTGTGACAGTGGTGTATATATGAGTGTGTGAGTGGTGTATATGTGTGTGATAGTGGTGTATATGTGTGTGACAGTGGTGTATATGTGTGTGACAGTGGTGTATATATGAGTGTGTGAGAGTGGTGTATATGTGTGTGACAGTGGTGTATATATGAGTGTGTGAGTGGTGTATATGTGTGTGACAGTGGTGTATATATGTGTGTGACAGTGGTGTATATATGAGTGTGTGAGTGGTGTATATGTGTGTGTGAGTGGTGTATATGTGTGTAATAGTGGTGTATATATAAGAGTGTGAGTGTATATAGCAGGAGTTAAATGTCAAACATTAAACATTCATATCTTTACCATTAACAACAACAATACTTACTAAAGGCCATTTACTCTTCTCTGCTGCCATCACCTCTACTGCACTACACTGATTACAACACTACAGCATGTGTATACATGTATATACATCGATGTATATATATATACGTGTATATATGGCATGTATATACATGTACATACATGTATATACATATATATATAATATATACATAATATATATATATATATATATATATATATATATATATATATATATGTGTGTGTGTGTGTGTGTGTGTGTGTGTGTATACACACATATATATATATATATATATATACAGTAATATACGTGAACGGCAAAGCATAAACGAACTAAGGAAAAAATTAGAAATAAGAGGGATCAGATGTTGTTTACTCGAGAGAAGGCTACGTTGGTATGGACACGTGATGCGCATGAAAGACGACAGCTGTATAACAAAGTGCAGGGCAATAAAGATAGACGGTAGCCACGGAATAGGCAGACCCAGAAAAACCTGGGACGAGCTGATAAACACCGACCTCACACACTTACACCTCTCCAAGACAATGTCACTGGACCGAGACCTTTGGCGGTACTCAGTAACAAAGACCCGCCTTACCTAAATACATAGTAAAACCTACTACAGCCAGTAGGCATCTCTAACAAAATACACCCCGTCCCACCACCACCACCCCCACCCCATCCACACCACCCCGTTCTATGTAAAGTTGTGTTGGTGCCACACCATCCAGGCCGAAACAAATGAGATCGTGTAGGTGTCACGACAAAAAAACACACAGTCCACGCTGTAATGTGGCCGTGTAGGCAACACGGTAAAAACCTCCCAGACCCACACTGTAAATGTGGTTGGTGTTAGGAAGGGCATCCAACTGTAGAAAACCTGCCAGACAGTCCTATGCGAGCAAGACAATCACTCTTGCCTCAAGTGGGACTACCCCCGTCCAGACCCATGCAAGCGTGGAACACGGACGTTAAACGTTGATGATGATGATGATGATGATATATATATATATATATATATATATATATATATATACATGTATATATAACATGTATATACATATACATGTGTATATGTATATGTGTGTGTATTTATATATGTGTATGTGTGTGTATCTATGTATGCTTATTGCTACTTCTTATCAGAAGAGTGCCATCCTTTCATTGAACATTGCATGGTCACGTGCACAAAGGTGACTTTTCAAACCAGCCTTTGTTTTGCAGACACGTTCACAGATGTGTCACTTGAACTGTTTGTCTCCTGCCAATACCAGCTGGGGTGTGTTTGCATGCATTTTACTGTCTTGTCAAGCCACCAGCTGACTTGTAAATTAAGTTACACTCATTGTAATTGTACCGGGGAGTATGTAGCAGTAGAACCATCTCACATGTGGCTCAATTTCTCCCCAGCTCGTGTGATTTAAGATGGTTGACAAAACCAGCTCTTGATAGAAGAAATCAGCCTCATACATAGCACCTCAATTGCTGCTGATTTTTGCAGAAACTGCATTTAGGCCTTGCTTACACAGTGATTGCTTCAAAGCAGTATGCTCAACTCGATTTTTCTCAAAGACATCACATCTATCCTCCAGTCAATGACTCCCAGTTCTCCATATCAATATTCAGAGCTTTAAGACTGTCTTTTATGACATTCTTAAACTGCTTCTTTGGTTCATGCCGTGGCCTGTAAATATGGAGAAACCTTTTGTTGTCAACAGTGGGAGCGGCGGTTCTCTAAACTTCTTCTATCCCATCCTTATTCGAGCTATTATACATATTACATACACACATACATGTGCATGCATATATATATATAAACATATATACACCTAATACATAATCACATACATGAAACATACATCTAGTACACACTCCTTTCCTTACCTCCCCCTCTTCTATACAACTCCCATGCTCTAACACTGTCCCCATATTTTAATATCCCACCCTTTTGGTGCCATGACAAAAAGCACCAAGTCCACCCTGTAAAGTGGTCATACTGGTGCCTCAACAAAAAACACCCAGTCCACCCTGTAAAGTGGTCAAACTGGTGCCTCATCAAAAAACACCCAGTCCACCCTGTAAAGTGGTCATACTGGTGCCTCATCAAAAAACACCCAGTCCACCCTGTAAAGTGGTCAAACTGGTGCCTCATCAAAAAACACCCAGACCACCCTGTAAAGTGGTCAAACTGGTGCCTCATCAAAAAACACCCAGTCCACCCTGTAAAGTGGTCATACTGGTGCCATACCAAAAACCACCCAGTCCACCCTGAAAGTTGGTCATACTGATGCCATGACAGAAAACACCCAGTCCACCCTGTAAAGTAGTCATACTGATGCCATGACAAAAAACACCCAGTCCACCCTGTAGAGTGATCATACTGGTGCCTCAACAAAAAACACCCAGTCCACCCTGTAAGATGGTAGTGGAAGTGTCACAGAAAAGCTTCCCATACATGCTGTAATGTGGTTGGTGATAAGAAGGACAACCAGCCATAGAAAACCCAGCCCCCCCCCCCAAAAAAAAACCAGATCCAAATGGGCAAGGCGTGATCACCTGACCTGTCAAGCCTTATAAGGTAACAACCTATCAAACCCATTGAAGCATAGAAAGTAGACTTTAAACTGTGATGATGATGATGATGATGACACATACATATATAATTGCATATACATAACCATGTATAATCACATACATATATATATATATATATATATATCCTCTTTATTTCGGCCGCGGATGGCTAA
>OZ024747.1:11231537-11236537 GCA_964016885.1 Eledone cirrhosa
TCTTAATACATCGAAACCGGTAATTTTCTCATATACTTTATATACTTCATTAAAAAATAAAAAAAATAAAATTGTCCCTCTCTTTTTTTAATAACATTATCTCTTCAATAATGTCACTTTGACGAATCAAAAAAGAAAAACAGACCCTTAAATATATCTCCCGTGCTATTTCCAACTTCATCTTTTCTCTATATCCACTGTTTTGTATAGAACCTCACTTCCCTTTTCTAATATATAATAATATATATATATATATATATATATATATATATATATATATATATATATATATATTTAATATATATAATCATTGTTGATTTTATAATATATATATAATCATTGTTGATTTCTTCAAGAAACAGAGAGTGAGAGAGATAAAGAGGGAAAGAGAGAAAGAGAGAGAGAGATAGAGAGAGAGAGAGAGAGAGAGAGAGGGGGGGGGGATCATTGATCTATTAAAATGGTACTTTATTTATCAATCTTGAAAAGATGAAAAATAACCTTGGCAAAGAACTGAAACAAATACTGTGAAGTATTCTATCCAATATTGTAATGATGCTGCCAATTCACAGCCTTCATCATCATTACTCCTCCACTACTAATCAAAACTCCCTTACACCACCAGCTGACATAGTTTGAGCTATTAATATATGATTGGTTGTGTGTATCTAGTTTAGAATATGTACATCATATCCCTATGTGCTGTAGAAGCTAACTAAAAGAGTTGGTGCCAGGAATGTCATCCAACTGTAAAACATAGCCACAAAAGCAAGGTCAGATTTAGACCATTGTGGGGCCCAAGGTTTGGGGGTCCCTCATACTAAAAAAATTAGAATACACAGCAAACCCCCAAATTTTACATATCAAAGTTAGCTTAGCACAAATAATTTGAATTGAAAAGTTATACAGGTATTAAATTAAAAACCTCTAACCATCCTAAAACTAAAAAGCCCAGCTGAGGGCACAAATATATTGCTACTGCCGTCTTTGGTGGGGCGCCCCACTGAAGGGGCGGGGATTGCCACCTTTGCTCCCCATTAAATCCGACCCTGTACAAAAGGTGAGTATCAAGACTTATGGGGCTTCACAATACTAACCCATTTTTTTGCAGAGAAAATGGTTTTAAAATGCCATTTGTTGTTGTATTCAATACCACTAGCTATTATAGATAATACTATTTTACCATTCCATACCATTAACTCACTCAAAGATTGTCAAGTTAACTTAACCATTATGATACCATCAGTTGATGTATGGATTTTAATCTCACCATTTCCATACCATCCATAATGTACATAGTTCCTTATACTATCCACAGTATAAGCTACTGTAGCAATGTTTAGCTAACCCCTTCCAGTAACATCTATAGCTTTTAAACATACCATCCTTATACCATCCACAATATCAGCTACTGTAGCAATCTATAGCTAACCCCTTCCAGTAACATCTATAGCTTTTAAACATACCATCCTTATACCATCCACAATATCAGCTACTGTAGCAATCTATAGCTAACCCCTTCCAGTAACATCTATAGCTTTTAAACATACCATCCTTATACCATCCACAATATCAGCTACTGTAGCAATCTATAGCTAACCCCTTCCAGTAACATCTATAGCTTTTAAACATACCATCCTTATACCATCCACAATATCAGCTACTGTAGCAATCTATAGCTAACCCCTTCCAGTAACATCTATAGCTTTTAAACATACCATCCTTATACCATCCACAATATCAGCTACTGTAGCAATCTATAGCTAACCCCTTCCAGTAACATCTATAGCTTTTAAACATACCATCCTTATACCATCCACAATATCAGCTACTGTAGCAATCTATAGCTAACCCCTTCCAGTAACATCTATAGATTTTAAACAAACCATTGTCATACCATCCATTATATCAGCTACTGTATAGATGTTTAACTAACCCCTTCCAGTAACATCTATAGATTTTAAACATACCATCCTTATACCATCCACAATATCAGCTACTGTATAGATGTATAGATTTTAAACAAGTCATTCTAATGTCATTGGTTAACTGTAAGCAATTCCAACCATTCTGATGCCATTAGCTAATATAGCCAGCTTAATTCTTCAATTAACCATTTCAGTGCCATTGCCTAGCCATTTCATATTCTTTTATTCTTTTACTAGTTTCATTTATTAGACTATAGTCATGCTGGAGCATTGCTAAATTAAGGGATATAAACACTGACACAAACACAGACACAAACATAAACACAAACCTCAATATTTAGTACCCTAGGCTAGCTCTACAGTGTGTATCTGGGTATTTAGTACCCTAGGCTAGCTCTACAGTGTGTATCTGGGTATTTAGTACCCTAGGCTAGCTCTACAGTGTGTGGCTGGGTATTTAGCACTCTATGCTAACTCTACGATGTGTACCTGAGTATTTAGCACCCTACGTGATGAGGTTGGTCATTTTAATTACAGCTACAGTTCATCTGATGGACTTGTACATAGTCTCCACCTACCCAATTTCACTCACGAGTCTCTAGTCAACCTGAAGCTATGGTAAGTGACACTTGTCCAAAATACCATTCAGTGGGATCAAACCTAGGACCTAATGATCACCAAACAAACTTCTTTAAAGATTTAGCCATGAAAAATCTGAAAGATACAGCTCACACCTATGTAGGTTTAGCTGGCTTATTATTCTCATGTGTTTTAACCCTTTAGTTACCAACCCGGCCAAAACCGGCCCTAGTCCTATGAAATAAAGCCAGCCATTTTAAAGGTTTCCAATTTAAATTAAAATCTTCTAGCATAATTTTATACAAGAACCTTACATTAAGTTACTACCTTAGGAATGAAATAATTAATAATTGATAATTTAAGTAAATCCCTCAAAATTCTTCATTAATTAATTGAAATAGAGTGTATTTCATTAGAAATGCAATCATAAAAGAGTTAATGATGGGGCCCCCAGTTCTACGATGAAAAGCAATGTGAAATAAAGCGTCTTGCTCAAGAACACAATGCAATACCCATTCCTGAAAATTGAACCCACAATCTAATAACTGTGAGTCCCAATACCCTAATCTCTAAGCCATGTGATGTGGCTATGCTGTTAAACTTGTTTTTATTTCAATACATATTTACATAACATCAAAAATAAGTATAAAATATAATAAGGTAATATTTGTGTATGATGAAGACATGGGTACAGAAAGATCTGCAGAAAAGATGTGTTCAGGCATGACCACAATCGTTCTAGCATTAGGTTGAATCATTGAAAAACTACAGATGTAGTAAGAGCAATGTACCTGCTAATTTTTGCCAACCACAGAGCGGAACGCTTGATGTTTTCAACACAAATATTTTAAATTCAAAGCTACTGTATGGTAATATTTTGATGTGCGCAGCACCATTACAGCGACTGCCAACAATTCAAAGTTACTGAGCGGCAATATTTTGATTTGTGTATGGCACCAATATAGTTACTACCAACATATCATCACTACTGTGCAGCAATATTTTAATGTGTGAAGCAACATCTGCATATGCATGGCGCCAATACAGAGACTGCATGACTTGCGCAGCTTAGAGATAAGATACTGGATAAGATAATGGTGTCCCTTTGACTCCATTAGGAAATAAGGGACCACAGTAATCGCGTGATATAGAAGGACTTGGAGTTTGTTGTTGTAACTAGTGTATATAATGTTTATGGTGTTTTTGTCAGGGTAGCTGTTACTGTGGCTCATCTAAACATCATCATCATCATTTAACATCTGTTTTTCCATGCTAGCATGGGTTGGATAGGTCATCACAAAGTCAGTACATAACCAGAGCCATGGTCCTCACAGATGAGTCGAAAGCTGCATCTTATTTTGTATGTTCTTGCACTTTACACAGTATATTGAGTGCATTTTATTTTGACACTAGCACTATGGAAGTTATCATTCCCTTGACACAACTGATGGCCCCATCATAATCTTATGCTTGGCAGGTTTTCTACGGCTTGATGCCCTTCCTAACACAAAGCATTTTACAGAGTGTACTGCTGGTGTTGTATCACAGCACCAGCAATATGGAGGTTGTTGTGCCCTTAATACAACTGATGGGTCCTCACAACACTTTGCTTGGCAGGTTTTCTACAGCTGGATGTTCTTCCTATTACCAACCACCTTACAGAGTGTACTGGATGCAATCTATCATGGTACTGATAGTAGAGAGATTGTTGTGCTCTTGACACAACTGAAGACCTCTCATAACACCAGGGTTGGCATGGTTTCTATGACTGGATGCCCTTCCTAACATCAACTACTTTACAGAGTATTCTGGGTTTATTTTATTGTGGCCTGAGCAGTAAGTAGGTTGCTGTATCCTTCACATAACTGATGAATCCTCTTAACCCTTTCATTAACATATAGACATACAGACCTTACATCAATTTATCAATTGAGCAGGAACTGGAATTGTTGCCTAGGTTACAGTAAATAGTCATCAAAGATGAGTGTTGTTGGTTGCCATTATATTCATCCTCACTATCATTATCATCATCGTCATCATCATCATCATCACCACACTCAACAACACCCCCACCATCCTCACCATCACTATCATCATCATTCTTATTAACACTGCTAATAACACCATCATCATTATGAGCTCCACACCATCACCACTACCACCACTCCCACCACCACCACCACCACCACTCCCACCACTACCACCACCCACACCACCACCACTACCACCACCACCACCACTACCACCACAAACCACCACCACCACTACAATCACCACTCCCACCGCCACCACCACCACCACTCCCACCGCCACCACCACCACCACCACCACCACTACCATCACCACCACCACCACCACCACTACCACCACCACCACCCCTCCCACCACCACCACCACCACCATCACCACTACCACCACTCCCACCACCACCACTACCACCGCCACCACCACCACTACCACCACTCCCACCACCACCACCACCACCACCACTAC
>OZ024747.1:11244037-11246537 GCA_964016885.1 Eledone cirrhosa
ATTACTTTGAATCATAAATATAAAGTTTGATGGTAGTATTCACATCTGAGATGTGCTGGACTCTGTGTTTAATATTATGTCATGTTCGATTAAAATGTGACAAGTTGTAGTCAGACAGTATGTGCCAGCATAGGTAGTTGTAAGCTCACAGTGGCAAGGAAGCTGTGTTGTCTATATGAAGAGGCAGATGACTGAGTTGTTTGCTAAGTCCTACATCTTGTTACCTGCTTGAGCAACTTGAAGTGATCTTCTCTTCCAAGGAACCACAGTAGAATGACCCAAAGAAAAATTTATCTCATTTTCATTTAACTTCAAGTTGGCCAGCCTCTTGATAAAGAGAAATAGCAGCCAGATGTTATTCTGGGATCAGTGTGTGTGTGGAGAAATTTCGCTACAGTTTGTCTTACCAAGCTATCAGGTGATGCTCCTGGTGAGGGTTACTTGGTTATTCTTGTGCCTAGCCACACTATCACCCACAGCAATGCTATGAATGGGTTCGCTTGCCTCAAAAGTTATTAAAGGGAAACACCAGCCCCTCTAGTGGTGTGTGATTGAGTGTGTGGGCCCTCTCCTCTCACCTTTTTCTTCATCATTAAAATATATCTGGTGGGAAACCTGACACTTTTTTCCAATTAATCAAAATAAACTAGTTAAAAATTCATTAATATAAATGTATCACAAAATAGTCATACAAATTGGGACATTTATGGTTAGCATAAAAGAAACCCTATAGTTTGTGTTCATTGATATTTTAATACTTCGTTTCTACGATATAATTATATATAACTGTTCAGCATGTATGTACAAATAACATACAGGATCATAGGTAGGAGTAACTTTGGAAAAATAACTATTTAAGGGGACAAATGTAGGGTTAGAACCCAAGACTTTGTGGTTGGAGAGCATAGTTCTTATTGTAGTAACATGACTGAGATAGGAAATGTATTGCGTGTTTGTGAGAATATTAGTTACAGACATATATATGTATATATCTATATATATACATATATATATATACATATATATATATCTGTATATATATATATATATATATATATATATATATATATATATATCATCATCACCATTTAACGTCCATTTTTCCATGCTAGCATGGGTTAGACGAGTTCTCCAGCTGTGAGCCACGCCAAATCAGATGACCGAGTCTTGCTCACACAAACTATATATATATATATATATATATATATATATATATATATATATATATAATATATATATACATATAAATACATACATACATTACATATACAAGCATACAAGCTTACACATAAACACAAATTACATAAACACATTTGCACACACAAACACACAAATACACAAACTGGCACATAAACAAACCACACAAATATACACACGCAAATAAATAAATATATATATATATATGTGTGTGTTTATATATTTATATATATATATGTGTGTGTGTGTGTTTATATATTTTTATATATATATATATATGCAGCGGCTATTATTTCAGGGTTGTAAAGCAAATTGTACGTTAATTGAACATAATTCACTGTGGAGGTGACTGATGCTTGTTGAATGAATAATACATCTATTATTTATACATTAACAGACACACACACCGCCTCTCTCTTTCTCTACACACACACACCGCCTTTCTCTATAGACACACACACCTCCCCTCTCTATAGACACGCACACAAGCACTGAGCCTCTCTCTATATACACACACACACGCAGCACTTCCCTTTCCACACACACATACACCGCCTCTCCCCTCACACAACCTCTCTCTCTCTCCCCCTCTCTACACACACTTATACACACCTTTTATAAACGATATTCTAATATACCATTATTGTATTGTTCTCTGCTACTCTTGTTTTTTCATGATTTTTTTTATCACACACACACACACACACACACACACACACACACACACACACACACACACACACACACACACACACACACACACACACACATATATATATATATTTATATATATATATATATATATATATATATATATAATATATGTGTGTGTGTGTGTATGTATATAGTCTTTTACTGATTTCAGTCACTAGGCTGCGGCCATGCTGGTGCATCGGCTTAGGTATATATCCGTATGTTTGGGTTTACAAACCTCAGGAGTGCTCAAAACTAAAGTAGATAATATTATATTCTATTACTGAGGTTTCTCTCTGTTGCTACTCTGGGTCTCTCAGATTGCCGTTGATCAATCGAAACTCGGAGTAACTACAGAGATAGATAGAGAGAGAGAGACGTAGGAAGGTAGATATATATATATATATATATATATATATATATATATATATAGAGAGAGAGAGAGAGAGAGAGAGAGAGAGAGAGAGAGACGTAGGAAGGTAGATAGATAGATTTCTTTATGATAGATAGATAGATAGATAGAGAGAGAGAGGGGGGGAGACGTAGGTAGATAGACAGATAAGTAGAGAGATAAGTAGACACAGTTAGAGACATAGATAGATAGAAAGAG
>OZ024747.1:11251537-11281537 GCA_964016885.1 Eledone cirrhosa
CAAGCGAATACCCTCCATCAGGCATCCACCATACTCTGAACGCCTTGCTTCCTTGGGCATAGATACATTGAAGCTCTGACGTCTGGCAACTGACTTGGTAAACACCCACAAAATTATTAACCATCTTGCCAACAACAACCCTGAGTACCTTTTTGATTTCTATGTGTCTAACACACGTGGACATGCCCACAAAGTCAGAAAACAGCACAGCTCCCATGACTTTCGGAAACATTTTATCATTCTCAGAGTTGCTGAAGCATGGAACAAACTACCTGCATCAGTTGTTAGCTATCAAGACACTGCATCCTTTAAGGCCTCCATGCTTCCTGAGATTCGCCAACACTACACCTAATATTCCCCCTCTACACACACGCACACATGAATATCATGACTCATACACTATTCACTTCCCTGACATTTGTATATTATTCTATGTACTATACATGCACCTTTGACGAGTTGTAGTGCACCTGAGCATTGTACACAATAATTTCATTATTATTATTATCAAATTTCATTTGAAAAGGAAAATCAGGGTAGAGAGGGAAGTGCTCTCTTCCCAGCATTTTGTTGAAAGATGGGTGAGAGAAGCAAGAATGGCCCGAGTGAATGGGCCTACTCTGAGTATGTGTCTGTAAATTAAAGGTGGAAAACTGGGAGAGGGCACTTGCCCTGGTCGTCAGGGTCACTGTGGCATTTTAATGGGCTTTCTCCACAAATGTCCCTCCGAAGTCTCCCTCCTATTGGGTAATTTTTCATTGTTATTTTTTTGTTACATCCTCTGTTTTTGTTTTTTTTACACGCAGAAATGCCCATTTGTACCGTCCTGTATTGTCCTGTACTGTCCTTAATGTCTACTTTATGTAAACCCTTGTGGTTAATAAAGAAAACATTATTATTATTATTATTATTATTATTATTATTATTATTATTATTATTATTATATATATATATATATATGTGTGTGTGTTTATTAATTCAATTCCACACGAGGTTTGACTAGCCTGCTTTTAAATTCCCCTCTGGCACATTTTAGCAGTGGTATTTAGTTAACGTTGTTGGCACTACTGAGGAATGACTCCAACCGTGACTAACCCCACTGAAAAGTTTCGTGAAATAGTCATTTGTAGATTTGTAGATTTGTAGATTTGTAGATTTGTAGATTTTTCCAAATTGACGGATAAGTATTTACTCTTAATTTTATTTTGAGTTAAGATTCTATTGTTTTTTCCCCCGGATTACACAAAATCTGTGGATAAAATTTCTGGTCTTGACTTGTTTTGAATTGGGATTAAATTATTTTCCCATATCTTACGTTAAATATTTTTCATCTTGACGTAATAGTCACTTATATGTCTGAATTACTGTTGGCTTCTTGCTTACATTAATTTCTCTATTTTCATTTATATATATATCATCATCATCATCATTTTACGTCCGCTTTTCCCTGCTTGCAAGGGATTGTAACATCCAGTTACTGTAGGTTTACCAAGTGAGCACTCGATGTGTAGTTTCCAGTAGGTATATTGGTGTTGTACTAAGCAGAGTGTCATTACCATAACAGAAGTTCAATGAGCTTTTAATTCCAGAGTCAGGCCCGGGTGATACAGAGACTTGAGCTGATCAATCACGAAACACATGTCACACTTCAATAAACGTAATGAAAATTTAACACCTCGTCCATTTTATTATCATATATATATATATTTTATTATCATATATATATGTGTGTGTGTGTGTGTATAGTTAATAAATGAAACTCAGGAGGAGGTAATTTTACACAGTTATATTAGGTTCACGCTTGGAGGAAGTGGAAGAGCTTTCAACGTTTCAGACAGAAGTCCTTCTTCAGGAAAGTTTTGATAAAGAGAAAACAGATAGATGTATATATATATGTGTATATATAGATGGAGGCACATGGCCTTGTGGTTAGAGCATTGGCCTACAATCGAAAGGTTGTGAGTTCAATTCTCAGGCCGGGTGATGTGTTGTTTCCTTGAGCAAGACACTTTATTTCACATTGCTCCAGTTTACTCAGCTGTAGAAATGAGATGATAGGGACTGGGGTCCCTATCATTCCACTGCAAAGTGGTCGTGGAGGTGCTACGGCAAAAAAGCACCCAGCCCACACTGTAAAGTGGACGTGGAGGTGCCACGGCAAAAAAAGCACCCAGCACTGACTGTAAATGAGGTTGGTGTTAGGAAGGGCATCCAGCTGTAGAAATCAAGCCAGAATCAGTTCCCGTATGAGCAAGACAAGCTCAGTCGACCGGACATTGCCCAAAACAGGACAGCCCATCTAACCCATGCTAGCATGGAAGAACGGACGTAAAATGGTGATGATGATGATGATGATAGATGATTATATACCATTTAAGTTATTTTATTTACCAATGGGTAGACCTTGTAGTAAACTACCTTCTCACGATACAACACTTTTCTGACAGGCAACCTCTGAATCAAATTTTCAGTTTTCAATTTCCTATTCTCTTTTCCATATCTTGCAATATTTGGGTTGAATGTAACCATGTTATGTATCTATACTACCACAACAGTAGCACTAGTATCTATATTACCACAACAGTAACACTAGTATCTATATCACCACAACAGCAACACTAGTATCTATATCACCACAACAGTAACACTAGTATCTATATTACCACAACAGTAACACTAGTATCTATATCACCACAACAGTAACACTAGTATCTATATTACCACAACAGTAGCACTAGTATCTATATTACCACAACAGTAACACTAGTATCTATATTACCACAACAGTAACACTAGTATCTATATCACCACAACAGTAACACTAGTATCTATATTACCACAACAGTAACACTAGTATCTATATCACCACAACAGTAACACTAGTATCTATATTACCACAACAGTAACACTAGTATCTATATCACCACAACAGCAACACTAGTATCTATATTACCACAACAGTAGCACTAGTATCTATATTACCACAACAGTAACACTAGTATCTATATTACCACAACAGTAACACTAGTATCTATATCACCACAACAGTAACACTAGTATCTATACTACCACAACAGTAACACTAGTATCTATATTACCACAACAGTAACACTAGTATCTATATTACCACAACAGTAACACTAGTATCTATACTACCACAACAGTAACACTAGTATCTATACTACCACAACAGTAACACTAGTATCTATATTACCACAACAGTAACACTAGTATCTATATTACCACAACAGTAACACTAGTATCTATACTACCACAACAGTAACACTAGTATCTATATTACCACAACAGTAACACTAGTATCTATATTACCACAACAGTAACACTAGTATCTATACTACCACAACAGTAACACTAGTATCTATATTACCACAACAGTAACACTAGTATCTATATTACCACAACAGTAACACTAGTATCTATACTACCACAACAGTAACACTAGTATCTATATTACCACAACAGTAACACTAGTATCTATATTACCACAACAGTAACACTAGTATCTATATCACCACAACAGTAACACTAGTATCTATACTACCACAACAGTAACACTAGTATCTATATTACCACAACAGTAACACTAGTATCTATATTACCACAACAGTAACACTAGTATCTATACTACCACAACAGTAACACTAGTATCTATATTACCACAACAGTAACACTAGTATCTATATTACCACAACAGTAACACTAGTATCTATACTACCACAACAGTAACACTAGTATCTATATTACCACAACAGTAACACTAGTATCTATATTACCACAACAGTAACACTAGTATCTATACTACCACAACAGTAACACTAGTATCTATATTACCACAACAGTAACACTAGTATCTATATTACCACAACAGTAACACTAGTATCTATACTACCACAACAGTAACACTAGTATCTATACTACCACAACAGTAACACTAGTATATATATCACCACAACAGTAACACTAGTATCTATATTACCACAACAGTAACACTAGTATCTATACTACCACAACAGTAACACTAGTATCTATATTACCACAACAGTAACACTAGTATCTATACTACCACAACAGTAACACTAGTATCTATATTACCACAACAGTAACACTAGTATCTATATTACCACAACAGTAGCACTAGTATCTATATTACCACAACAGTAGCACTAGTATCTATATTACCACAACAGTAACACTAGTATCTATATTACCACAACAGTAACACTAGTATCTATATCACCACAACAGTAACACTAGTATCTATATTACCACAACAGTAGCACTAGTATCTATATTACCACAACAGTAGCACTAGTATCTATATTACCACAACAGTAACACTAGTATCTATATCACCACAACAGTAGCACTAGTATCTATATCACCACAACAGTAGCACTAGTATCTATATTACCACAACAGTAGCACTAGTATCTATATCACCACAACAGTAACACTAGTATCTATATCACCACAACAGTAGCACTAGTATCTATATCACCACAACAGTAGCACTAGTATCTATATTACCACAACAGTAACACTAGTATCTATATTACCACAACAGTAACACTAGTATCTATATTACCACAACAGTAGCACTAGTATCTATATTACCACAACAGTAACACTAGTATCTATATCACCACAACAGTAACACTAGTATCTATATCACCACAACAGTAACACTAGTATCTATATTACCACAACAGTAGCACTAGTATCTATATTACCACAACAGTAGCACTAGTATCTATATTACCACAACAGTAACACTAGTATCTATATTACCACAATAGTAACACTAGTATCTATATTACCACAACAGTAGCACTGGTATCTATATTACCACAACAGTAACACTAGTATCTATATCACCACAACAGTAACACTAGTATCTATACTACCACAACAGTAACACTAGTATCTATACTACCACAACAGTAACACTAGTATCTATATTACCACAACAGTAACACTAGTATCTATATTACCACAACAGTAACACTAGTATCTATACTACCACAACAGTAACACTAGTATCTATATTACCACAACAGTAACACTAGTATCTATACTACCACAACAGTAACACTAGTATCTATATTACCACAACAGTAACACTAGTATCTATATTACCACAACAGTAACACTAGTATCTATACTACCACAACAGTAACACTAGTATCTATATTACCACAACAGTAACACTAGTATCTATATTACCACAACAGTAACACTAGTATCTATATTACCACAACAGTAACACTAGTATATATATTACCACAACAGTAACACTAGTATCTATATTACCACAACAGTAACACTAGTATCTATATTACCACAACAGTAACACTAGTATCTATATTACCACAACAGTAACACTAGTATCTATATTACCACAACAGTAACACTAGTATCTATACTACCACAACAGTAACACTAGTATCTATATAACTACAACAGTAACACTAGTATCTATATAAACAACAGTAACACTAGTATCTATATTACTACAACAGTAACACTAGTATCTATATCACCACAACAGTAACATTAGTATCTATATTACCACAACAGTAGCACTAGTATCTATATTACCACAACAGTAGCACTAGTATCTATATTACCACAACAGTAACACTAGTATCTATATTACTACAACAGTAACACTAGTATCTATATTACCACAACAGTAACACTAGTATCTATATTACTACAACAGTAACACTAGTATCTATATCACCACAACAGTAGCACTAGTATCTATATTACCACAACAGTAGCACTAGTATCTATATTACCACAACAGTAGCACTAGTATCTATATTACCACAACAGTAGCACTAGTATACCTATTACCACACCATAAATGGAGTATTTCTCTGTCAGTTTCTCTCTTCACATGGTAGCACTAGTATACCTATTACCACACCATAAATGGAGTATTTCTCTGTCAGTTTCTATCTTCACATGGTAGCACTAGTTTTACCTATTACCACACCATAAATGGAGTATTTCTCTGTCAGTTTCTATCTTCACATCAACCAGCTGCTAGGGACCACACAACATTTCTTATTCATATTTCTCAAATAATCCATCTCCATCTTTTATCAAATATCAATTGTCTGATGTTTCTTTTTAGAATATTTACAGCAGATGTTGATCTTTGCCTTGTATATATATTGTTTATAAACATTTGTGTATGTATGTATATATATATATATATATATATATGTATGTATATAAGTATATGTGTATGTATGTATATCTATGTGTGTATGTATACATGTTATGTATATGTATATAAGTATGTATGTGTGTCTGTATATCTATCTATATATGTATGTATGTATACATGTATATAAGTATGTATGTATATCTATCTATATATGTATGTATACATGTATATAAGTATGTATGTATTTCTATCTATATATGTATGTCTGTATATCTATGTATGTATACATGTACATAAGTATGTATGTATATCTATCTATATATGTATGTATACATGTATATAAGTATGTATGTATATCTATCTATATGTGTATGCATGTATGTATATGTATATAAGTATGTATGTGTGTCTGTATATCTATCTATATATGTATGTATACATGTATATAAGTATGTATGTATATCTATCTATATGTGTATGCATGTATGTATATGTATATAAGTATGTATGTGTGTCTGTATATCTATCTATATATGTATGTATACATGTATATAAGTATGTATGTATATCTATCTATATGTGTATGCATGTATGTATATGTATATAAGTATGTATGTGTGTCTGTATATCTATCTATATATGTATGTATACATGTATATAAGTATGTATGTATATCTATCTATATGTGTATGCATGTATGTATATGTATATAAGTATGTATGTGTGTCTGTATATCTATCTATATATGTATGTATACATGTATATAAGTATGTATGTATATCTATCTATATGTGTATGCATGTATGTATATGTATATAAGTATGTATGTGTGTCTGTATATCTATCTATATATGTATGTATACATGTATATAAGTATGTATGTATATCTATCTATATGTGTATGCATGTATGTATATGTATATAAGTATGTATGTGTGTCTGTATATCTATCTATATATGTATGTATACATGTATATAAGTATGTATGTATATCTATCTATATGTGTATGCATGTATGTATATGTATATAAGTATGTATGTGTGTCTGTATATCTATCTATATATGTATGTATACATGTATATAAGTATGTATGTATATCTATCTATATGTGTATGCATGTATGTATATGTATATAAGTATGTATGTGTGTCTGTATATCTATCTATATATGTATGTATACATGTATATAAGTATGTATGTATATCTATCTATATGTGTATGCATGTATGTATATGTATATAAGTATGTATGTGTGTCTGTATATCTATCTATATATGTATGTATACATGTATATAAGTATGTATGTATATCTATCTATATGTGTATGCATGTATGTATATGTATATAAGTATGTATGTGTGTCTGTATATCTATCTATATATGTATGTATACATGTATATAAGTATGTATGTATATCTATCTATATGTGTATGCATGTATGTATATGTATATAAGTATGTATGTGTGTCTGTATATCTATCTATATATGTATGTATACATGTATATAAGTATGTATGTATATCTATCTATATGTGTATGCATGTATGTATATGTATATAAGTATGTATGTGTGTCTGTATATCTATCTATATATGTATGTATACATGTATATAAGTATGTATGTATATCTATCTATATGTGTATGCATGTATGTATATGTATATAAGTATGTATGTGTGTCTGTATATCTATCTATATATGTATGTATACATGTATATAAGTATGTATGTATATCTATCTATGTGTATGCATGTATGTATATGTATATAAGTATGTATGTGTGTCTGTATAACTATCTATATATGTATGTATACATGTATATTAGTATGTATGTGTGTCTGTATATCTATCTATATATGTATGTATACATGTATATAAGTATGTATGTATATCTATCTATATGTGTATGCATGTATGTATATGTATATAAGTATGTATGTGTCTGTATATCTATCTATATATGTATGTATACATGTATATAAGTATGTATGTATATCTATCTATATGTGTATGCATGTATATGTATATAAGTATGTATGTGTGTCTGTATAACTATCTATATATGTATGTATACATGTATATAAGTATGTATGTATATCTATCTATATATGTATGTATGTGTGTATGTTTCTCCACATTTATAATACAATTAAAGTAAGTTTTATATGAAAATAGATAAAACGTTACATAAAGAGAGACATTTTTCAAAATAACCAACTTTCAGTCAATAGAATCATTTTTAATATTTTTATTATTGTACAGTTCGACTTATAAAAGGTTTTATTTACATGAATTATCAAAATATCAACATTTGAAGAAAGAAAATAACCAGTAAACCAGAATAAATCATTCTAGCAGCTGTTTTAAGGCTTCAATGCCTTTTAATAGGGTCCAGTCTGAGGCAAGCATTCAGGCCATGTCCCCAGTTTGAAGATAACTTCTCTCTCTCCTACCAGACTTAGGGATCATAGGAAACTTTAGTGATGTCTTCTCTCCAACCAGACTTAAAGACCCTAGGAAACTTCAGTGTTGTGTCCTCCCTCCCTCCTACCTTAGAGGCCCTAGGAAACTTCATTGTGTCCTCCCTCCTACCTTAGAGGCCCTAGGAAACTTCAGTATTGTCCTCCCTCCTACCTTAGAGGCCCTAGGAAACTTCATTGTCCTCCCTCCTACCTTAGAGGCCCTAGGAAACTTCATTGTGTCCTCCCTCCTACCTTAGAGACCCTAGGAAAGTTCATTGTGTCCTCCCTCCTACCTTAGAGGCCCTAGGAAATTTCATTGTGTCCTCCCTCCTACCTTAGAGACCCTAGGAAAGTTCATTGTGTCCTCCCTCCTACTTTAGAGACCCTAGGAAACTTCATTGTGTCCTCCCTCCTACCTTAGAGACCCTAGGAAACTTCAGTGCTGTCCTCCCTCCTACTTTATAGACCCTAGGAAACTTCAGTATTGTCCTTCTTCCTACCTTAGAGACCCTAGGAAACTTCAGTGCTGTCCTCCCTCCTACTTTAGAGACCCTAGGAAACTTCAGTGCTGTCCTCCCTCCTACCTTAGAGGCCCTAAGAAACTTCATTGTCCTCCCTCCTACCTTAGAGACCCTAGGAAACTTCAGTGCTGTCCTCCCTCCTACCTTAGAGGCCCTAAGAAACTTCATTGTCCTCCCTCCTACCTTAGAGACCCTAGGAAACTTCAGTGCTGTCCTCCCTCCTACCTTAGAGACCCCAAGAAACTTCCTCTGACTAAACCATAAAGATTAATTACTTTTTAGTGAGATTTACACACACAACACATTTATGTGTTTGTGTGTGTAATAAGATAAACCTATGGCTGTGTAGTTAATGAGTTCACTTCATAACCCTGTAGTTTTGGATATAGTTCCACTATGAGACGGTTTGGTCAAGTGTCTTTTAATACAAGTTGACCAGTATAATATATACACTGTTGGGTATAGCCTCAGGTTGACCAATATAATACACACACTATTGGGTATAGCTTCAAGCTGACCAACCTTTGGGTATCAATCCTTCTGCTCTAGGTATAAATATTTCTCTCTTTTCATTGTTGTCACTGGGATGGGAGTAATTGTAGTGGGGTGTTTATGGGGAAATTTCACTGAAATAAAAGGGGTCCCTTGATACTCCTTTAATAAATTAACTTTACTTGATCAGTAGTTACCCCCACATCTTAGTAACACCCTCTATCTGTGATACTACTCCTTACTTAACATTGCTTGACTCCCTTATAGACACAAAACAACATAGTAACTCCCAAGATCAAAATACTGGCCACATCTTTGATTGTGTTCTGACACGTTCTCAGGACAAGGAGTATGTTTGTGTTACCTGTTCTATGTCTAGTGTAGATGTTTGGCATATCACTATCCCCTAATATCTCAACATAACTGTGCTCCATCCTCACAGACAATCAGCTGCGTGTGAGCCTTGTCACAAATTCAGCTGCTCAAAACTCATATTACATAAGCTACTATCAACTATTTCATGACATTGTGTATGTTGGGGTCCCAGACCAGACCAGGGCAGGGCAGGGTAGACTGGAGCATTATGCAGTTTGAAGAAGCTGTAGGTTACTCTCTACTATTTTGTAGGTTACCTCCATCACAGTTGACTGCAGTTACTCAACAACGACACCTGGATCAGTAGCATTGACTTTTGGATCAGTAGCATTGAGCTCTGGACCAGTAGCATTGATCTCTGGATCAGTAGCATTGATCTCTGGATCAGTAGCATTGATCTCTGGATCAGTAGCATTGATCTCTGGATCAGTAGCATTGATCTCTGGATCAGTAGCATTGACTTCTGGATCAGTAGCATTGATCTCAGGATCAGTAGCATTGGCCTCTGGATCAGTAGCATTGGCCTCTGGATCAGTAGCATTGACCTCCAGATTAGTTGTGTTGGTGTCTGGATCATTGGTGTCACTTTCTTGATTAATGACGACATTCACCTCTGAATCAATATTATTGACATCTTTAGGAGTGAGACTTAAATCTTGTTCTGTGACATTCTCACCTGGATCAGGTAAATTCTCACTTGAGTTGATGAGATCAACAACAGGAAGAGTGACACTGGTCATATTGTCATTAGAACTAGTAACAGTAACATGTGAAGTGGTGATGTTCATACATGGATCAGCATCAGAAACATTTTGGTTGTTTATTGTGAGACATGGATCAGTAAGATCAGTGAGATGAGGATGAGAGACAGTGATACCTGTGACTGGGACACACAGATGATTGATTGGGAGGTGAAGGTCATTAATAACTCCCAGATCAGTGACAGTGATACCTGAGGCTTCAGTGATTGGCACATCCAAACTAGATATAACAACACCAACATTACTGACAGCACTACCTGAATCAACAACACCTGAACTACCACCTGCACCAACATGGCAGATGTCATCAACCTGGATATCTGAGTTAGAGATAACAACTGGAGTGGAGTCAGCAGCATCCGCACTCACACTCGACTGAATGACAGTGACAGGAGTGGTAGAAGGTAGATAGCTAGATGGTGTACTCACAGTTACACTCGACTGAGTGGGAGAAGGGGAAGGATTCCCTTCCAATTGGTCAGAGACAGGGTCAGTATTCTGAGAAGGGCAAGGGGTTAAGGAAGTAGAAAACAAGGGAGGTTGAATTGGGGACAGTTTTATACCCAGTACTGACTGGACATTTGGTAAGGAGGGCACAGTCAGAGCATCATTGAGAGCAACGTCAACAGAAACATGTGGCCCACATGTAGTACCTGCCCTTGGTAATGATGATGTAATGTTGATGGCATTGACAGAGCCATGTGGCTCACATGTAGCACCTGCACTTGGTAGAGATGACAATGTATTGTTAACAGCATCACCAGCAGAGACATGTGGCCCACATGGTGCACCTATCCTTGGTGGTAGTGTGTCAATGACAACATCAACAGGAACATGTGGCGTACATGTGACACTTGTCATTGGTGATAGGAATGGCATATCGTCAGCAGCAGCAGCATCAACAGAAAGATGTGGCCCACATGTGGCATCCGTCATTGGTTGTAGAGATGACACATCATCGACAACAGCAGCAGCATCAACAGAAACATGTGGCTCACATGTGGCATCCGTCATTGGTTGTAGAGATGACACATCATCGACAACAGCAGCAGCATCAACAGAAACATGTGGCTCACATGTGGCATCCATCATTGGTTGTAGAGATGACACATCATCGACAACAGCAGCAGCATCAACAGAAACATGTGGCTCACATGTGGCATCCATCGTTGGTGGTAGAGATGGTTTAAGTTTTGCTAAATGAGCGTCACAGAGTAGCTTTAGTTCGTCCATCTCCAAACAGACAGCAATGATCCGCAGTTGATCCAGGATCTGTGGATCAACATCCACAACACCGTTGTATATGTAGTCAGCAAATGCATCCACAGCAGGCTGGCCGACCCCTTTTGGGAAATTGACCCGCAAGAACTGGCTGGAGGATACATCAGCAGTTGACATGGCTTGCAGTTTAGGGCACATTGCCAACAACACCACCTTGTGAACCTGGAGAAAGATTGACAAACAAATTATAATAAATATATACACTCACACATACACACAGACAATACAGGGGTAGAAAGGACATTTCAGTCTGCCTGGAGATATGACAACCTCTCTAGTACTGGAGCCCAGGGTCAGAGTTAATGGGGTGTAAAGGGGGCAATTGCCTCAGGCCCCCTGCAGTGGAGGAGCCCCACCAGTGACGGTTGTAGCAATTTATTTGTACCTTCAGCTGGGCTTCTTAGTTTTAGGAGGGTTAGAGGTTTTGAATTTAATACCTGTATGTATAACTTCTCAATTCCAATTACTTGAACCAAGCTAACTTTGATATGTAAAAATGGAGGAAGGGGGATGCTGTGTATTCTAATTTTTTGTGTATGAGGGGTCCCCAAACCTGAAGTGTCCCGTGCCCCCCTAGGTCTAAATCCAACCCTACTGGTGCCATGATAAAATTCACCCGATACACTCTGTAAAGTAGGAGTGGCGGTGTCATAATAAAATGCATCCAGTACATGCTTGATAATAGCATGGAAAAATGGATGTTAAACAGTGATGATGATGATGAACTGTGGGAGAAGCGATGGTAATGAAAGGGTTAATGACATAGACAGTGTCTTTCTTTAGAAATATGGTAATGAAAGGGTTAATGACATAGACAGTGTCTTTCTTTAGAAATATGGTAATGAAAGGGTTAATGACATAGACAGTGTCTTTCTTTAGAAATATGGTAATGAAAGGGTTAATGACACAGACAGTGTCTTTCTTTAGAAATATGGTAATGAAAGGGTTAATGACATAGACAGTGTCTTTCTTTAGAAATATGGTAATGGAAGGGTTAATGACATAGACAGTGTCTTTCATTAGAAATATGGTAATGAAAGGGTTAATGACACAGACAGTGTCTTTCATTAGAAATATGGTAATGAAAGGGTTAATGACATAGGTATAGTGTCTTTCATTAGAAATATGGTAATGAAGGAGTTAAGGATGTATAACGCAAACTTACCATTACAGTGGCTGTGTCGTTACCAATGCCAGCATCACAAAATTTACCATTTTTCCAAAGCCGCATCAGATTGTGTAGCATGCTTCGCCCATGACTTGCAACAATGTAAACTTTCTTCAGTCGTTGGGGCTGTTCATCACTCTCAACACTGCAAGGAGTTAATACATCAGTCTTTAATTATATATATATATATGTACATACAAACATACATATGTACACACACACACATATACATACATATGTACACACACACATATACATACATATGTACACACACACACATACATACATGGGGGAGTACAGTTTGGTTTGGCAGGAGTCATGGGTACAGATTGGCGTTTGGTTTAGGGTGTTTGCCGAGGGTTAGTAGACTGATTGGAGCAATGATGGTCTTATCTATGTGTGCATCTGCTATTGTGCAACTGCAATTCCGATTATACTCATTATTATTATTTCAACGTTATATATATATATATATATATATATATAATTTTATTTTATATTTATTTTTATATTCACTTATCTCTGTCCATTTTATTTGTTTTGTTTCTCAACTGTAAGAAGTGCTAGATACTTCCCCTAGTCTGTCATGGCTTACTAGCTCTATACGGACATTTAAATTGTTATAAACGTTAACCAGGTAATCCACTCATACACCTACACACAGAATTAGTGACCTTCTATGATCTTGATTTATACCTGCATGTATCCATCCATTAATGAAGAGAAGATCAAAAGAAACCATAATGTTGTTTTGTACATTTCAAGAATATTTTACTAATGTGGTTTCATGTGGTACAGGACATTAAGAATTAAACAATATAAGTTCTCAAAAGATAAATAAAAAACATTTATTCAACGCACCTGTGAGGTTCTCCAGACACTTCACTAGAATGGTCTTTTATGTTGGTTGGACATATCTGGGACGTTTCACACAGTTTCGGAATCTTAGGTATCTTACAAGGCCTCGTTTCTTCAAATGAATCTGAAGACAATGCTATATTTGGACAAATCTCTACAGCAGGTTGTGAACTTTCCAAAGTTGTTGATTTGTTCTTATCTTTACATTCAATAGTTGACCTTTTCCTATTCCCATCTTCAGAAATTACCTTATTTACACCTGTGTTATCCTTTGAAATCAATACCGGACTATGTCTGTCAGTTGCTTCAGACACACCAGATTTATTGTTTGCTGAGCCAAGTGATTTCTCGTTGAGGCCAGTCGCTATCTGAAAATAACAACTTCAAAAATAAACTACAAAACTTCAGTTTTAAAACTACCAAATTTCAGTCTTAAAACTACCAAAATTCAGTTTCAAAACTACCAAACTTCAGTTTCAAAACTACCAAACTTCAGTTTCAAAACTACCAAACTTCAGTTTTAAAACTACCAAACTTCAGTTTCAAAACTACCAAACTTCAGTTTCAAAACTACAAAACTTCAGTTTTAAAACTACCAAACTCCAGTTTCAAAACTACCAAACTCCAGTTTCAAAACTACCAAACTCCAGTTTCAAAACTACCAAACTCCAGTTTCAAAACTACCAAACTCCAGTTTCAAAACTACCAAACTCCAGTTTTAAAACTACCAAACTCCAGTTTCAAAACTACCAAACTTCAGTTTCAAAACTACCAAACTTCAGTTTCAAAACTACAAAACTTCAGTTTTAAAACTACCAAACTCCAGTTTCAAAACTACCAAACTCCAGTTTCAAAACTACCAAACTCCAGTTTCAAAACTACCAAACTCCAGTTTCAAAACTACCAAACTTCAGTTTCAAAACTACCAAACTTCAGTTTCAAAACTACCAAACTTCAGTTTTAAAACTACCAAAAGAAGGAGCAGGAGGTAGTCACCTGATCTGTCCAGCTACATTATGTGGTGATGATAGGATGATTGGTATAACTGAAATATTCTAACCGAAAGTGAACCTACCAAAGTTTTCAATTTTGGAAGAGAAGAGACTGGTTTTGTTGGGTTCTTCATCTGGTGTTTCTCCCGGCGACGTTGGCCACTGGCACTGACTTTCTTCTGGAAATTCAAAACAAATAACAACATATGAATATCTATCAATGTTTTATGGTGATATGCCATAATACAAGAGACCTGTCTACTAGTACTAACACTGTGATAGAGATGACACAGGACTGAGCTGACTGGTGATATGTCATAATACAAAAGACCCCAGAAATGACTAAGGACTGAGCTGACTGGTGATATGTCATAATACAAAAGACCCCAGAAATGACTAAGGACTGAGCTGACTGGTGATATGTCATAAAACAAGAGACCCCAGAAATGACAAAGGGCCAAGCTGACTGGTGATATGTCATAAAACAAAAGACCTGTCTATCAGTACAAATAATGCAACACTAAAAGTAAACATGATGAGAGAGCAGAGACTACAGTGTCTGGCAATCAAACACAAACAATGTAGGGTTTGACAGAACTCTTCAGTCTGGCCAAGCACATAACTACATCTCTAGTTACAGAGTGTACTGAGTGCATTTATCTTCACACAAGTACTACCACTTTACAGAATGTACTAGGTTCATTTCAAATTAGCACTGGCACTACCACTTTACAGAGTGTACTGAGTGCATGTTATCCTGATACCAGCAATACAGAGTGTACTGGGTACATTATATCTTAAAAATATAGAAAAAAATATTGCCTTACTTTCATGTGTGGAGGGAAGTCAAAGATTGATGGAACAGCCCCATATCTAAGGCGTGTTGTTTGTCCGGTGCGATCAAAACATTCTTCTGAGAAATGTTTGCTACATAGATAGGTCTTATGCTCTGGCACCCAAATTTTACCATTCACTTGGTACTTCAGAGTAAGTGCCCATTCTTTTCTTCGTTTTAAATCCTTAGGAAAGCTACAAAAAAAAAAAGAGAAATAAGTGAAAAAGACACCTCACACCTGTTGGTTTAGCTGGCCTCCTACCTGTGTTGTTGTTACACCTCACACCTACGTTGGTTTAGATGGCCTCCTACCTGTGGTGTTGTTACACCTCACACCTATGTTGGTTTAGCTGGCCTCCTACCTGTGTTGTTGTTACACCTCACACCTACGTTGGTTTAGCTGGCCTCCTACCTGTGTTGTTGTTACACCTAACACCTGGTTTAGATGGCCTCCTACCTGTGTTGTTGTTACACCTGGTTTAGATGGCCTCCTACCTGTGTTGTTGTTAAACCTCACACCTAGTTTAGATGGCCTCCTACCTGTGTTGTTGTTACACCTCACACCTACGTTGGTTTAGCTGGTCTCCTACCTGTGTTGTTGTTACACCTAACACCTGGTTTAGATGGCCTCCTACCTGTGTTGTTGTTAAACCTCACACCTAGTTTAGATGGCCTCCTACCTGTGGTGTTGTTACACCTCACACCTGGTTTAGATGGCCTCCTACCTGTGTTGTTGTTACACCTCACACCTACGTTGGTTTAGCTGGTCTCCTACCTGTGTTGTTGTTACACCTCACACCTCCGTTGGTTTAGCTGGCTTCCTACCTGTGTTGTTGTTACACCTCACACCTACGTTGGTTTAGCTGGTCTCCTACCTGTGGTGTTGTTACACCTCACACCTACGTTGGTTTAGCTGGCTTCCTACCTGTGTTGTTGTTACACCTCACACCTCCGTTGGTTTAGCTGGCTTCCTACCTGTGTTGTTGTTACACCTCACACCTACGTTGGTTTAGCTGGTCTCCTACCTGTGTTGTTGTTACACCTCACACCTACGTTGGTTTAGCTGGCTTCCTACCTGTGTTGTTGTTACACCTCACACCTACGTTGGTTTAGCTGGCTTCCTACCTGTGTTGTTGTTACACCTCACACCTACGTTGGTTTAGCTGGTCTCCTGCCTGTGTTGTTGTTACACCTCACACCTACGTTGGTTTAGCTGGTCTCCTACCTGTGTTGTTGTTACACCTCACACCTACGTTGGTTTAGCTGGCTTCCTACCTGTGTTGTTGTTACACCTCACACCTACGTTGGTTTAGCTGGTCTCCTACCTGTGTTGTTGTTACACCTCACACCTACGTTGGTTTAGCTGGCTTCCTACCTGTGTTGTTGTTACACCTCACACCTATGTTGGTTTAGCTGGTCTCCTACCTGTGATATTACACCTCACACCTGGTTTAGATGGCCTCCTACCTGTGTTGTTACACCTCACACCTGGTTTAGATGGCCTCCTACCTGTGATATTACACCTCACACTTGTTGGTTTAACACTTTTGTTACACACGATATCACGTTGAATCTCCCTGAGAACTATGTTAATATTACATATATCTCTGAAATGCTCGGCCACTTGCACGTTAATTTCACAAGTGACACAGATGTCCAACACACACACACAAAGTAGGTCTAATCATATTATTATAAAGCGCAAGGGAAATAACTTAAGGCCTAACAGCATCTTTAACCAATACAATAAATCATTAAATGACAAATATTTCACCAAATACAAAATAAATAACAACTTGAATCTTGTAAACAAAAACTAATTATTATGAATTTATTTTACTGTTTCATTTATTATAGTGAATAGATTTCCTCTTTTATTGATTCAGTGTGACAGCCCTCCTAGTTGCGCTGGCCCCTCCCGCACGGCAGAATCCACATCTACCCGGGTTCAGTTTTATTTATTTAGAGCGACTGCCTTCTTAGGTAGCCAAGTACACTCTGTAAAGTGATAGTGTTGGTGCCACAATAAAATACACCCAGTACACTCTATTTAGTGATAGTGTTGGTTCCCCCCCAAAAAACACCCAGTACACTCTGTTTAGTGATAGTGTTGGTGCCACGATATATTACACCCAGTACACTCTGTTTAGTGATAGTGTTGGTGCCACGATATATTACACCCAGTACATTCTGTTTAGTGATAGTGTTGGTGCCACAATAAAATACACCCAGTACACTCTGTTTAGTGGTAGTGTTGATGCCGCGATATATTTCACCCAGTACATTCTATAAAGATATAGTGCAAGTGTTTGTGTCAGAATAAAATACACTCTGGTGAACTCTGTAATGTGGCTGGCGTTAAGAAGGGTTTCCAGCTATCGAAACTATGCCAAAATATTAAACACATGAAGAAGACGTGGTTACCTAACCAAGTCTTATCTTGAACCATGATAACCCATCCAACCCATGCCAACATGGAGATGTAGACGTATGGTGACGATGATGATGTATGTATGAAAACAAAAGTCAATATTCTGAAATATAATCAAACTGACCAGTGAAATGTGATGCCTTGCTCTCGTGCCTTTCTATTACTTCGATTAACACATTTATATGCAGCACAAGATGTTGGCATAGCTTCCCCTCACACTCCCTGCCACTGCAAATATCTACAACAAAAAAGAAAGACACTTTTATTATTACCTCCGTCTCAGAGACAGGTGATATGGAGTTCTCTCAGGTCTCGAATAATCGCCCCACCTCACCCCTGCTTATACAATTTTGCTAATCTATCTCCGACGAAATTTTAATTTTAAGTGGTAGCATTCCTGTGATAACTTTCTTTATACATTAAAAACATTATACATGACAACAAAAGTACATTATTAGAAATCCCATACGTTATAAAATAAATAGGATGAGTTAAGTATCTCAATATGTAAACTAAACGACTAATACTGGTTTAAAAAAAAACATCAACGGAGACAACCTAGAAAAATTACCGATTTTTCACCCCACCCCCTTATTATTTGGGACCCGAGAATAGTTAAGGTGCAAGAACCACAGAAAACGAATAATTTACGACAGTTTTGATGGTCATATTCGTTCAAAACATCAACAATCATTTGAGAAACGGAAGTTACATCTTTAAACTTCTCACCAAACCTAAGAATTGTTGGTTAAGAATTAATTCGGAATGAAAGGAAAGAAAGCCACGCTGCTCCTTTTTCAGGCGGCTACTGTCTTTCCGATTTTACGGAGTAAATCGGCAGTGTGGTGACGAAGGGCACCAGAAGTCTCATCGGAGACAAGTACGAAAAAGAAGCGGTTGATCAAGCCCCAGTATTTCTTTATCTTCCTCTCCTCTGCATTGCAGGTGGTGGTGCCCGGGTTTGTTGCCGAAACGATAAGGCTGTAGGCAGAGAACAAGTCACAACACGTCACGTCCCAATTTAGGAACTTACCTCCCCACGAATCAGAAGACGGTTATACCCTTCAAATTAATGTTTTTGTTTATTTTTACTGTTACGCCAGCCTCGAAGGTGGGTGTAACAATAAAAATGACAAAACCCTCGTTTGCATCACGTCTACCTACAACGAAGGATAATCCATTACATTTTGTTACCTGTTAAATAGTTATTCTCTATCTAAACATATATTTCTTTAATGTGTTTACTTCTCGTTTGGTAAGTAGATACTATTACATAGATTAAAATATACGTACTTGCTAAGTTATTCTTCCGAATAAAGCAATGTGACAGCAACTTGGTAAACGGGAAGGTTTTTGTCCACAGGTAAACATAAACATATAAAAAAGCACGTTGAGAAAATGAGGAAGAAACCGGAAGTAGAAATAATTCTCTCAAGTTGAGAGTTGTCCCCCTTGATTGATTTATCGTTTTTCATGGCTGTTTAGATCTTAGTTTTCTTTCTCCCCCAAAATGTTTTTAAAATATCACTCGTCTTTTATGCAAGTTGAGGTATCAATAATATTAAATACTTACATTTTCTTCCCTGCTGAAATGAAGGAGAGTGTCTTATATGTAGGGGCTTCCTATATGTCATCAAATACAGTATTTCTTAAACACACACATATATATATGTATATATACACACATATATGTGTGTGTGTATGTGTCTATAATAGATGCGATATACGCATAAACACTGCTATATAATGGATATGCTGTGTATATATAAACAGTTTATATATAATTATTTCTAATTTAGCGATAAGGCCAACATTGTTGGAAGGGGAAGGTCATTACATCGACCCCAATACCCGACTGGTACTTTATTTTATCAATCCCGAAAGTAGACGTTGGCGTGATTTGGACTCAAGACGTAAAGATCCGTAATAAATACCGCAACGTATTTCCTCCAACATTCTAAAGATTCTGCCAACCCACAGTTTATATATAATAGATATGATTTCTATATAAACAGTGTGCTCAGTTATTGAGTGAGGGTCTACCCCAACTATACCTATCCGTATGATCAGCTATTGAGGGTCTACCCGAACTATACCTACCCGTATATTCAGCTATTGAGGGTCCACCCGAACTATACCCACCTTAGTGATCAGCTATTGAGTGAGGGTCCACCCCAACTATACCCAGGTATGTGATCAGCTAGAGAGGGTCCACCCCAACTATACCCACCTTAGTGATCAGCTATTAAAGTTGATAGCTGTACAGTAAATAAAAGGATTAGGATTATGAAAGTAGAGAAACTAACCAACCCATCAGGGATTGTTGCTGAGATGATTAAAATATTTGGCTGAGAATGACACATGTTTGTCACTCACATAAAATATTGGGCAGGGAATGAGACAGGTTTGTCACTTACAGTCGGGATAAAAATAAATATAAACAGTAAAAGTTATAGGTCTTCGATTTTGTAAGTAGGCCATATTTATAAAATATATATTCATGCTAACCTAGCTCTTCTCCTGGGTGATGTGGGAAATGTTTTAATTGCTAAGTGCCTGTGTAAGTACCCTTAACTCCTGATGGGGAGGGTGTAGGTTTGCCGTCGTAACACACAGCATGTCTTGGGTATTTTAAACATTGAGGGGAAAGAAAGAAAGAATCTACCCCAATACTGGACTGGCACTTTACTTATCGACTTCGAAAGAACGAAAGGCAAAGTTGACCTCAACGTAAAGTCCCTGCCGATGTGAAAACTAACGTCTCTTCATTAAAAGAAATACTTACAAGAGTTATTTTCCTTGAAATATTATAAAACGTTATCTCCCCATAGAAGTAACACAAGGACCATGTAGTGAAATATATGGAGTACCGTTATATACCGCTTCTTATATTCCTTTCGTTTTCAGTACACAATACGTTTCACTGGATTTCAGCAACTTTTGTACAATTTTTATTTAAATCAATAATTCCATTTTACATTCATTCGTTCATTATATAATACAATATAATGAAAATTGTGTAAAATGCTCAGGTGCACTACAACTCATCAAAGGTGCATGTTTAGTACATAGAATAATGTACAAAAGTCAGGAAAGTGAACACTGTGTGAGTCATGATATACACACAGACAAACATATCAGGTGTAGTGTTGGCGAATTTCAGGAAGTTTTGAAGGATGCAGTGTCCCGGCAGCTGACAACTGATGCAGTAGTTTATTCCATACTTCAGCAACTCTGAGAGTGAAAAAATGATCAAGATGAGGCCTCCTGACCTGACAACCTGTCTAACACACGCAAGTGACAAAGATAGAAGTTAAGTGATGATGATGGTAATCATCATCATTATCAAACATTATTTAATTTTAGACCTTTTTCTTTAAATTAATAAATTATTCTGAATTTACATATACAAGATAGCTGAAGAAAAGATAATTAGTAGCACTAACAAGCTGCATTATTGTCTGTAATACATCAGCCATAAATTATATTCCCAAACCATACTTCATCCCCCTCAACAAAGCAACAACCCACCGGCTCCAATTACTGGTACGGAAGCAACATCATCAGGCTGCAGCTGTTGTATTACATAACTTCTCTGCATGTCTATCTATTTTCATCTTTTTTATGTTCACTTCTTTCATATTATGTCACATCAATTTCTTCATTTACATTTTTATCAGATTTTACTTTCACTCCAAACAGAAGCTTTACAGTATTTACTGGGCTACTTTTGACTTTAGTAAACAGTCTACCCCAGTATCTATAGTCTTTAGTAAACAGTCTACCCCAGTATCTATAGTCTTTAGTAAACAGTCTACCCCAGTATCTATAGTCTTTAGTAAACAGTCTACCCCAGTATCTATAGTCTTTAGTAAACAGTCTACCCCAGTCTCTATAGTCTTTAGTAAACAGTCTACCCCAGTATCTATAGTCTTTAGTAAACAGTCTACCCCAGTATCTATAGCCTTTAGTAAACAGTCTACCCCAGTATCTATAGCCTTTAGTAAACAGTCTACCCCAGTATCTATAGTCTTTAGTAAACAGTCTACCCCAGTATCTATAGCCTTTAGTAAACAGTCTACCCCAGTATCTATAGCCTTTAGTAAACAGTCTACCCCAGTATCTATAGCCTTTAGTAAACAGTCTACCCCAGTATCTATAGCCTTTAGTAAACAGTCTACCCCAGTATCTATAGCCTTTAGTAAACAGTCTACCCCAGTATCTATAGTCTTTAGTAAACAGTCTACCCCAGTATCTATAGTCTTTAGTAAACAGTCTACCCCAGTATCTATAGCCTTTAGTAAACAGTCTACCCCAGTATCTATAGCCTTTAGTAAACAGTCTACCCCAGTATCTATAGCCTTTAGTAAACAGTCTACCCCAGTATCTATAGTCTTTAGTAAACAGTCTACCCCAGTATCTATAGTCTTTAGTAAACAGTCTACCCCAGTATCTATAGCCTTTAGTAAACAGTCTACCCCAGTATCTATAGCCTTTAGTAAACAGTCTACCCCAGTATCTATAGCCTTTAGTAAACAGTCTACCCCAGTATCTATAGCCTTTAGTAAACAGTCTACCCCAGTATCTATAGCCTTTAGTAAACAGTCTACCCCAGTATCTATAGTCTTTAGTAAACAGTCTACCCCAGTATCTATAGTCTTTAGTAAACAGTCTACCCCAATATCTATAGTCTTTAGTAAACAGTCTACCCCAGTATCTATAGCCTTTAGTAAACAGTCTACCCCAGTATCTATAGTCTTTAGTAAACAGTCTACCCCAGTATCTATAGTCTTTAGTAAACAGTCTACCCCAGTATCTATAGTCTTTAGTAAACAGTCTACCCCAGTATCTATAGTCTTTAGTAAACAGTCTACCCCAGTATCTATAGTCTTTAGTAAACAGTCTACCCCAGTATCTATAGTCTTTAGTAAACAGTCTACCCCAGTATCTATAGTCTTTAGTAAACAGTCTACCCCAGTATCTATAGTCTTTAGTAAACAGTCTACCCCAGTATCTATAGTCTTTAGTAAACAGTCTACCCCAATATCTATAGTCTTTAGTAAACAGTCTACCCCAGTATCTATAGCCTTTAGTAAACAGTCTACCCCAGTATCTATAGCCTTTAGTAAACAGTCTACCCCAGTATCTATAGCCTTTAGTAAACAGTCTACCCCAGTATCTATAGCCTTTAGTAAACAGTCTACCCCAGTATCTATAGCCTTTAGTAAACAGTCTACCCCAGTATCTATAGTCTTTAGTAAACAGTCTATCCCAGTATCTATAGCCTTTAGTAAACAGTCTACCCCAGTATCTATAGCCTTTAGTAAACAGTCTACCCCAGTATCTATAGTCTTTAGTAAACAGTCTACCCCAGTATCTATAGTCTTTAGTAAACAGTCTACCCCAGTATCTATAGTCTTTAGTAAACAGTCTACCCCAGTATCTATAGTCTTTAGTAAACAGTCTACCCCAGTATCTATAGTCTTTAGTAAACAGTCTACCCCAGTATCTATAGCCTTTAGTAAACAGTCTACCCCAGTATCTATAGCCTTTAGTAAACAGTCTACCCCAGTATCTATAGCCTTTAGTAAACAGTCTACCCCAGTATCTATAGCCTTTAGTAAACAGTCTACCCCAGTATCTATAGTCTTTAGTAAACAGTCTACCCCAATATCTATAGTCTTTAGTAAACAGTCTACCCCAGTATCTATAGCCTTTAGTAAACAGTCTACCCCAATATCTATAGCCTTTAGTAAACAGTCTACCCCAGTATCTATAGTCTTTAGTAAACAGTCTACCCCAGTATCTATAGTCTTTAGTAAACAGTCTACCCCAGTATCTATAGCCTTTAGTAAACAGTCTACTCCAGTATCTATAGTCTTTAGTAAACAGTCTACCCCAATATCTATAGTCTTTAGTAAACAGTCTACCCCAGTATCTATAGTCTTTAGTAAACAGTCTACCCCAGTATCTATAGCCTTTAGTAAACAGTCTACCCCAATATCTATAGCCTTTAGTAAACAGTCTACCCCAGTATCTATAGTCTTTAGTAAACAGTCTACCCCAGTATCTATAGTCTTTAGTAAACAGTCTACCCCAGTATCTAGTCTTTAGTAAACAGTCTACCCCAGTATCTATAGTCTTTAGTAAACAGTCTACCCCAGTATCTATAGTCTTTAGTAAACAGTCTACCCCAGTATCTAGTCTTTAGTAAACAGTCTACCCCAGTCTCTATAGTCTTTAGTAAACAGTCTACCCCAGTATCTATAGCCTTTAGTAAACAGTCTACCCCAATATCTATAGTCTTTAGTAAACAGTCTACCCCAGTATCTATAGTCTTTAGTAAACAGTCTACCCCAGTATCTATAGTCTTTAGTAAACAGTCTACCCCAGTATCTATAGTCTTTAGTAAACAGTCTACCCCAGTATCTATAGCCTTTAGTAAACAGTCTACCCCAGTATCTATAGCCTTTAGTAAACAGTCTACCCCAGTATCTATAGCCTTTAGTAAACAGTCTACCCCAGTATCTATAGTCTTTAGTAAACAGTCTACCCCAGTATCTATAGTCTTTAGTAAACAGTCTACCCCAGTATCTATAGTCTTTAGTAAACAGTTTACCCCAGTATCTATAGCCTTTAGTAAACAGTCTACCCCAGTATCTATAGTCTTTAGTAAACAGTCTACCCCAGTATCTATAGTCTTTAGTAAACAGTCTACCCCAGTATCTATAGCCTTTAGTAAACAGTCTACCCCAGTATCTATAGCCTTTAGTAAACAGTCTACCCCAGTATCTACAGTCTTTAGTAAACAGTCTACCCCAGTATCTACAGTCTTTAGTAAACAGTCTACCCCAGTATCTATAGTCTTTAGTAAACAGTCTACCCCAGTATCTATAGTCTTTAGTAAACAGTCTACCCCAGTATCTATAGTCTGCTGAGATCTTAACTGATGTTGTTGTCACCTTTTATTAATTATTCTTACCTTTTTACCTTTCTGTTGACCTGAAAGCTCCTCACCTGTGAAATCTTCACCGATTTTCATCATTAAATGTTGATAGCATTTAAAAAAATAATTAAGTGTATGTCATTAACTGTAAATTATTAAGCAACTTATTTTTATTCTCCTGTAGTTATTGAGAAGGCAGACTTGCTCCTCACAGATGAGACCAATGTCATCAAAAGATGGTCTGAGTATTGCAAAGATCTTTATAACCACAAACTCAGACATGACATACAACATCCTGGACAATTCCACCAATGAGAATAGGGAACTTGAAGATACTCCAATTCTCCAGGAGGAAGTCAAAGAGGTGAGGTGAGGTGCATGCTTGAAGACAGGAAATCTCCTGGAGTGGATAACATCCCATCAGAATATAGAGGGTCAACATTTATCAAGGCACTGACAGTTACCTATCAGAAGATATGGGAAACATAGAAGTGGCCAAAGGAGGGGACCCAATCATTGATGATACCAATTCCCAAGAAAGGTAACTTAAGATTCTGCCAGAATTAGAGAACAATCAGTGTAATTAGTAGAAGAACAGAATCTATGAGATTTTGAAAACAATACCTTAACATTAGTTTGAGTGACCAGTTACAGCCAGTTTCAACAGAAAAAGGTAGAGAATTTTGGCCGGTTTGAACATTAAAGGGTTAACATTAGACTGTTAACCAAGCAACATCTGAAGCACCAATCTGACCTTATCATCATAACTTCTGAGAACCATTAATATATCAGGAATTGAGGAAAGTTGTTGGGATTACGAGGGGACAAATATGACCTGGGCCTTTGAGAATCATTAATATATCTGGAATTGAAGCTGGGGTTACAAGAGGAGGAATATGACATGGGATTCTGGGAACCATTATATATCAGGAATTATAGCTGGGATTACAAATTAGTAGTAATTTGGTAAGGCAAGTGTAATTAACAGTCATGTCCAGAAAGAAGGAAAGTGTTTAAGATGAGAGGAGAGCCATACCCCGTTATTACATCCCACAGCAGCAGTAATAATAATAATAGTCATAATCATAATGATTTATTTCAGAAATAATCATTTCTTTCATAACAACAAAAATGTTTACAGAACATTTCAACATTTGACAAAACCACAACTAAAATATTTATCAGTGTCCCCTAAATTCCTCAGCCCTATCCAAGTAAACATTTACAATGTAATATAGTTATTATTTGATAAGACTGAGAAACAAAGAGGAAGGACACATTGAAAAAGTTGATAGAATTGGTATTCTGAGCAAAGCTGTCTTTTCTTGGCAGTGTCTTAGCTAGCCCTACAATGTGTGCCTGAGTATTTAGTACCCTAGGCTAGCTCTACAATGTGTGCCTGTGTATTTAGTATCCTAGGCTAGCCCTACAATGTGTGCCTGAGTATTTAGTACCCTAGGCTAGCCCTACAATGTGTGCCTGGGTATTTAGTATCCTAGGCTAGCCCTACAATGTGTGCCTGGGTATTTAGTATCCTAGGCTAGCCCTACAATGTGTGCCTGGCTATTTAGTGCCCTAGGCTAGCCCTCAACATGCCCCTGGGTAATTACTGACCTAAGATAATCCTACAATGTTCAGCCCATTCTTTCAAATAAAATAATTTTGACTTAGTTTAGTAAATCTGATAAACTTATGATTGGACACTTATTGCTCTGACCACACTAAGAAAATTACTAAGCCTGTATTTTCTACTATACAGTCCACATTCACCTATGCCAAATTTTGTTACAGGTCATAACACCAAACGACCCTCTCCACTGCTTTGTGTGTGTATTTCCACAATGTTGCTATAAGGCAAAGATGTTTAGTGATATATATACTGATCACAAGAAATTATTTTCCAGCCCTAAAACGAGATATTTTCAAACAAGGACATATGGTAATCCTATTTATAAACATTATTATACACACATATTGCCCTACATTCAACAAAAATCAGATAATTTTAAGAACTTAAAATCACAACAGTTCTATAATAAATAGAACACACAAAAACCTCTGTTTAACGACCTCTGTAGTTTATTACTCTAAAAATGTTACATCTTAGCTAATTAACTCAATCAAATTAATTGTTATCCTAGAAAATAATTTTACTCCTCAAATACTTCAACTGACAACTAATTAAGGATTACAAAATTATTCAAAATGTTTATAACTTCTTTCTTTCTAAATTCAAATAAAAGTTTCATTTTATCAACGCAAAATCTACAGCTTTGAAAAGGTATCTCAGAAAAACATGTCATTTAAAATTTGCATTATTAAGCAAGTTAGAAGAAAATAAATCCCTAATGTCTTATAAAATGCTAGAAATAGCAGCCAAACATCTTATCAAATATGTGTCACAATGTTGGTCTAGACACAAACTAAATTTATAAAACATTATTTTCTCTCAACATCAAGTCAGGATACTTTGTAGATTTTAAACTTTCTCGTTTCTCCCTTTTGATTTTACACCTTTACATCAATGTCTAATGTCACCTGGGACAGGTATATACCTTTACATCAATGTCTAGAATTTGGTGTCACCTGGGACAGGTGTATACCTTTACATCAATTCGCAATCGTGATGTGTTATGTCCTTGAGCAAGACACTTTATTTCACGTTGCTCCTTGTGCCTGGATTTGTAACCGGTAACAATTGGAAAGACCAATGGAAACATTGTTTCCTTGGTCTGATTTGACGAACTCCACCCCACTCGTTAAGTGAATAAGGTCTGGGTTATGTCATTCAACTGTTATATATATATATATATATGTATATATATATATATATATGCATATACATGCATATACATACATATACATATATACGCACATGCACAGAAAGAAAGAGAGAGAGAGAAAGAAAGGTACAGACAAACAGATTGAAAATTAAAAGACTGTATTGAAAGTACCATTAGGTACATTCAAATATACACACAGATACATATACACACATATTCACACACAGATACATATACACACATATTCACACACGCAGATACATATACACACATATTCACACACACAGATACATATACACACATATTCACACACAGATACATATACACACATACAGATACATATACACACATTTACACACACAAATACATACACACACATTCACACTCACAGAGAAACATATACACATATTCACACACAAAAACATTTTGAAAATTAAAAGACTGTATTGAAAGTACCATTAGGTACATTCAAATATACACACAGATACATATACACACATATTCACACACAGATACATATACACACATATTCACACACACAAATACATATACACACATTCACACACACATACATATACACACATATTCACACACATACATATACACACATTCACACACACAAATACATATACACACATTCACACACACAGAGAAACATATACACATATTCACACACAAAAACATTTCTATAAATCAAGGAAAAAATAAAAAGTAATGTTATATTAAGGAGAGAGGGAGGGATATGTTTTAAGGAAAACAAACATCAACAACAGCCTCAGTAACAATAACTTCAGTAACAACAACAACCTCAGTAACAACAACAAAGGATATGTACATCAATGTCATTCCACTACAAACACTACCATCACCAATATGGCTGACCAACAGTTTATATATCCAGCCATGGGCCCTGAGCTCTTGATAGAGTCATTACAGCTTAGACATTTATATGTGGCAGAGCTTATCCCTCTCTAGATTGGAACACAACTGATTCTTTGAGAGGGGGAAGAAATATAGAAGAATCGACCCCAGTATTAAACTGGTACTTTATTTAGCTGAGATACAACACAGGGGCTCTGATAAAAACTAAAACCCAACCATACCACTGATACACTGGTAAATACTGGGACCTAACCATCTTGTAGGTGTGATAGAACACAGTTATAATGGTAAATACCCAAGTTAAATGAGTATTGAGGCTCTCATTGCAGATAGTATCTATTGCTCAAGTCCTCTTCTGCTGGGGGAAATATATATATATATGTGTCATTAGTATTGTACCCAACATACACACACACACACGAGTCAACATACGTAATATTTTGTGTGTGTACACATATGCATACATAGAAACATACATGCATACATTTCGATTTGTATGTAGAGAACACAGCTCATTAATTCATACTCTACAAATGGCCATGATATCTGGAATCTTTAAAATCTGTAAATCATTCTTGATTCAAAGGATGAACACTTCCGCAAGGGACAATAAAAGTTTTGTTTTCTTTACAACCTTGCCACCAGGAAGGTGGCCAGTCTAAAATAAACTAAAAAGAGAAAGACAAAACATACATACACACACACAGATATACATTACACACACAGAGATACATACATACACACATGCATACATACACATATACATCTACCTTTGACCAGTGAATGTATGCAAGATGTAAAATAAACATACATACATGCACATGAATATATACTCACTTGTGTCGATAAAGATAGAACATGTGAAATGAAATATGACACCATAGTGATAAGTGTCAAGGTGGACTTAGCCAGGCATACAACAAAATAAGACAAACACACAAAGAGGAGAATAAATATTTGTTCAGGAAAAAAAAAATAATCAAATTAAAAACATATAAATAAATAAATGTATG
>OZ024747.1:11286537-11311537 GCA_964016885.1 Eledone cirrhosa
GCTTGGTACATCCCATGTAGTGGTTGGTATTCGACTAGTAACAATATAATACAGAGTAGTCTGTTTAGTTACATGATAGCTATGAGAGCCTCTCTAATGCTGGTACCACTATAAAATACCCCCAGTACACTCTGGAAGGTTATCTTCCTTTGAATAATAACAATATAGTGTAAAAATAACTGTTCAGTGCCACATCAAGGACATGATAATCTCCCAAGTTTTACTACCACTATAAAATGCACCATGTGCACTCTGTAAATGTTTAGCATTAGGGAGGGCATGAGAGCTTATAGCAATAGAACATACTGAATGAAATATTGTGTTCCCAACTAATCTAGGAAGAAAGAAACTACAATTAAGTAGGGAATTGATGTTTAAAGACCTGTCCAACCCATGCCAATATGGAAAAACAGGCGTAATAAGAAGATGAAACACATTGTTAAACAGTAAACATACTGGAACAAAACTATATATAGAGAGAGAGAGAGAGAGAGAGAGAGAGAGAGAGAGAGAGAGAGAGAGAGAGAGAGAGAGAGAGAGAGAGAGAGAGAGAGAGTTAATTTTTATATATAATATATATACAAACACACAAAAAAAAATACATACATGCATTCATACACAATCAGACAGAATCATATATATATATATATATATATATATATATATATATATATATATGTGTATGTATGTATAATGTGTGCTTGAGTGTATGTAGAATGGATATATATGTATGGTATGTGTGTGTATATGTATGTGTGTTTACATATATATAGTCATTTGTATGTGTGTGTGTATATATATATATGTATGTATATACACACACACTTAAATAAATAAAATTTATTTGAAAGACAATCTATAGGGGGGGTAAAGTGGGAGAGGAGGAAGTGAGAGAAGAAGATGAAGATATATAGATGCTGTGGTTATGGATTGAACACACTATCCTGTGCCTTGCATCTAATCTTCATTTCAAGTCCAAACACAGCAGAATGTGTCTATGGCTATAATTGAAATCACAGTTCTGTAGTATATTGTGGCTCACACACAGGCCTGACTGCTGGCTGGGCTGTTGGTCACCTGAAATACAACACAAACAATATTTACTTTACTAAGAAACAATTGTTTTATGAAACAGTCACCAAATTTGTATGTTAACTTTTAGTAAATTACAATAGCACGTTTCACTATAAAATAGTGGACCAAGTCAGGCATATATATATAAATTCCTTGAGAAAAAAAAATGGACAGAGTTGCCTATGTCCACTTTTTTTCCATCTCATATGCCTAACTTGTTTCACAAAGCACCCAGTCCACACTGTAAATGTGGTTGGTATTAGGAAGGGCATCCAGCCGTAGAAACCTAGCTAGAAACAGTTCTATATGAGCAGGACCCGGCCACCTGACCCAACTTGTCTCAATTGGGACAACCAGTCTAACCCATGCTAACGTGGAAATATGGGCGTTAAACGATGATGATTTATTTTATTTTATTAATTGATATACACTCTGCTTTAGATGTCATAGTATCACAACAAGCATTTGAAGGCCATTTTCCCTGTTAAAGCTGGGGTCAAACAAGTTTCTCCATTCACCTATCATCTGCATCTCCTCTCATTAAATCCTTGGCTTTTATTTCTTGGTCTTCCCCTTCCTCTATTTCTTTTCATGTAAATAGGGTGGCAGGTGGGTAAAAACATAGGTAGGTAAATAGGTGTACTTACATTAGACTGAGGTAGGAAAGACAGTTCCTTCAAGGTGCCAGCAGATGCAACGTCACAACAACTGCTGCTGCTAACTGCTGCTGCACTTTCATATATGTCTGCTGCTGCTGCTGCTGCTGCTGCTTCTGAAGTAGTGGCCGATGTTGTTGTGGTAGTAGCAGTACTGAAACAGGTAAATAAGGTGAGAGAGATAAGAGGGGTCGATAGACAGACAGGGGAAAAGAATAAGAGAGACAGCGAGAGCAGTTCAAATCTTGCATATTGAGAAAAAAAAAGAATTTTACAGTTTACACCTCTGTTTGTTTAGCTGGTCTCTGTTATATCTCATAGGTTTCTAGGGTATAAAATACCCAGGTGTTGGCTCTGAATACTATATTACATCAAGTATAAAAATAACAGAGGAAAGTGAAATAAATTACTCACGCATAATAGCCATGTAGAAAAGGGCAAGTGTCCCCTTTAAAACATTCACCATCCTCCCAAAACCTGCAGGTGATGCTGGAAATATCATGGGAAAACTTGCATTCAGTGCGACGGCAATTTCCCTCCAGGAAAAAGCTGCAAGGTTTCTTTAGGGACCCTAAAATTAATGAATAAAAATGAAGGTAAAAGAAAAGTAATACAAAGGCCATCACACACACACACACACATATATATATATACATACATACACATTTATATATACAAGTATACACACATATACAGAATATATACCTTTGCAATATGCAGAAATACATCACATGCGCATATCATCATCACCATTTAACACACACTTTCCTTGCTAGCAAGGGTTGGATGGGTCAGTACTGAAGCAGATCTACTGACCTCTCAGACAGGGCGAGGGGACTGTATCCTGCTTACAAATGATCATATCGAGTAGAGAGAAGTTATCTTTTGACACAAACTGAGGATCCACCCTGACCCCTTGTTTGGCAAGCTTTCTACAGCTGGATGCCTTCCTAACACCAATCACTTTACAGCGTGTACTGGGTATTGTGTAGCTCACCAATATCATGTTTTTATCTGATAACGACCCAACACATACACACTTGCAGTTGAATACACACTTGATTAGAAAGACAACTCACGTGATTTTAGATGTAGTTGCTTCCCTTGGTGCAACTGTGCAGTGCTGCTGCTGTTTATGGAGGTTTCACAGTTCAACCATTCCTTCTCCAGTTCACTAGAGTAAACAGCTTCCCAAGGCAACGGTACTAACGTTTCCACGTTATCACATGACTTGTTCACATTCTGAAATGAGAAGATGGTTAAAAACAAAAAGGTTAGGGTTAGTCTGTCCAAAACCTGGAGGCTCATCAGAAGTTTCATATGGGGTATGTAACTGAGAATACAAGACTACCCTGGACAGGAAGCCAGTCCATCACAGGGTTAAAGTCCGTCTCAAGCCCAGAGGTTTATCAAGCTGGAGCTTAAGCAACTTAGAATGCAAGACCACCTCCTGGACAGGAAGCCAGTCCATCACAGGGTTAAACTCCACCAAATGTTGCTGCTGGTATTCAATCAGCTGTATTTTAACTTGGAGAGGAATGAGTCCAGCCAGGTTTGAATGCCTAATTAACACAGAAATAACATGGTTGAATTTTTAATCCTTCTGACACCAAACTGCCTGACACCCTACATTCTGGTTCTATGATACCAAACATTTATCTAAAGAAAGGTGGCAAATTGGCAGAGTCGTTAGAACTGAGGATAGAATGATTTTCTGTATTCGTTCCGGCTCTCTACTCTCTGAATTCAAATTCCGAGTTCAACTTTGCTTTTCGTCCATTCGAGGTCAATAAAAAAAAAATACCAGTCTAGTACTGAGGTTGATTATTCCACTATATCTCTTTCTCTCTCAATCTTTTTCTGGAAGAAATCTGCTGTGTTCTGAGAGGGATAAGCTCTGTCAACGGTATGTCAATATGGCACCCCTATGATTCCAACAGGAGTTACGGGACCATACATTTATCTACAAGCCTTCTATCGTAATTTTATGTAAGAAGATTTGTTTCAAACACCAACATAATAATGAGAATGTTAGTTATTCCTTCCAAATTCTTATTTTTCAAAATGATATCCAAGTTAAAATTGTGATGTCACATCGTTACCTCCCTTGTTTTAAGCCCCAACTTCCTTTATTAGAACAAGTAATACATATTTGGATATTTATAAAGGAAGCGAGTGACAAGAAATATTTAGAAGACATTGGAGACAGAGTATTAACCCTTTTGATACCAAACTGGCTCTGGTTCTATGAAATAAAACCATTCATTTTAAAATGTTATTTAATCCTTTTAATAGCAACCCGATCAAAACTGGATCTGGTACTATGAAATAAAACTATCCATTTTAAAAGGTTCCTACTTAAATTAATATTTTCCAACATAATTTCAATATGGCTGTGTCAACCCTTTCAATACACGACAACATGGAAAGAAAACATATGATGATGTTTAATTGCCTGGCAAGAGATTTGTTGTATATTTTTTATTGCATTGATAAAATATTGCCAGTACACTTTGTAAAGTGATAGGTGAGAGAAAGGGCATCCAGTTGTAGCAACCATGTCAAAAACATGGCTGAGAGGACTCTTTAGTTGACACAACAGCCTTCCCCCCTCCTAGTACTGGTGCTATGATAAAAAGGTCTGAAGATTGATGAGAGAAAGGGCATCCAGCTGTAGAAATCATGTCAAAATCAGACTGCATTTAAGCGAGAGGTGAGCCTTGAACCCGTCAAGAAGTACTGTAGCTCTAACAAAATATAGACTCAGTTTTTGATGACCTGTCCAAACCATGCCAGCATGGAAGAAGTTAGATAATAATTATGATTAAGTATTTTGTTTGTAGAGGTCAAGAAAGTTGACCAGTTTCCCTCTCTACCTGCCTTAAGTCATCCCATAGTGATTTAACAGAAAATATCTAAATCTAGGTTTGTCAATTTAAATGTTTATAGTATCTTTACTAGTGGACAGAGTATTGTAAAAGTTTGAGAAAACAAATTTTTAATGTTGTTTCAACAATGTTTTGCCTTCATATGATACAGGTCACTGAGTTAGTGTAGAGAAATATCCTTTTCCTGTTTACCAAATGTTTTGTTTGGAAGTAAAAGAAATCCAATACTGAGTTGATGAAGACAGCAGGTGACAAGAAAGAGTAAGTAATACAGAATCATGTCATTGCCCATCAGATAAAAGACAACCAAATTCCTTTTAAAAATTACTTACCAGTACCAAGTTACCGACCAAAAGTCAAAATGGATGACTTCTGTTACTGCAGAGTCTACATTAACATTATTATTATTACTGATTAAATGACAATAACTTCACAGAGTGGCGTGCCCTTTATAGTGTCACTTACAACAGGGAGGTCACCTTGATCTAAAGCAAAGTTGAGGGTGAAAATAGAAGTGGGAGGAAGGAGGTAAGACGAAATAGGGAGGGGGTTAAGATGGAATTGTATGGTGGGGTGAAACAGAAGCATAAGAGAGCAGCTGACAATACAGTAGAAGTGGGGTAGAGTTAAAACACATCTTTAGTTGTGTCAAGGACACGACAACCTCTAGTGTTGGTGACATGATATAGTAGAGTTAAGACACATCTTTAGTTGTGTCAAGGACATGACAACCTCTAGTGGAGTTAAAACATCTTCAGTTGTGTCAAGGACACAACAACCTCTAGTGTTTGTAACATGATATAAATGCTCCTAGGGCACACTGTGACAAGTCATCCAACCCATGCTATCAGGGGAAATGGGTATTAAATAGTGACAATAAAACACTCAGAAATATGGTTAAATCAAATTTGAGAGCTGAAAACTCAGAACACACCTTAGAAACTAAAACTTTTAGTAGTTCAATCAAGACTCCTCAGTAGCAACAAAAAACACTTGTTGCTGTTGTATGCCATATGTTCAATTATATAGTTGGTTATATTTGTACATGATAAACATTGTTTTTACTGTTATATTTTCTCGCTGTCTCACTCATTTCATTACTATATTCCTTCAAAGAAACACTTTTATTTCACTCCATTCAACCTAATTTATTGCAGTTTATTTCTTTATGGCACAACCAGCTGTATATGTTGTCTAGTTGACACAATCGGGTGTATATGTTAATAAGTTGTCATAACCAGTTGTACATGTTAATAAGTTGTCATAACCAGTTGTACATGTTGTATAGTTGTCATAACCAGTTGTACATGTTGTCTAGTTGACATAAACAGTTGTACATGTTGTCTAGTTGACATAAACAGTTGTACATGTTGTCTAGTTGACATAAACAGTTGTACATGTTGTCTAGTTGACATAAACAGTTGTACATGTTGTCTAGTTGACATAAACAGTTGTACATGTTGTCTAGTTGACATAAACAGTTGTACATGTTGTCTAGTTGACATAAACAGTTGTACATGTTGTCTAGTTGACATAAACAGTTGTACATGTTGTCTAGTTGACATAAACAGTTGTACATGTTGTCTAGTTGACATAAACAGTTGTACATGTTGTCTAGTTGACATAACCAGCTGTATATGTTGTCTAGTTGACATAACCAGCTGTATATGTTGTCTAGTTGACATAACCAGCTGTATATGTTGTCTAGTTGACATAACCAGCTATATATGTTGTCTAGTTGACATAACCAGCTATATATGTTGTCTAGTTGACATAACCAGCTATATATATGTTAATAAGTTGACATAACCAGCTGTATATGTTAATAAGTTGACATAACCAGCTACACGTGTGTATGAGAGTGTGTTTGTCTTCATAGCTTTTGCCTTGATTTAATAGTTAGCATAGCTAGTGACGTTTGTTTATGTTCAGCACAGACAAAAGTCCTGCGGCTCAGCAGTTCGATGTACAAAGATCAGTACCTCAGGTTGGTTTTATGTAGAACATCCAGTTGTAGAATATTGCTTAAAAAAAGTTACAGCAAACCCAAACCAATATAGAATAATGAACATAAAAATAATGATGAAACCAATGGAGAAACTAAGTCATTATACATATGGCAACACTTTAACCATTTTGTTACCATATGTCTAATGTAAGACGGTCTGTGATTGTCAAATAAGTTTAAAAATAAAAAAAAATTGGAGACATTTACTAATATAACTTTCTCCGTATTAAGTTGGTTTGGGACTTAAAGATTCTTACATAGAATTACGATGCATAGTTTTTAAATAAATATAGCATTTTAACTCTTTTACTACCATAGTTCTAATGAAAGAACATGTCCTATAGTTTACATATAATTTTGAAAATTCCAAAAATTTAGCAATATAAATAACTTTCTCATTTTAAAGCTAGTTTGGAACAAAGGTTCTTACATAAAATTATGATGGAAGGCTTTTAGATAAATATAAACACTTTAAAATATGTAGTATTGAATCAAAGAATCAGGAGTGGTGTTAGGCAGTTTGGTATGATAAGGGTTAAGCTTCTACAGAATTCAAATTTTATAGACAATAAAAAATGAAATTTACAGCCCACACCTATGTGAGTTTAGCTGGCCTCATATGTTGTATCCTATGAGGTTTCTTGGGTGTTTTATTGATAGAGGCCCCAGTTGTTACAGCCTACACCTATGTAAGTTTAACTGGCCTCCTAAGAGGATATATCTCATAAGATGTTTCTTGGGTGTTTTAATGATAGAGACCCGGCTCTTATGAAAAGTAACAAGAAATGAAGTACCATCCAGTCGTGGAATGAAAGCCACCACCTCATGATGATAAATCCAACACTCTAAAGACTAGGTCATGTACCTTTACATTAGTTGAACAGGTCAACTAATAACACACATACACATAAAAGATATACACAGATACACACACTGTCCAGTTCTACTTCCATGGTAACCATAGATTTGTAATTTGTTGTTCATGACCCAGAACTTCTAAAGGAGTCATAGGGGCAGTTACTTCAGAATTTTAAACCTGATGGGGCCCACACCTCTCAGAGAGAGAGAAAGAGAGAATTGTAATGGTCTTTCATCTATCAACCTCAAAAGGATAAAAGGTATAGTTGACCTCAGCAGGAGAGATGAGAGCTGGAATGAATAATGCAAAGCTTTCTACCTGACATTTTAACAACTCTGATAATTCAGTGTTATAAGACAAGCACATATACGTGTGTGTGTGTATAATAAACATGTGTATATGAATATATATATATAGATAAATAAACATGTATATATATGTATGATAAATAAACATGTGTATATATCTATGTATAATAAATAAACATGTATGTATATATATATATATATATATATATATATATATATATATATATATAAAATAAACATTATCTATACATATATATATAACCATGTATGTGTATATATATATAAAATAAACATTATCTATACATATATATATAACCATGTATGTGTGTATATATATATATATATATATATAAAATAAACATTATCTATACATAATATAAAATAAACATGTATGTATATATATATATATATATATAAAATAAACATTATCTATACATATATATATAACCATGTATGTGTATATATATATATATATATATATAAAATAAACATTATCTATACATATATATATATATATATATATAACCATGTATGTATATATATATATAATACAGATAGATAGGTATAATAAACACAAGAAAAGCAACACAAAGAAAAGCAAATCAGGTCCTTTCTCCCAAGCTTTTAAAAGCATCAAAGGACTTTACTTACCGAAGATGTAACCTTTTTAGATGAGACTGCTAAAGTTTTATCAGTTTGAACTGGAGTCAAACTGTTTGCAGATATCTCTGTGGACTTTTGTACACAACGTGGTTCAGCCCAGCTAACTGGTTGAACCCTCTCAGTCTCACTAGTAATTACTGTGGTTGCTTTCAAATTTGAATTATTACCAGTTAAAGAGTAATCATTAAGCCAGCCTGTGAAGAAAGGTTCCTGACTATGATCACCAGCACAACTGATTGATGCTTCTGATGGAACTGTTGGCCAGTTTAATGTCACAGACATATCCCTGGCATAAGTCCAGTCTATATGATCGGACTTTTCACCTAACCACTCACTTTCTGTCTTTTCCAATATCCTTTTACAATTTAGAGCTGATAGTTCTTCAGCCAAATTATCAATTTCAACATTTTTACAACTGTCTTTATTTTTATTATTATCATCATCATTATCATTATCATTATTATTATTATTATTATTATTATTTTCATTTTTTTTATAAACATTAATATCTTTAACATCACCCCCCATATTTTCAAGCTGGCAATTTGAATTTTCATGGAAACCTTGATTTGTAATTTTGTCAAAAGACATTTTATGTGGCTGCAGGGAAATCCAGTTTTTGGATACATTTTCCTCACTCCTGTTTCCAATTCCTTCTTCCTCAGACCAACAGCATGGTTTCTCAGAGGCTGCAAACCATGTCCTTGATTTCCTAACAGACAATGGTGCTAGCAATGGATCAGTAGTTATATAAGACGAGGAGGAAGAGGCTAACAGAGGAGTTTCAGTCATACAGTCTTTGCTTCTCATCCAATCTTTCCTTCGCTCTGTTGAAATCTTTGGAGTACAGAAGAGTGGTCTGTTCACCCAGACATTGCTACTAATGTGTTCACTTGATACAGGACACTGCATTAAGTTACCTTCCCACACCTCTTCACTCTTAACTGCATCCATCAAGCCCTTCCTTGTTTCCCTTGTATTTATGCCAGATGTGACACCGACATACCAGTCCACTTTATCAACCTGGATGCCATCCACTGACCAAGGCTTGTCAAGAACATTTGTCGGTGGTGAATCTTTATTTATACTACTTTCTGACTTAGGCCACACCTGTTGATTAACTGGCACCTTATGTACAGGTGTGTCTGATGTCCAGTCAGAGCCTTCTGTGCCTGGACTATCCAACATCCAGTGCTCAGCTCCTGTATCTCCACAGCCATCATTACTGTCCCACATTGTAGGGTTAACTGATTCTGAACTTAAAGGCAATGCCGGCTGCCAGATGTGTTCTTTTGGTGAATTCAGCCAACTATTTTGTTTTTGTTGCTGTTGCCATAATTCAGACTTAGAATAGACTAAATCTGATATGGGAGGGACCTTTGAAAGGTTACTAGTACTGCTGACTGTGCCAAATGGTGGCACAGTGCCACAGATTGGACTAGTGTCATTTGATATCACTGAAATTGGTTTACAATTCTCCTGACAGTTAGGCCATTGTTCCTCTGTGAACACATGACTGCTGATATTCAATGACGGCTTCCTCTGTGTGTTGTGTACAGCATCCGCAGTTGATGACAGCTTCCTCTGTGTGTTATGCACACCATCTACAGTTGATGATGGTTGGGAAAACACATGAAGACAGTTGCCAGGATCCAATGCAGCAGAACTACAAGATGATGTAGAAGACGAAACAGCAATTGGCCAGGAGTCATGTGGAGCCATTGGTGTCCAGTTTATTTCAGGTACACCCACAGGTGTCCAATTTGGTATTTCATCTGACCCACGGCTCCAGGTCTTTGGATAGTGATTTTTAGCATCAGTTGCCATTAAACCCAACATATTGGTTGAACTAGAATCAATATTGTCTCTACCCCATGGTGAAGGCGTTGAAGACGTACCAGCAGACTCTGACTGATTGTCATAACTCCAAATACTAGCTGCATTATTTATTCTACTTCTCTCCTCACAGTTACTAAACGTCCCTCCTACATTAGAAACTCCATACTGTGGAGTACAAAGTGCCATGTAACAATCAGATTCAAAACCAGTTGGTAAGGGTCTGACATCAGATGCAGTAGTGCAGTCTATAATGCTATCTTCTGAACAAACCTCTTCAGCAAGTTTCTCAAGCTCATAGTCTATAAAACCTTCACTGGGTTGCTGACAAGGAAGGTGAAACTCTGTCGGTCTTAGTGGCTCATCAACTGGTGAACTGTGAGACATCCCAGTTTGAATGTATTTATCTGTATTTCTGTGCAGGCGAAATTTTGGCACAAACCCTGTTTTTGGATAAAAACTTTCTGCTTTGTTCTCTATGGCTTCTGTTTGGTGAAAATCTTGATAAGGTGACCGGCATTCTGGGTGACCTCCAAAGAGGTCTGGAGGCTGATAAAGAACTGGCGCCATTGTGGAAATATTTTCAGGAATGAACCTTTGGGATTTAGCATGATTTGAACCAACAGTCACCAAGAGATCAGCAGCAGCAACTGCATTGAGAGTATCCAGGCTAATTTTGTGTCCAATAGGCACCCCTGGAGGGGTTTTAATTGGCCGAAAATGTGTCCTGGGAGAGAAATATAGCATCTCATGAGGTGATATAGCTGGACTGGATTGCTGTATCAATTCCTCCTCCTCTTCTAAAGCTTTACTTTTATTGTTTTTATCATGGTCAAGCATTTGAGAAAGCTCGGCCATCACTGTATGTCTATGTGGAATTACATCTTTGAAAGCAGAACATTCTGAAGGAATCAGTTCTGATGGTTGGAAAGGAGCCATAACAGAGGTGTGTAACATGGAAGATACAGATGACGATACTAAACACGGAGAAGTTGATGAAACTGTTGAAGATGACATGGATGGAGAGCTTACAATGGAGACAGCAGATGAAGAAGTAGGAGGTAACATTGAAGTTTGTACTTCAGAAAAATTTTTTCCATCTTCAAGACTGGTAGTTACATCCGATTCTGGCAATTCTGAGGAATCGTGCAGTTTATCACAGCCAGAGAGAAACGGTATACTATCATCTTTAACATCAACTAAAGATAGACATTCATGTTTGGCACTGTCAATGGCTTGTGGAACAAATATGGTAGGGAAAACCTTGATAGGAACTGACAGAAGAGGCCTCTCAGGGTAAAAGTCTCTTGAGTAAGATGATAACGGAAACATAAAGCTGGAATTACTCAATGGCGAAGAGAGGAGAGGAGAGGAGAAGAAAGATGAGGATGAAGGAGGCCAGACTGTTGGTGAAGAACTGTAGAAGCTATAATAATTATAGCAGAAATAATCCCAGTTAGCAAGCTGTTTACTACTACTGTTGTTGTTGCTGTTGTTATTGTTGGCGATGACTGCAGCAGAAGGGAAGATAGAGACCGGAGAGAAGAGTGATGTGTTATCATGGAGAAATGATGAGATGGGTGGTAAAGTGGCAGTAGTTGTAGGGGGGGACGTGGTACTAAATAAAGATGGTGTGTCTACATAGTCAACAGTTGGTAGAAATACTGTAGATGGGTTAGCTTTCAATTGTTGCGGAGAATACGAGCAGATATTTGTATGTGGTTGGCGGTAAGGAATTGGCTGGCTGGATATGGCAGACCGCCTTTGACAGTTTATGTTCCACAACTGTGAAAAACAGTTATTTTTTGTAAAGAACTGATCAGAGTTTGAAATTCTTCCTTCGTCAATATTGCTGTTATTGCCACAGTCTTTACCCCATGGCTCATTGATTGTCTTTTCATTTACAGCAGCAGGCTCAACAACTGTTGCTAACATAGAATCAGATTTACTAAAGCCTTCCTTCTCACATTCTGGCTGTGGCTCTTGCCATAGCAATCTCATATCTAATACAAATTGTTCCGGCCATTTTTCATTGCCATGAGCAAAAAGTTCGGCAGAGAGAGTTGAACCTAATTTATTATATATAGCAGTGAAATAGTCTTCAGGTGTTTCGGTCATTTGACTGTTTCTCAGGAAGTTGGGATAGTGACCTGGAGTAAGGATAGGGCTACGAATTACTGCTGGCATATCTACATTTTTCCAAGCCTCTCCTGGCATATCTACATTTTTCCAAGTATCTCCTGGCATATCCACATTTTTCCAAGCCTCTCCTGGCATATCTACATTTTTCCAAGCCTCTCCTGGTATATCCATATCTTTCCAACTATCTTCTGGCAGTGATTCAGCACAAGTATAAAGACTATCCAATATTTCACTGTTTGCTTCAGTCTCTTCAATCTTGATGTCCAGTAACTTCTCATCACTGGACACACAAGTCTTTTCATTGGGATTTGGAGTATGTTTGGATTGACATTCCCCAATATGGGTGAGATATGAGAGGTCAACAAGAGAGAGGGATGACGTAGAACAGGGAGACATTGAGGAAGGGGGAGTGTTGACAGCAGACGAACAGACGGAAGAGGTGTTCACTTTGCCATTCTCAGTGTTATTCATTGAAGGAAGTCTAGGGCTGAGGTATGAGTGGCTGGTTGGGCAAGTAAAACTGGAAAGCAATGAGGAGGCTGATGTAGTGGTAGTAGTAAGAGTAGCATTAGCAACTGAGGATTTATCGGGGAGAGAACCCTGATGAGAGTCAGTGAGAAGTAACTGGGGTGTGAGTACAATACTTGTAACTGCAGTGGCTCGCTCAGGTGGTTGGATATCAACAAGCAAATGCTCGGGACATGACCACACATTTTCAATGTTTGGTTCAGTGGTTAAACACCTGCTATTTTGGTGGCTCTTCTCAAAGTTTTCACCTATATGTGAAGAGTAGCTGACTATTTGAGAACTACTACTAGTTGTAGTTGTAGTAGTAGAAGTATTGGTCACAGCTGGCCACAGGTTAGTACTGGTCATCGTAGTTAGCAAAGTATCATTAGTAGAGTTCACACCTGTAGTTATATTGCTAATTAGACTATCACCTGATTTTACATTAGCAACAACCATCAGATCTTTATCACTGTGGCTACTCTGGGCCTCTGGAGAGCCAACTTGTTTACTGGATGGACAAAAACTGTCAACTGGAGCTGTTTCATTGGTGGTGCTTGCTGTTGAAAGGACATAGGGATCTTCCTGGTAAATAGGGGGTTGACTTTCAACAAAAGGGCCAAGTAACATGGAGAAATTATCAGTCTTATCTTCTGTGCAAGGCTGAATATCAACTAATGACGATGGTGAAGAGAGTGGGTAGCTGTGCCTCTTATAGAGTCGGGCACGCAATTTATTGTTAGAAGCCAGGTTACTGATTGAAGGGACTTCAGAAATTGTAGTACATACAACAGGAGAGCAACCCACAGTATGAAATGGGTCTTCAAAATTGCTCTCATACCAAGAAGAGTCCTCACGAAATGCTTCACAAACCATACTAGGCACTGGGTTTATCTCCTCGTCGTTGCTCCATTTCATATCTCGAAAACTTTGGTCATAGTAACTATAATTGATCTCATTAAGAAGAAACAGTGGGGATGAACCTGTAGGGGAAGGATGATCCATCGCCGAAACAGATTGTGGAGCTGTTGTTTGTCTCAGTGCTGCTGGCCTAGCAGCTAGTTGTTGTTGTTTCCTCAGCACATGTTGTTGCTTCAATATCTCTGGGTTATGCTGCTGATACTGGTGGTCATTCATGAGCCAGTGTGAAGTATGGTAGGGAGAATATGGCTGTCTGTCTGCAGCCAAAGCTGGACGTTTCTCATTAGATGAGAGGAGGATATCTTTGAGAATATTCTCCACAATTATACAATATTTCTGACCCTCTCTATCAGAACATATTCTGCTTTTATGATCAGAATTGTTGTAGTCAACTCCTTTCCTATAATAGTAATGGCCTTGCCTCATACTCTCATTGCCTCCGCCACCCACTACTGGCTGCTGTTGGTACTGCTGCTGCTGCAGTTGTTGTTGTTGTTGTTGTTGGGTGACAGTCTGACTTCCTAAATGTTGTATCTCAGCAGGCATATCACATGCCAGAGTACGGTACAATTTACTCTTGCTTGAGGCAGTTCTCTGTTGCTGTTGAGGTTGCTTCATAGGAACCATGTGCAGTGGGTAAAAACTGGAATTAGGCTGCCTGTTCCGAGCTAAGCTGTTGCTTTCTATCTTTTTATGGACATTCTCTTTGTTTCCATGGTGAGTGTGAAAACCTCGAGTACCAAGCCGGCTGGCACTATCATTCCTGCAACGAACCTTACCATTGCGCCTACTCTTCATTTGAAACTTGTTCTCTTTAGTGCTGGAAGGAAATGATGCAGGAGTGGCGCTGAAATTATTACTACCAACAGATTGGTATTGGGACCTTTTATCTGCTTTTACTTGGTGCAATTGTCGTTTATGTTGCATCATCATCAGCTGCTGTTGCTGCTGTTGTTTCTGATGTTGCAGTTGCTGCTGCTGTTGTTGTTCTTGCTGCTGCTGAAGCTTTTTCTTCCAAACATTTGAATTATCTGATCCTGGAATCACAGTGGAAGGAGACCCTGTAGTGGGTGTGGTCTGGGAAGAATCGGTCGACAGGGCAGGAAATGCAGCATAGTACCTTGAAGAGAATGGAAAATGGAGAGTATTAGCTTTGAGACATATCAATGAAGAACTTATTAACACAGAACAACGATAACTGTTTCTACTTTAGGTATAAGGCCAAAGAGGAGGGGAAAGTCAATTAAATTAACCCCAGTGCATTACTGGTACTTTATTTTAATGATCCCATAAGGATGAAAAGTAAAGCTAACCTCGGTGGGATTTGAAATCAGAACAAGTTTTTGGTCATTTTCCCAGCTAAATCAGGGGTTAGCCTTTGACCCCATAAGTGTCTCCATGCTTCCCTATCGTCTGAATCTCCCCTCATCTACTTCCTCCATCTTTAGCTGTTTTTATTTTAGACTTTACCTTCCTCTATTTCCTTCTATATTCATTTACACTACTCCTCTCCCCCAGAACCCCCCCCCCCTCTCCTCCTCCACCACTCCACTCAGACTGTGAGGCAGTCTATATTTAGTCTGGTCAAATAGCCATTTGTCTTGATAGATGAGAGCTGGAACAAATAAGACTTACCTTTCAACGGGATCTTGTTTTACACACTTCGAACTGTCAGTTCTATCTACTGACGAGACAGGTACAGCCTCTCTATGAGTTGCTGCAACGCAGATAAGAAAATATGTTAATTAGCTATACAGTGTGTGTGTGTGTGTGCATATCGACTTGCTTTTACATGCATGCACATGAATTAAAATAATGAAATTTACAGTTCCCACCTAAGTAGGTTTAACTGGCCCCCTACAAGGTTGTATCTTATAGGAGTTTTCATGGATGTTTTAATGATATGGGTCCCAGTCCTGTCATGTTATCTAACCTATGTAGGTTTAGCTGGCCTCCTACAAAGTGGCATTTCTTAGGAGGTTTCTTGGGTGTTTTAATGATAGGGACCCCAATCCTATCAAGCAATGTGAAATCAAGTCTGACTGATGTTTTGGGTTTGTGTGTTATGAAGAATTTTGAATATTTCTACAACTATTTCAAGAAACATCTATTCAACTCACTGGTTACCTTCATGTCACCAACATGACCACTTTACAAGATAGACTGATTGCTTTTTGTCATGTCACCAACACAACCACTTTACAAGGTGGATTGGGTGCTTTTTGTTGAGCAATCAACATGACCACTTTACAGAGTGGACTGGATGCTTTTTGTCGTGCAGTGCATAGAAACAAAATTTGCAACTTGAATGTAAGAAATATTAAGCAAGTATATATGTGTTATTAACTGTCTGTTGTGTTGCAAGTATGTATGTTACTATAACTGTCTGTTGTGTTGCAAGTATGTATGTTATCATAACTGTCTGTTATGTTGCAAGTATGTATGTTATAACTGTCTGTTATGTTGCAAGTATGTATGTTACTATAACTGTCTGTTGTGTTGCAAGTATGTATGTTATCATAACTGTCTGTTATGTTGCAAGTATGTATGTTACTATAACAGTCTGTTGTGTTGCAAGTATGTATGTTACTATAACTGTTTGTTGTATTTGATCTATCATTAGTAATGGCTATCAATAAAATGCTGGTTGATAGTGATACACAGAGAACCAAGTATTTTTCTAGAGATACTTACACTCTTTCTTTTCCAATTCTTTTAACTTGAGCATTAATTCTTCTATTAACTTCTCAATTCCTCCAGCTTGAACCTGTGGATTGAAATAAGATCCATTATAGACAGAAAAAAGCAGTTTAACACTTTTCTGACCATATTTCTAACAAAATCATTTCAGTTCATTAATTAAACATTTTGAGAGATTTACTACATTACTAATATAGGAACTTAACATATGATTCTCTTATAAAATTTTGTTGGAAGATTTTAATTTGAATAGGAACCCTTTAAAATGAGTGGTTTTGTTTCCTAGAACCAGAGCCAGTTTTGGCTGGGTTGGTAAAAGGTTTAAGACTCTGTTGAACTCTAGTTTTGAAGTAGCATTTGAATTTTCGTACAGGAGTTGAAAAGACTGAATTTTTAATAGTTAATTTCATAAAATGTGAGGATAATTTAATCAAATTAAATTTGGTATATATAAACATATTTAACCCTTTTCAGTTCTACAGCTTTTTTTTTTACTATATTGCAAAAAACAAAACAAAACAGTATAAGTTAATTGTCAAAAACAAACTGTTTTAGACCAATATGTTGCCTGTGTAGTGCTTTTGGTTATTTTGTTGTGTGATATATCAGCCAGGTGAGGGTTAAGCATATTTCTGATTCTCTATACCTCAAGGATCTCATCAAATCACCATGTGGGCTTTGCACAACTAAAAAGACCCTAATTCTTCAAAGACAGAAATCCTCCAATGAATGCCTTAATTCTAACAGCAAGATATTTACACACATATACTTCAGACACACACATACACTTCAGACACATACACACACACATACACTTCAGACACACATACACACGCACATATACTTCAGACATACACACATATATACTTCAAACTGACATTCACACAAATATACTCATATCTAGAGATGTCAAATATCTAAAAGACCAATACTTACATCATCACAAACCTCCAGAAGGCACTGAACTGCTTCTCTCTTTTTGCTCTCCTCTTCAGACAAAGGCAGCAGCTTCTCCCTCTTGTTTACACCTTTCTGCCGGCGCCCTTGAGTAGTTGTAGTCCCTGCCAGAGAGAGCCCTGCATTAGCAGAGAGGTAGGCTTTAGTATTGTTCATGGAACTGATTCCCTTAGATTCGTCTGGCATAACTTTAGTGGTAGTCTGGCTGTGAGTGCTAGTAGCAACACTGGCTTCTCGTCGATGGTGAGACATGCTGCCAGGGATGATCCCTTCAGTAGAGCCACAGCTACTGTTGTCTTCGTGACTGTCTTTGTCCTGTTGTAGGAGCAAACTAATAATATAACGAGAGTAGACTGATTCAATACCCCGCATGTCCAATTCTGATTGAAACCAGTTGTGTACCGAGCTGGTGGACCTTCGCAACGATGATGTCGATGACAGAGGTGAGGACATCATCATCATCATTGTAGTTGTCAGTAGAGGAGCTACTGATGAAGAACACACCAGGTTCTGGCTTGACACAGGCCTTGAAGAAAACTGATGCAGATCTGAAACAGCCACAGCACCACTGGAGTTAGTTGTTGTTGTTGCTGCTACTGCTGCCGCTGATGGTGTTATTGTCATGGCAACAGCAGTAGCTGGCGGTGGTGGTGGTGCTGGTGGTAAATCCTTGCTAGCCTCCGAAGATGAGGATAGACCTGAAGATAATGACATGGTAGTGGAGGAGACCGGGAATGGAGGAGAAAGAAGAGGAGGAGGAGGAGAGGTGCGGGAAAGAGGAGAAGATTGAGGAATTCGCACCGTTAACATGGTGGAGGTGGTAGAGGTGCTGGTAGTAGTGAGAGTAGTTAACATCAGTGAATTAGCAGCCCCCACCACTGATTCCACAGTTGTTGGTGGAGGTGGTGGTGGTGGTGGTTGTGATGGTAGTGGTGGTGGTTGTGGCTCCACAACAGAACTTTTTAATTCCACTTCAGTCACACCTTCATACATCCGTAATTCTGGATCTCTCATTAGAGTTCTACTACACACACCTGTGGTTGTTTCTGCAACTGTTTCCCCACCACCTGCTCCAGAGTCTGCTGCTGCAGATGGGCAGTGGCAGCACTGCTGATATTGAAGCCAGGAATAATACTGGCCCCTAGCATTGCTGCTGTTGTGGGGCCAAAGACCAAACGGTGGATGAAGCATTAGGGCAGGCGAAACATGTGGCTGCAGCAGTTGTGCTAGGAAAGAGAGGAGTGAAAGAGTGAGCAAAGTAAATGGGTTCCTGGCCAGTTGCAGCAGAGAGTTCAGAAAGATTTGATGGTAGAACAGGAAGAAGAAAATGATAGAGAGAAGAGTTTTCAAGAGCCATTTCAGTTTGGTGGTGAAAATGGAAAAGATATGAGCAAAAGGTGCGGGAGAGAGTCAACACAAAAGGGGCATAGTTAACAAAAACAAAATAACTAAGTAAGAGAGAAAGGATGCAGCTAAAAGATGTAAAGTTTGAGCCAAACAGATGAATGAGAAGGGCAGAGGTGAGCAAAGGACGGTTGCTGGTTTTAATAGAGTTGAGGGGTTTGCTTGTTGTTTGGGACTTGATGGTGAGGAGACCTGAGTGATGGTTACAATAAGTAGTAAACAATTTACTTTGAAGTAAAAACAACAACAAAGTGGGGGTGACTTTAGTGGTAAAGCAACTGGAATTCAATTTAAGTGATAGAGTTTCAATACAATTATCATACAAACCACATTTTCTCAGAGTAATTAACCTGGCCATAACGGAACAAGTAAGCAATCCAGTTGCAGTGGTTTGTGCTACTAAAGTCTGTATTTATTATTATTATTATTATTTACTATTATTATTACTATTATTAGTTTTTCTGTTGTAAAGTTACTTTTTTTTACTATAAATTCAAAGAAAAAATCGTAATTGTGAAGGTATGTCCTTGGTTTTCTTGAGTTTATTTAATTTTCAAAGTTACCTTTTAAAAATTTATTTAACTAGAATTAAGATAAAGGTGAAGTGAATTTAACAGAGATTAAGAAAATAGGTATAGTTTTTTGACAAAAAACGTTAACGAAAGAAAAAAACTATTTTTAAATATGGTCAAGAAGATGGTTAAAAACAGTAAGAAAGAGTTGGGTAAAGCAACCAGTTTGCAATTCCCAGGGCTCTCGCCAAGAAGCAGAATGAGTGTGTGTGTAAGGAAGAAAGGAGCAACTAAGAAATATAAGGGCTACAAAGCTTCTAGAACCACCAAAGAGACTCTTGCAGGTTTTGGCAACCACAAGAAGTGAGGAAGACTCTTCACTTTTGTAGCAGCCAACACTGCTGAGCAATGTAGGAATATGTTGAAGACGTTGTTGCACTACAGCATTTCTAGCCATGATTAGGGGGCAGCCCCTTTGGCTCTGTAGCCAGAATACCTACTCCATGATTAGGGGGCAGCCCCTGAGGCTCCGTAGCCACAATACCTAATCCATCATTAGTCCAAGACAGCAGCCCTGCAATTCAAAGAAAATAAACTGTAAATATTTCACAAAGAAATACACAATCTAACAAACAAATAGTGTTTTCATACATTTCAACATAAAGTGTAATTTCAGGGATGTGACCAGGTGGTTAGGGTATTGGACTTATGATCATGAGGTTGTCAGTTCAATTCGTGGATGAGCAGTGAGTTGCATTCTTGAACAAGATACTTCATTTCATATTGCTTTTCGTCAAAGACAGTGAGGTCAACATCTATCCCATCCAAGTACCCAGTACAGTGCAGAAATATAAATAGGCAAGATGTTGGCCCTTGGCCTACCCCTGCACCTGGTACTGTGCAAGAATGTAGGTAAGCAAGATACAGACCCCCAACCTATCTGAGAGGTCAGTAGCTCCACTTGATATTGACTTGGTCTGTGGTAACTAGTCCAACCTTTGCTAGCAGGGAAAATGGACATTAAATGATGATGACTAGGGATATACAACTTTGTAGAGCTCCAGGTATGAACCGTAAATTTAATTATCATCATAAAGTGCATTTCTGAACATTTTATATAAAGGATATTTGTGTGTATGTTGGGCCTTTGTTGTTTCAGATGAGTGCTCCGGTTGTTTGAACGAGAGAACAGCCAGCACAGGAAATGTATGAGCAAGTGGCTGAGCAATCAACCAAGTAGTTAACATGTTCATTACCATATCTCTAATAAAAGACACAACACATGATTTTCAAATCATTTTGAAAATAAGAATTTGGAGGGATTTAGTAATATAATATTTTTATTATTTACCGGGTGATTGGAATTTACCGGGTGATGAAATTTGACAAAGGTTCTTACATAAAAGTGTTTAGATAACTATAAAAACTTTTATCTCTTATCATACTGTAATGATTTTGCAAAAAATGACTAAAAATGGGTTTGTTAATTCAAATATTTATCATACCTTTACTGGTAGGCAGGTCATTGTGAATATCTGCAGTAAACTACTTTAGTTTTTAATGTGATGTAGTCATAGTGATGCTTTGTACTTCTTGCATTAGCAAGAATGTCTTGCTAATGCATTTCCATGTGGTATAGAACCTTGCTAAAGCACTTTCATGGGGTACAGGATATTAACAGTTAAAATAAACAATTTGGCATCATAGCTCCAGGGACAGTTTCAGGTGGTTTAGTATGAAAAGGTATAATCTTGTGTGGTGATGGCTACAATTGTAAAATATTGGATTGAATACTTTACAATATTCAGTTAAGTGTACTACCTTTCTGAGTGGAAACCTTACAAAGGAGACTTTGCCTTGCTTCCTTCTGAGATTAGTAAAATATATACTAGTGATATACTGGAGTTAATTGACTACATGACTTGTCAAGATAAATCATTATTATCACTAGTACCCACAACACTTTATAATGGTCAGACAATGTTATCTGAAATGATAGCTCAACAAAGATTGTGATTGGCAAGTCACGGTATGAGGCATCCTCAAAAAGTAGTCACAAATCTGGTGTTATGGCAAATTAACTGTGGAAGATTGGGATTGATAGGTCAGTGTGTGTGTGACATCTTGAAGAAATGACATCTTGTGTGCTGGTCATCTACATGATAAAGAAAACCAGTACACATTCGAAAATGGTTGGTGATAGGAAGGATATCTAACTGTAGAAAACTTGTCAAACAAAGAGTCAGGAAGACGCTTCAGTTGCGTCAAAGATCTCCCCAGGGCTGGCATTATGATAAAATGCACTTGGCAGAGCTTGAGATCATATGTAACTAAGATGCAGACCCCCCAACCCATCTGTGAGGCCAATAGCTCCACTTGAATACTGACTCAGTCAGTGGCAACCTGTTGAATGCCTGCTAACAGGGGAAATAGATGTTAAATGATGAAGACGATGATACATATACAACAGATTTTTGGCAGTTTCCATCTACTAAATTTCACTGACAAGGCATTAATCAACCCAAGGCTATAGTAGAAGACACTTAAGGTGCCACACAATAAGAGTAAACCCAGAAGCACATGGTTGCAAAACAAACTCCTTAACCACACAGCCATGTCTGTATCTAGTATATTACAGGAAGTAAAATATCACAACACATTTAAAATATAGATTTCAATGTTTCTCATTGTTGAGGTAGATGTATGACTGATTGGAGTCATCTTGTTAAAACTAAAGAACCACTATGGAGTAGTGATGGTGTGTATATTGTTATGTCTATGTAGTAGTGGTGTATATATTGTTATGTCTATGTAGTAGTGGTGTATATATTATGTCTATGCCTATGTAGTGGTGTATATATTGTTGTTATGTCTATGTAGTAGTGGTGTATATATTGTTGTTATGTCTATGTAGTAGTGGTGTGTATATATTGTTATGTCTATATAGTAGTAGTGGTGTATATATTGTTGTGTCTATGTAGTGGTGTATATATTGTTGTTATGTCTATGTAGTGGTGTATATATTGTTGTTATGTCTATGTAGTGGTGTATATATTGTTGTTATATCTATGTAGTAGTAGTGGTGTATATATTGTTATGTCTATGTTTATGTAGTGGTGTATATATTGTTATTATGTCTATGTAGTAGTAGTGGTGTATATATTGTTGTGTCTATGTAGTGGTGTATATATTGTTGTTATGTCTATGTAGTGGTGTATATATTGTTGTTATGTCTATGTAGTGGTGTATATATTGTTGTTATGTCTATGTAGTGGTGTATATATTGTTGTTATATCTATGTAGTAGTAGTGGTGTATATATTGTTATGTCTATGTAGTGGTGTATATATTGTTGTTATATCTATGTAGTAGTAGTGGTGTATATATTGTTGTTATATCTATGTAGTAGTAGTGGTGTATATATTGTTATGTCTATGTTTATGTAGTGGTGTATATATTGTTATTATGTCTATGTAGTAGTAGTGGTGTATATATTGTTATGTCTATGTCTATGTAGTAGTAGTGGTGTATATATTGTTATGTCTATGGAGTGGTGTATACATTGTTGTTATGTCTATGCCTATGTAGTGGTGTATATATTGTTGTTATGTCTATGTGGTGGTGTATATATTGTTGTTATATCTATGTAGTAGTAGTGGTGTATATATTGTTATGTCTATGTTTATGTAGTGGTGTATATATTGTTATTATGTCTATGTAGTAGTAGTGGTGTATATATTGTTATGTCTATGTCTATGTAGTAGTAGTGGTGTATATATTGTTATGTCTATGGAGTGGTGTATACATTGTTGTTATGTCTATGCCTATGTAGTGGTGTATATATTGTTGTTATGTCTATGTAGTGGTGTATATATTGTTGTTATATCTATGTAGTAGTAGTGGTGTATATATTGTTATGTCTATGTCTATGTAGTGGTGTATACATTGTTGTTATGTCTATGCTTATGTAGTGGTGTATATATTGTTGTTATGTCTATGGAGTGGTGTATACATAGTTATGTCTATATAAGAGTGGGAATGATGTGTATATAATATATATATATTGTTATATCTATGTAGGAATGGCAATGATGTGTCATCATCATCATCGTTTTATGTCCGTTCTTCCACGCTAGCATGGGTTAGACAGGTTGTCCTGTTGTGGCAGTGTCCAGTCTGCTAACCATGTCTTGCCATAGGGGAACTGATTCTGGCTTGATTTCAACAGCTGGATGCCCTTCCTAACACCAACCTCATTTACAGTGTGTGCTGGGTGTATATAATATATATTGTTATGTCTATGTAGGAGTGGCAATGGTGTGTATATAATACTAGCAGTGGTACCCGGCGTTGCACGGGATAAGGTATTTTGGAACGCGGGCCGCCAACAGACCTAATCGTGGAAAAACTGCATGCCTGGACAATATATAAAGAAAATAAACCGAATACTCTGATGGCTGGATAATATTTAAGATTTTCCTTGATGAAGCAGGAAAAATGCAGATTTTCACCTAATGCAGGCCCTAGGGGATCAAGAAAGCAATTTTTTTTATGTGCATAATATGCTTTGAAATTTCGGGAAAATCGGCTAGACTTAACGCCACAAAAAAGCCCTAAAAAGCTGAAAAAAAATGAAGTTTTTCACCTAATGTGGGCCCTAGGCCATAAAAAAGTAGGATTTTCTTTGCTCATGGTATGAAGAAGAGACTGGCTAATACATAGTTACAATTTCAAGGAAATCAGTCTGACGTAACGCCTCAAAAAACCCCTAAAAAGCTGAAAAAAACGCAGGGCCCTAGGGGATCAAAAAGTTGAATTATTTTATGTGCATAACACTCCCTGAAACATAAGTAATACACATGTAAAGTTTGAAAAAAATCGGTTGGGTACTTCTCGAGTTTTAGGGATTCAAACTCAGACACACACAGACAGACATCGTCTGTTTTATATATATAGATATATTGTTGTTATGTCTATGAAGTGGTGTGTATATGATATATATAGTTGTTATGTCTATGTAATGGTGTATATATAATATATATAGTGGTTATGTCTATGTAGTGGTGTGTATATGATATATATAGTTGTTATGTACAAGGAAGTGAAGTTAGTAGGTCAATGCTCTGATCCAGGGCACACACACTGCAGACTGTTTACATAAATAATATAATACGTAGAAGCAGCAAAGATCAACATACGTCCCATAAATATCAAATGTTACTTTTCATGACAAATGTCCATTACATAAATCTTTCTCAATTCAGCCAACATTTCTCTGTAGTTATCCAGCCATAATTTTCTTTAACTGTACCGCTTCATCCTTTCCTTGCCATATTTCTAATAAAAGACTGCCTATAAACCTACATAGGTGAGAGTTATAAATTTCCTTTTCCTTTTCAGTTAAACCCTTCAGCATCAATAATTTAAACTGGCCATATCCGGCCAGAATTTTCTCACCTCTTTCTGTTCAAACCGGCTACTCATACTGACATTAAGGTATTGTTCTCAAAATGAATAACATCATCATCAAAATCTCGTAGATTCCATATTATGTGAGATAAAGCCT